>QXEO01000546.1:1159074-1582076 GCA_007115705.1 Dactylis glomerata | reverse complement strand
CTTCTTAGCAACTCAGCAATAGGAACATAATAATACTTTTCAAGAGGTGGCAAATCAAGCAGTCATAAATTTTTCTAGGCATGATAGAAAATACTAGCACCTAGATCACATAAAGCATGGCAATCAACCATAACATGCATATCATTATGGGTTCCCCAACCATCTTCTAACTTCTTGGAACAGAAGCTTTTTTGCTGCAACTTTTCATCCATTTCCATGAGAGCATTGTAATATGCTTAGTAAAAGCAATATTTAAAGACTAGCATTGGGGTCAAAGCAAAGCTTTTGCAAGAACAAAATAACTCCAGATATATTGCAGCCATCAACATCAAAATCATTAAAGAAGTAGAGCTATCATCTCCTACACTCTGAAAAAATTTAGCACTCTTTTTGAGAAAAAGTTTTGGCAGTTTTAGGCTTTTAAACATAAGGAGTGGGAGTTTTCTCTACACCAAACAAAGTAAGAGGATGCTAGCATTGGGAACAAACATCATAGAGGTAGTAATAGTACAAACTTTCATATTTCTAGCATCTCATCCCTCTTTCCCATCTAGCATGTAATTCTGCTACAATCTAAGATTTTTATCAATTACAACTTGAATAGCATTAGCATAAGAAAAAATTGTTCTCTTTCACATCATTAGGCACATTTTAATTTCAGAAGTTCAACATCATGAGCAAAGCTATCAACTTTAGAAGCAAGAATATCAATTTTGCCTAACTTTTCCTCAACAGACTTGTTAAAGAAGATTGTTTTTACCATGAAGTCTTTAAGAGCATGACTTCAAGTTCAGAGGCGCGACCTAGTGTTGTTGGAGGAATTACCATAAAATTAACCATTACCATTGGGTAGAAGGATACGGCCTATAATTGTTTACTAGCAAATTGTTCCTATAAGCATTGTTGTTAAAATTATTATTTCTAATGAAGTTCACATCAACATGCTCTTCTTGAGCAACCAAAGAGCTAAAGGAACATTATTATGATCTACATGAGTCCTATCATTAGCAGCATAGCCATAATGGTATCATCTTATCACTCAAGGAAGAGGTTTTTACGACATAATTTCCTTCTACCTTGCGGAAGCTCTCTCGTGTGCCATTTGGAATAAGTTTACCATCATGTTGTCTAGTAGCTTTGTTGAGGCGCCCAGGTAAGGGACATAAAAGTGCCTCCAGCAGCTGAATCAAGTAGGTTCCTCGAAGAAAAATGCAGTCCTGCATAAAAGTTTGGGACAATCATCCAAGTAGTCAGTCCATGATGGGGCAATTCGTTATCATAGATTTCATTCTTTCCCAGCTTGAGCAACATGTTCATTAATCAAACTGACTAAACTTCATAATATTGCTACGCAAAGATATAATTTTTGGTAGGAGATAGTATCTACCAATAAAAGCATCCTTACACTTAGCCCATGAATCAATACTCACTAGTGGAAAAAGGCCTTGGCTGGACCTTAGTCCCGTTCCCAATCTGGCCGGACTAAAGGCCCGGCCACGTCGCCCCAAAACCGCCTAGCCACCCGGAGCTTTAGTCCTGGCCCGTAACGAGCCTTTAGTCCGGTTTGAGACACAAACCGGGACTAAAGGGCTATGCGCTGACGCCTGCATTGCGCCCCCCTTAGTCCCGGTTTTGTGTCCTCAAACCGGACTAAAGGCCTCTACCTATATATGGCAGCAGCCCCTCTCCCCTCTTCCTTGTATTTTCTAGATGGGAGTGGGTGGGGGCTAGTTCTCCATTTCATCATGCTATGCACTAGAGGTGTTGTTGAAATGTGTGTTAGAGCGATTCGCTCAGTTCATCACCGACACAACTACGATATGAGGCCTGCCCTTGCCACGCTTAAGCCTCTTCCTTTTATTTCCACTTATTCTAAGGTTAGCAACTATATTTCCTCATTTAGACCGTGCGGTACTAATTTTAGGATCGTGATTTGTTTGATATGTCGTATGACGCAGATGAGCCATCATGGATGTACGGTGATCGACGCACAGCCGCTTACAGAGAAGGCGTGCATTCTTTTCGGATGTGGCCATGCGAACAACATGGGTGGTATATGTTTTGTCCATGTGTTGAATGTTCGGAATGAGAAGGATCACTTCCTCAAGATCATTCAGAGCCACCTGCTTTGGTCCGGTTTTATGTCGGCTATAATGTTGGGACCAAGCAACGGAGAAAGAGGGTTTATGATGGAAGACAACGATGAAGAAAAGAGAACGATGATGACAACTACCGATCTATGTTCCCTGAGTAGCTGATACCGCAATGGAAGACAATGAAGAAGAAGATCAGGGTGAAGAACGGGAACCAGATGAGCCCGCTGTGATCTTGTCTGGGTTCTTTCTGATGCACGGCGAGCTGCGACACAAAAGGAGAGGTTGTAGTTCGAGCAGATGTTACAGACCACAACAAATTGTTGTACCCAACTTGTGAAGATGGCCAGAAGAAGCTGGCTACACACTGGAATTTGCTGAAGTGGAAGGCAGAGACTGGTGTGACTACTCGTCATTCGAAAAGTTTTTGGTACTGATGAAGAAGATGCTTCCAAGAGAGAACGAATTGTCCCCAGCACGTACGAAGCAAAGAAGCTTGTCTGCCCTCTAGATTAGACGTGCAGAAGATACATGCATGCCCTAATGCTGCATCCTCTACCGGTGAGAAGTACGAGAATATGGATAGATGCCCGGTATGCTGCATTGCGGTATAAGATCAGAAAAGATGACCCTGGTGAGTATTGAGGGCGAGCCACCCAGGAAGAGGGTTCCTGCCAAGGTGATGTGGTATGCTCCTATAAACCATGGTTGAAACGCTGTTTCAGAAATAAGATCATTCGAAGTTGTTTGCGATGGCACATGGAAGATCGTATGAAAGACGACAGTTTGAGGCAACCCGCTGATGGTCGGCAGTGGAGAAAAATCGAGAGAGAGTTCCAGAGATTGCAGGTGACGCAAGGAACTTGGTTTTGGTCTAAGTACAGATGGCATGAGATCCTTTTGGGGAGCGAGTTGCAGTCACAGCACCTGGCCCGTTACTCTATGTATCTACAACCTTCCTCCTTGGTTGTGGCATGAAGCGAAGTTCATTATGATGCCAGTGCTTATCCAAGGTCCAAAGCAACCCGGCAACGACATTGATGTGTACTTAAGGCCATTAGTTGAGAACGTTTATGCTGTGGGCTGACCCGGTGTACATGTGTGGATGGAGCACAAACAAGAGGAATTTGACCTTCGAGCATTGCTTTTCGTAACCAATGATTGGCCTGCTCTTAGTACATTTCAGGACAGTCAAACAAGGGATACAATGCATGCACACACTTTTGGATCAGACAGAAAGTATATATCTGGACAAATGTAGGAAGAATGTTGTACCCGTACAATCGTCGTTTTCTTCCGCCCAAGCATCCCTTAAAGAAAAAGGCAAGCATTTCAATGGCAAGGCAGAACCCCGGGGGAAGCCTGTCACCCGTACTGATGCTAAAGTATTTGATATGGTCAAAGATTTAAAAGTAATCTTTGGAAAGGGTCCTGGCAGCCAACCTATTCCTAACGGCCCTGATAAGCGTGCACCCATGTGGAAGAAGAAATCTATATTTGGGAGCTACCCTATTGGGAAGTCCATGAGGTCCGCTCCGCAATCGACGTGATGCACCTAACGAAGAATCTCTGCGTGAATATTCTAGGCTTCCTGGGCTTGTATGGGAAGTCAAAAGATACACCAGAAGCACAAGAGGACCAGGAACGTCATAAAGGAAGAGATGGCATGCATCCAGGGCAGTTTCAAGGGCGTGCCAGCTACGCTCTGACCAAGGAAGAGAAGGAAATCTTCTTTGAAGTCCTTTTCAGTATCAAGGTCCCGACTGGCTTCTTGTCGAATATAAAGAGAATCATAAATATGAAAGACAAAAAATTCCAAAACCTAAAGTCTCATGACTGCCACGTGCTTATGACGCAATTGCTTCCGGTTGCATTGAGGGGAATTCTACCGGAAAATGTTCGCCTGGCAATTGTGAAGGTATGTGCATTCCTCAATGCAATTTCTCAGAAGGTAATCAATCAAGAAAGTCTATCAGGGTTACAGATTGATGTGGTCCAATGTCTGGTCAGCTTCGAGTTGTTGTTCCCGCCATCCTTTTTCAGTATAATGACACACCTCCTAGTTCACCTAGTCGAAGAGATTAGAATTCTCGGTCTTGTGTTTCTACACAATATGTTCCCCTTCGAGAGGTTCATGTGAGTCTTAAAGAAATATGTTCGTAATCGTGCTAGGCCAGAAGGAAGCATCTCCAAGGGCTATGGAACAGAGGAGGTCATTGAGTTTTGCGTGGACTTTCTTCCTGACCTTAAGCCGATCGGTGTTCCTGAATCTCGGTATGAGGGTAGGCTGACAGGAAAAGGCACACTAGGAAGGAAAGCAAAAGTATGTATGGACGGGCATTCTTTCTCTCAAGCACACTACACAGTTCTACACAATTCCACCGTGGTGGCTCCATATATCGTGAGACACAAGAGTATTCTACGCTCTGAAAACCCGGGGAAGGCTGTGTTGGGGATATACCAAATAGGTATACCAGCGACGTAGTCCTAAATCAGCAAGCCAGGGTGGCCCATCAGGGGTGGTATGGCGGATTCGCTATACCGGGCGGCCCAGTTGCTGAACTTGCCACGGCGGTACTGGACGCAGGCGCTTATGGCGGATCCGGAGACAGGCCCATGGCGGATTGGTGATTGCAGGCCCATGGCGGGTTTGGAGACGGCCCATGGCGGATTGCCCTGTAGCACACGCAGAGGACTTAGTCTAGGACTCCAAGTTGTATCCGCTCCGGTACCAACGTGTAGCCCATGCCAGGCGCCTTTATAAGCCCGGCGTGGAGCAGCCCTTGAGGCAGAAGTTAGAGATTAGAGCTATACGGCCAATCGCATAGCGAAACAGCCAACCTCATCATTGTAACCGAGCGCTTGTTGCCATATAGTGAATTATAGCAGCACGTAGGGTCTCGCCACCATTGCGGGATCTGAAGCTGGGTAAACTCGTGCTACCACCGTCCTGGATCGCTCCTCCGTGTTCACCCCCTTCCACAAACCGCCATACCCCTACCTCTATGGCAGATCTGTTGACGAAACCACGACAGTTGGCGCCCACCGTGGGGCTTAGCGCGTCTAGAGCGCGGATCCAGGCGGGATCCGCCTTTGCAGGCATCGGTGACACTGTCGCCATCGGGCGCGTCCTCTACGATTCCGGCTTCCCCATCGTCCCAGCGGATAACCTCTGGGTGCCGGCTAGAGAAGACCCCGCTCGATTCACCATCGTTCCGATTGGAGATATCCATATCTTCATTGGAGAGACAAACCCTATCCCCGCTACGGAAACCAATTTCCGGTGGATTGGTATGGCTGAAATCCCCAAACGGACCGCTTTCAAGCTGGATACGGAGGAGGACTCATCTGATCTGGAACTTTCCAAGTTACCAGATCGGATCTAAAAAGTAATCCCACCCAGCCCGCCCTAGAGGTAGAGGAAGTGGTGGAAGACCGCAGTGAATCCGCCATGAGTAATCTGGCGTTAGAGACACCGCGGTACTGCCTTGTTGCGTTCGCAGGTATCACTTCGGGATCTACCTCCAATGAAGAAGATAGCCCAGGTGAATCCATCCTAGAGGCACTTAACGAAAGTGGTGAATCGGATGTCTGGGACAGCAAAGGCTATGATTCTGACCATTACGATGCCGCCATGAGGAAACTCGAGGCGGAATTGGCGCAGCAGGCACTTGAAGAGCAACAAGCAGCGGCCAAGCAGGTGTTTGTAACCAACAAAGGAGATGACGCTGGGCAGACAACCGGTGATCCGCCATCTCAGGCAGTCCACGACGGAGATGCCGGCAATGAGCAGGGCAACCCGCCACCAGCCGCCGATCCCGCCACGGAGCAACTTCCTGAGATTCACGGCGGACCCAGGCCCCTGCAACCCGCCATCCCTGCGGACCAGCACCCGGAAGACTTCACGACCCCGCTGGACAAGGTCGTCTATGGAACTTTAGCAGATCCAATCACCCCTGACTATGTCAGAGACATGAACGATCTCGAGAAGAAAAGGCGAGCACTCCTCAAGGAAGCAAAGCGAGTCGAGAAGATGGGCAAGCAGGTTGATGACGACATTGCTAAAGCTCAAGACACGCTGAAGCGCGCAAGGAACATGGAAGAGAAGTATGCCACTCTTATCCAAAACCAGATCAACGAGGGAGGCGACCCGCAGCTGGTACGAAACCTTGAGTTCACCGTACCAACGGCGGAAACTCTGGCCAGGATGTATATCAAGAATCTGCCATACGTGGATAAAAACCGCGATGAAGTCAGGGCTACGCCCATTGAAAATATCGTGGCTACAAAGGAGCTATTGGAGCATAATAAGAGCCCAGCAGCCCTAGAGACGGCGGTAAAGCTGATGACAAAAGCATTAGTGCAGCAGGAGAAGGCTACGTCGTCACGACGGCTCGAATCTGATCCTGCGCTATGCAGGTCCAGTACTGCCTCTAAGGCTCAGGGGGCTGGCAACCATGGTACGTGCCCCGACAACGAGTCTCATACCGGATCCTCGGAAATCCGAAGAAGAGAAGCTCGTAACCGGGCGAACGCCATCCCAATATCTTCCGATGACAAACCAAATGGCAAAGGCCCCCAGAGAAATCCATCGCCACCCCGCAAGAATTACCCTGCTTACGGATACCAACAGGACAATGCTGCCCCTCGCCATAAGACCAACATGCCGCCACCAAAGTACAAGACGTTCGAAGTCCCAAAGGGAGGGATCGTCATACGCGACAATGATGGCAAGCGAGGACGAAGCCGTGACGCTGGACGCAAAGACGATCCGCCACGACGGGAAACCAGCAGAGACGGGGGATCCAAGAGAAGGGACCGATCTCGCCATGACGACGGCGCGCACCGTGACGGCGACAAAAACAAGCATCGCTCCACTCGCCGCCACGATGACAAAGGGCAGGGCTCCCGCCGCCATGACGACGATCTATCTCCACGAAGAACGGAAGGAATCCGTCGTAGCTGCAAAGATCAGTCGCAGGACGGCGAGAGTAAATGACGACGCGACCCTTCGCCATCCCCACCAGGGAGCCCCCATGGCGGCGGCGGTGGCGGCGGCGGGCCAGCAAGGTCGCGCAACTCTCGCAAGGATCCGCCGCATCAGAAGCCCTACGACGCCCGTACCCATCTAAACGAGATTGCCAAGTCTCAAACGGCCTTCTTCCTCGGCCCAAAGTGCTTTGGGCAACAGATTCGTGATGAGCCCATCCCGTATGGGTTCAAAATCGAGAAAACTATCCGCCAGTACAATGGAGTCGATAGGCCTTTGACTTGGCTACAAGATTACTTCAACGCGGTACAATTCGCCGGGGGATCTCCCAATGTTGCTGTCCGCTATTTGCCCCTGATGCTATCCGGCACTACGAGGCAGTGGATCAATGACTTGGCAGAAAACTCCATCCAAACCTGGTTCGATATGCAAACTGCGTTCACCGAAAATTTTGAGGGGACTTACAAGAGACCCCATAACATTGGTGACCTCCAACGGTGCCGATGAGCCGACGACGAAACCTCCCGAACCTTCCTCGCGTGATGGCTGGATATGAAGAACTCCTGTGAAGGGGTTACTGACGAATCCGCCATCCTCGCGTTTATTAATAGTTTGGAGAGAGGCCAACTGCTCCGCCATCGCCTGTTGCGGGAAAGGAACGAAGGGAAACTAACCCTAAATTCCATGATCACCATCGCAAGTAACTACGCAGCCGCCGCCGACGACGCCCGCGAATCTCTGAAGGCTTCCGCCATCCAGAACACCGGAAAGCGGAATAGCAGCAACAAACGGAAGAATCCGCTAGAAGAACCGCAGGCTCCGGACATGGTGGCCACAACCTTTGCTGACAAGGGCCAAAGCAGCCAGCACGGCAGGGGACGCGGAGGTGGCGGTGGCCAGCCGCGGAGTTCCGCAACTCCCGCTTCGGCGCCATCTGCCCCCGTGTCCTACGATGAATACCGCGATATGCCATGTTTTGCCCATCGTGACGCGTCGGGAAAGTGCAACCACACCAATCAGAACTGCAAGTTTGTCAATGACCTCAAGGCGGATCAAGAAGCTGGCTTCAAACGCAGCCGGCGACAACGGCCTCGTGGCAAAGGAAAAGCGGATAAAGACAAGGAGTCTAGGGATGGCAGTGATATGGATGAAGACCCTGCGCCCAAACCCGCCGAAAAGGCAGAGGGTGGTGCTGGCAAGGGTAACCCAATCAAGGACAAAAAAGGCGCCTTTCACACGTTCCTTGGACCCCCCACGGCTAAGGCACAGAGAGCTGCTATGCGCTCACTTAATGCCACCATGCCAAAAATCCGCCAGTACGTCAGATGGTCCGAAGTACCGGTGCACTGGAGCCGCGATGATCATCCAGAGCACATCCCAGATGGTTATTACGCCATGGTGGTATGCCTTGTAATCCATGGCTATGAGTTCTCCAAATGCTTAATGGATGGCGGCAGCAGCCTGAACATCATGTACGTGGAAACTTTGACAAAGCTCGGCCTTACCAAGACCCAACTCCGCCATAGCGCGGTCACCTTTTACGGGGTGGTTCCTGGTCGCCAAGCCAAGTCCCTCGGGTCCATCACACTCAAGGTTGCCTTCGGTAGTGAGGAAAACTACAGAGAAGAGCCCATAACCTTTGAGGTTGTCCCGTTCAAAAGCACTTACCACGTGATCTTCGGGCGCCCAGCCTTCCACAGCTTTCACGCGAGGCCATGCTACATCTACAATCAGCTGAAGATGCCAGGACCGGATGGCATAATCACCGTTTATGGCAGCTTCCGAAAGGCAAAGGAGTGCGAGGAAGGAGAAGCCGCCTTCGCGGAAGCAGTGTTCTTCGGCGAGGAATTCAAAGAAATCCATGCCGCTACGGACCCCGCGGAGATGCCGGCATCCAAGCAGGAGGTTTCCGCCTCCCCGCCCACCTTCAAGCCTACAGTCGATACAAAACAGGTGGAACTTGTCGCTGGCGACGCCGCCAAGACCACCGCCATTGGGACAAATTTGTCCCCCAAATAGGAAAGCGCGCTCGTCGAGTTCCTCCGTGAGAACCGGGACATCTTCGCATGGCAGCCATCTGACATGACGGGTGTACCCAGGGAACTCGCCGAGCACGCTCTGCAGATAATTCCTGGCTCAAAGCCAGTAAGACAAGCCATGAGACGCTTCGGCGATGAAAAGCGCCGCGCCATAGCAAAGGAGATTTCCAAGCTATTGAAAGCAGGCTTCATCAAGGAAGTGATACATACTAAGTGGGTGGCAAATCCGGTGCTAGTTCCTAAGAAAAACACAAAAGTTCTACGCATGTGTGTAGATTACACTGGCCTGAACAAAGCATGTCCAAAAGACCCTTTTTCCTTGCCTCGCATTGACCAAGTCATTGACTCGACGGCGGGATCGGAGCTGCTGTGTTTCTTAGATGCCTACTCAGGGTACCACCAGATCAAGATGAAAAAGTCCGATTAGCTCGCTACGTCGTTCGTAACACCTTATGGCACATATTGCTATGTCACAATGCCATTCGGTCTGAAAAACGCAGGAGCAACGTATCAGCGCACTATGCAAAAGTGCCTGGCGGATCAAATCGGACGAAACATCCACGCATACGTGGACGACATCGCAGTTATGTCTAAGAAGCAAGATGGCCTTATAGCGGATTTGCAAGAGACCTTTGACAATCCCAGGAAGTACAACATGATGCTTAACCCAACGAAGTGCGTCTTCGGGGTCCCGGCTGGACAACTCCTAGGATTCATCGTCTCCCACCGCGGAATTGAGGTTAACCCGGAGAAGATCAAGGCAATCCTCGACATCTCCCGGCCCATCGACCTAAAAGACGTACAGCGACTCACAGGCTGCATGGCAGCAGTGAGCAGATTCATCAGTCGTCTTGGCGAGAAGGCTTTGCCACTCTACAAGCTGATAAAGAAATCAGACAAATTCGTCTGGACCGACGAGGCAGACGCTGCACTTAAGGATCTAAAGAGAGTGTTATCCACTGCACCAGTCCTAGCGGCTCCCGAAGACCAGGAACCCATGTTACTGTACATGGCGGCAACCAATAGGGTGGTCAGCATCGTCATGGTGGTAGAGCGTAAGGAAGAAGCGCAGGAGTATGGCGTACAGAGACCAGTCTACTATGTCAGCGAGGTCCTGACGGAATCCAAGCAGCGTTACCCTCACTACCAAAAATTGGCATACGGAGTTTTCCTAGCTTCCCGTAAGTTAAGGCATTACTTCTATGACCATAAGATCATAGTGGTGAGCAAAGCCCCACTGAAGGACATCATCAACAACAGCGATGCAACAGGACGAGTTGCGAAGTGGGGCATTGAATTGGCCTCTTTCGACATCGACTACAAGCCTCGCACCGCCATCAAGTCTCAAGCTTTGGCGGAGTTTATGGCAGATTGGAAGGAAGCGCAGGAAACTACGCCCGTCCCAGAGCCAGAGCATTGGGTGATGCACTTTGATGGCTCAAAGTTGCTACACGGCTCGGGGGCTGGAGTGACACTCAAGTCTCCCAAGGGAGATGAGCTAAGCTACGTTCTCCAGATTCACTTCCCCACCACCAACAACATCGCGGAATATGAAGCGCTACTACACGGGCTACGTGTCGCAAAGGAGATCGGCGTACAACACATCATGTGCTGTGGAGACTCTGACCTTGTGGCTCAATAGGTGGCTGGCACATATAAAGCTCGGAACGAAGTCATGGCGGCATACAGAGATGAAGTGGACGAGATGGCCAAAAGTTTCCTCGGCTACGACATAAAACATGTACGGCGAGAAGATAACATGGCGGCCGATACCTTGTCCAAACTGGGATCCAGCCGTAAGGCAGTTCCGCCAGGCGTATTCCTCGAGCATCTGCGCGTACCATCAGTTAAGATGGTGGATCCAGAAAATCCGGAGCTAGCGAGCTCCCCTGTTATGGCGGTTTTGCCAAGCAATCCGCCATGGGCAGAGCCCTACCTGGAATTTCTGACGACCAAGAAGCTTCCTGAAGACGAAGTCCAGAAAAGACAAATCGAGCGTAGAGTCAAAGCGTACACCATCATAGATGGCCAACTCTACAAACGAAGCACTTCGGGAGTTTTCATGCAGTGCATATCCCAAGTGGATGGAATCGAAATACTAAGAGAGATCCACGAAGGCGAATGTGGGCATCACGCCGCCGCCAGATCCCTAGTAGCTAAAGCATTCCGCCATGGATTCTACTGGCCAACAGCCAAGGCAGATGCAGACCGCATTGTGGAGCTCTGCCATGGTTGCCAGATGTACTCCAAGCAAACCCATATGCCCGCCACAGCACTGCATACAATCCCCATAACTTGGCCTTTTGCAGTCTGGGGGCTGGACATGGTGGGTCCGCTAAAAACAGCACCTTCGGGATTTATGCACCTCCTGGTAGCGGTAGACAAATTCACGAAGTGGGTGGAAGCTAAGCCCATCAGAAAACTTGATGGCAAAACTGCCCTTAAATTTGGCAAGGACATTGTGGTTAGATTCGGCATCCCACATAGCATCATCACCGATAATGGCACTAATCTGTCTCGGGGAGAAGTCGAAGAATACTGCCATCACAACGGAATCCGCCTTGACCTAGCATCTGTGGCACATCCACAGTCTAATGGCCAAGTTGAGCGGACCAATGGACTAATCATGTCAGGGATCAAGCCACGCCTAGAAGCACCGTTGCACAGAGCAGCTGGAGCCTGGGCAGAGGAGTTGCCATCTGTGCTGTGGAGTCTACGGACCACGCCAAACAGATCAACTGGCCTCACCCCTTTCTTCTTAGTCTACGGAGCAGAGGCAATCTTGCCAAGTGATGTTCAGTACGATTCTCCAAGAGTAGAGGCCTACAAGGAAGAAGATGCAGAAGCGTCCAGACAACTATCTGTGGACCTGCTGGAAGAAGAACGAGACCTAGCAGCCCAACGATCCGCCATCTACCAGCAGAATCTCCGCCGCTATCACAGCAGACGAGTTCGCCAACGCTCGTTCAAAGAAGGTGATCTGGTGCTACGCCTCAAACAGCAGAAGTCCCACAAGCTATCCCCGCCTTGGGAAGGACCCTTCGTCATCAGCAAAGCTCTACTGAATGGTTCCTACTACCTCATTGATATTCACGAGCTAGATAAGCGACCAAGTAAGAAGCGCAGACAAAGAGACCCTGACGATATCTACGACGAGACAGATCGTCCATGGAACATCGCACAGCTACGTCCTTTCTACACTTAGCACCTCTCTAGCTATGTAATAGGCATCTCTATATGATCAATGAAATAAAGCATTTGGTTCACTCTTGATTTTTTCTGAGTCTTTTACCTCCTTTATTGTTCATTTAGATCGTATAGAACCTTTTTGCGCAATTGTGCTTTGCACTTGCGTCTCTTTTAAATCCGCCATAAGCGGTCCGCGTAGCTTTTTTTTGTGTTTTGATCTTCATCCGATGTTTTCTGTGTGGATTCCAGAGTAGTGACTTTTTGACGATCTGAGCCGCCATCTGCCTAGGGTTTTGGACGGTTGCTATTAAGTATCGTCGCCCTAGCGGATTGTTCGTGCGAAGATTTCGCCATCTCACGAAAAGTCAAGCACAGAAAGCCGGATGGCGGATCGCATAATCCTACGTGTGAAAAAATTTCAAAGTGTTGTTTTTTGGGCATGGCAAAACTGCAAGTTGCATAAAACTAGGCCTGGCAGTTTCTTCGCGCAATTAAACCACTTCATAAAAAACAAACTGCAAAAGTTCACAAGCATTCCACTGATCCGCCACAAGCAGATCAGTCATAGTGCAGACACATCACACGCAGTTTAAGTTTAAGATTACAGACCCACTCAGGGGCTGAATTAATGCAAAGTATTTTTCCTGCCATATCGCAGGGCACATCTCAAGAAGATGGCGGAACCTTGGAGGACACCTCGTCACCGCCATCACCACCTGCAGTTGCCGCAGAGGCGGATGCCGAAGCTTGGCTTGGTGACCCTGGCAGCTCGTATGCTTCATAGTATACGTTCAACTGAGTGCCAAGGGCACACAGTTGATCGTATCCAAGCACGCTCTGCCGGATGGCGGCCTCGTCCACCGGCGCGCCGTCCTCGCCGCTCTCAGGGATGCCAGAGGTGAGCTGGTCCAGGTCCATCTCGGGATAGTGGGCCTTTGCCAAGGTCAATGCTGTCCTGGCACCACCCCGAGCGGAGGACAGCTTCCAGTCCGCCACCAGCCCCGGCACCAGCAGAAGCTTCTGTGTGAGTGCGATGGCGGAGAGGTTGGAAGAACCCGCTATCTGCAGGCTCCCGCACGCTTGGCGACCAGCGCTGAGAAGGCCATCCAGCTCCTTCCTCGCTGCATCGGTAGCCATGCGCAAGCCTTCAGCGGTGTCCATCTCCCCCTGCCCCAGAGCGACTGCGTAGCGGAAAAAGAAGACGCATCATGTACGGCATAGCGGAAATTGAAAAACTTTATGTTATAAGAAGAAATGGTACCTAGCAAGTTGTCCTGGAAATGGTGGAGGAGCTCGTTAAAGCCTTCACGCCGCTTCTCAAAATCAGCGGCGGCTTTGCGGAGGTCCGCTATCTCCTTGTCCTTCTTCTTGCCCTGGTTCTCCTGGTCCTTCAGCTGCCTCTCGAGGGTGGCGTTTTCAGCCAGCGATTTCAGGAGCTGATCTTTCAGCCCATCCATCACAATGGCGTGGCCCTTCTTCATCCCCTCAAGTGTGGACTTGAGCTTGGCAGCATCTGCATGGCGGAATTTTGTCAGCTCAGCGTTTGATTGAATAAGCATAAAGGAAAGGAAACTTAAGGTTAAGTACCGCTATTCTCAAGCTGCTGCTGTAAATCTGCCACAAGAGCGTTTTTGGCTGCCAGCTCCTTCTCCTGTGAGCTGACAACCTGGACCAGTTCTTCCACCACCTTCTTGTAATTCTGGCAAAACAAAATTGAAGTGTTAGTTACTCTTAGAGCTTCATGCCGGATACATATCCGCCATAACGCTCGGGGGCTACTCACGATGATTTTTTAGTCACTCTTAGAGCATCATGATGGATGGAATCCGCCATAACGCTCGGGGGCTACTTATGCTGATTTTGTCTTCCTAAGAGCTTTATGCCGGATAATTATTCGCCATAACGCTCGGGGGCTACTCAGTATGAAAATTAAAAGTTCTCTATAGAGCACTGTGTGAACTACCAGCGCTCGAGGGCTAAGCTATTCAAAAAACTTACAAAAGTCAATCTTGAAGCCCCATAGCGGATCGAGTCTGCAATCCGCCATGGCGCTCGGGGGCTACTGGGAGTACATACCTCTTTAACAAGACTGGTTCTCTGAACAAACGCTGTCATAGCAGATGACACGTTGTTACTGGCCTCCTCTTGTAAATTATCAAGGCGGAAAAGAGCCTCTAATTTCTTCTTCCATTTCGTGGCCTCCCCAGCCCCTGTGTCCATCTGGATTGCTTTTCCGCTAAAACTTACTTTCCTGGCACCTTTAGCAGGGCGGTCTAGTGGTTCAGCTATTTTCTCTGGAACATCCGCCACCTTGCTGGTATGCTGAGAGGAGGTTGAAGGCCCAGTTGGGCGAGCAGGAGCGTCGGGTGTAGGTGGAATGGCAGCGGGAGATGGCTTGGTCCTTGGAGGTTTCTGGCCAGAAACCTTTCTTCTTCTGAGTGCAGAAGAGACAGATTAGAACAGTTAAGTTATGCATGGTATGAAGGCGAGTTATGATTATGCTTACTTCCGCTCTGGTAGATTTATAGTGGCGGAATGTTCTGGCACGGTGTCCAGATGGCCGCGAAGGGCAGAAGACGAATGGCGAGAGATGACTCTTTTGCCCATCCCACGAATGCGCCCGCCAGCACCGCGAACGCCACGAGGAACCGCCACTATAGGTTCATCCGCCACTGCCTCTTCCTCCGCCACCTTCTGTCTTTTGGGAGACGAGGATGTCTCGTCCTCATCGTCAGTAAGATCCTTCATCCGAGGATAGCGGACGAGACCGCTCAGCTCAGAGGGTGGCAGGGAAGAGAGCTGCGGAGAAATGTGAAGTTATTCAAGGAAAATTAGCTGTTATGGCGGAATAAGGAGAAGCACTTACCTTTGGACAACTACCATTCTCATACATAGGGATTTTTAGCTTCAGAGGCTCATCTCGCCCCACCTTAATGATGTTGCGGATCCGAAGCTCAATCTCTTCAGCGGACAGTTCCTCCTTGGAATAGCGCTGGGGATCGTCTATTCCGCTATACTCGCACATCAGGGTTGGGCGGTATTGAAGAGGCTGAATCCGTCGTGAGATCCAGCAGTAAATGGTGTCAGCACCTGTCAGTCCAGAGAAGACAAGTTTCGAAATCCGCCGTGAGCATAATTGGCATTCATCATCCATTGTGAAGTCATCCATGACACCCCAGCTATCCTGTTCCTCGGCGGGGCCATCGGTAAAAGACCGTAGGCCGAACTTCTTTTCAGGAGGGGCCTGGTCGGCCAGATAAAAGAAGGAACCCTGCCATCCCTTAGCAGAGTCGTGAGGGACAATGTAGGGGTAGGATTTCCCGTGCCGAGGAACAAAGGAGATCGATCTGCAATTGCGAGGATCTCCGTTCGCGTCCCGGTTATGGCGGATATTAAAATATAAGCGGAATAAATCTCCGCGTGGGCTGACGCCCAAATATCCTTCGCATAGCGCGACGAATCCCGCTAAAGCGGTGAAGCTATTCGGAGCAATGTGGTGCAGCTGTAACCTGTAATGACGGAGAACGCCTTTCAGGAAGTAGGATGGCGGAAGGCTGAGGCCACGATCAATATGGGACTTCAGCATAACGACCTCTTCATCCGAAGGAGCCGGCATTGCTTCACCAGGCTCAACCCGCCATCTGGAGGCTTCCTTGGCAGCTATGCGGCCTTCTCGCTCCAAGGAAGATAGAATTTCCTCGTTCAGATTGCAGGAGTCCCAATCTCCTCCTGAGGTTTCGGGCATGGCGGACTCTGTATCAGAGGAGCGCGCAGAGCCCTCAGCAGCTTCGGACTTTGAGGCTTGGCGAGGTGATTCAGGCTCCATGGCGGCCAGTGGCGTGGCGGTGATGACTTCTAAGACTTCGAGCGAGGACGAGGAAGACGATGCCAGCTTGTGGCGGAAAATGCCACCGGTGGCAAGGTTTTCCGCGGCGGCTCGTCGAAGATCGCGAAGCTCTCGTGGCGGCGCTAAGGAGAGAGAATGCGACGGAGGTGAATGAGAGGTAACTGGCCGGGGGTGAGAGGCCGGGGTATATATAGACCCCGGGCCTTGAGATTCGTGCCCGCCATCACCACCGTTCATCCTGATCGCAGAAACCCTAATCTGGCGACACGTGTCCAGGGGTAAGAAAGTAACTTGGTGAAAGCAGTGCGTGCACTGTAAGTCTTGCCCTAGAAGAAACTGTGTGCCGAGATTTACGGCAGATTTTAACGGTATGATCCAACGGATCCCGAAAATCTCGCTAAGATAACTACGTCGCTTGATCCGTTATTTACGGCGGATTAATAGATGAAAGAAGAGCATCAAGATAACCGCCATCCTGGTGTGAAAAGAGCTGTGGCGGAAGTAACTCACCAAGAACATGCATGGCGGGTATAGATGGCGATCTTGAAGTTTCCTGGGGGCTACTGTTGGGGATATACCAAATAGGTATACCAGCGACGTAGTCCTAAATCAGCAAGCCAGGGTGGCCCATCAGGGGTGGTATGGCGGATTCGCTATACCGGGCGGCCCAGTTGCTGAAGTTGCCACGACGGTACTGGACGCAGGCGCTTATGGCGGATCCGGAGACAGGCCCATGGCGGATTGGTGATTGCAGGCCCATGGCGGGTTCGGAGACGGCCCATGGCGGATTGCCCTGTAGCACACGCAGAGGACTTAGTCTAGGACTCCAAGTTGTATCCGCTCCGGTACCAACGTGTAGCCCACGCCAGGCGCCTTTATAAGCCCGGCGTGGAGCAGCCCTTGAGGCAGAAGTTAGAAGATTAGAGCTATACGGCCAATCGCATAGCGAAACAGCCAACCTCATTATTGTAACCGAGCGCTTGTTGCCATATAGTGAATTATAGCAGCATGTAGGGTCTCGCCACCGTTGCGGGATCTGAAGCTGGGTAAACTCGTGCTACCACCGTCCTGGATCGCTCCTCCGTGTTCACCCCCTTCCACAAACCGCCATACCCCTACCTCTATGGCAGATCTGTTGACGAAACCACGACAGGCTGACTCTTGGATTAAAGGGGAACACGAGAAGACTTTCGGCAGTTGGTTGCAGACACATCTCATGAATGACGACACCATTGGAGATCAGCTGTACTGTTTGGCCAGGCCACCATCTTCGACTATATATACTTTCTAAGGGTACGAGATAAATGGGTATACATTTTACACGGTTGCCCAAGATAAAAAGAGCACCAACCAAAACAGTGGTGTCCGCTTTGATGCAACAGACGAGAATGGGCACTGTTTGGAAACATATTACGGGTACATAGAGGAGATATGGGAACTTGACTATGGACCTACTTTTAAGATCCCTTTGTTTCGGTGCAAATGGGTGAAGCTGACAGGAGGCGGGGTAGTTGTAGACCAAAAGTACGGCATGACAATAGTGGATCTCAATAATCTTGCGTAGATGGACGAACCATTCGTCCTAGCCAACGATGTCGCTCAGGTTTTCTATGTGAAGGACATGTCTATAAAAACGAGAAAAAGAAATCAGCAAAAGAAGACATCGTCCGATGAGCCAAAGCGCCACATAGTTCTTTCAGGGAAAAGAAACATCGTGGGAGTAGATGACAAGACAGACATGTCAGTAGATTATAATAAGTTTCATGAAATTCTGCCCTTCAAAGTGAAAACTGACCCAAGCATCCTACTGAATGATGAAGATTCTCCATGGCTACGACCCAGAAGAAAATAGAAATAATAGATAGGAATGTTGGTGCAATAATGTAATAATGTATTAAACCTTTTATGTAATGCATGTATGAAATGTACTAAACCTTTATTTAAGGAGCATGCATGTATGACAACCTTTAGTCCCGGCTAGAGGGTGCAACCGAGACTAAAGCTGTCGGCAGGATAAGGACACACGGGTAACCTTTAGTCCCGGCTAGAGGGTGCAACCGAGACTAAAGCTGTCGGCAGGATAAGGACGCATGGGTAACCTTTAGTCCCGGCTGGTGGGTGCAACCGAGACTAAAGCTGTCGGTAGGATAAGGATGCATGGGTGGATGCACTACTCGATGAGATAAAGCATGTAGCGCACGACGCCCCTGTCAGAGGAACAAGACAAAAGTAGAAGCGGCGTCGTGCCTATAAAAGGAGCATCGATACGCCATGGCAAGCACAGCTCGAAGGCAGGGAGAGTTTCATTCCCATGGATGGAGGAAAGGGTTGGGAAATCTCCCATGATAGAGCTTCTCGAAGATGTCGTTGGTGCTCACGCCCTACGGCATCTTCGGAAGCTCTACCTCGGAAAAATTTCCCTGCAAGCCCGTGAAAGACTCCATATCCTCTAACAGTTATGGAGGAAAGGGTTGGCCCGTGGCGGAGCTTCTCGAAGATGTCGTTGGTGCTCACACCCTACGGCATCTTCGGAAGCTCCTCCCAGAAAAATTTCCCTGCAAGCCCATGAAAGACTCCATCTCCTCTAACAGTTATGGAGGAAAGGGTTGGGAAATTTCCCGTGGCGGAGCTTCTCGAAGATGTAGTTGGTGCTCACGCCCTACGGCATCTTCGGAAGCTCCACCTCGGAAAAATTTCCCTGCAAGCCCGTGAAAGACTCCATCTCCTCTAACAGTGTTGCGTAAAGGGTTGGGAAACCTCCCGTGGCGGAGCTTCTCAAAGATGTCGTTGGTGCTCACGCCCTACGGCATCTTCGGAAGCTCTGCCTCGGAAAAATTTCCCTGCAAGCCCGTGAAAGACTCCATCTCCTCTAACAGTGTTGCGTAAAGGGTTGGGAAACCTCCCGTGGCGGAGCTTCTCGAAGATGTCATTGGTGCTCATGCCCTACGACATCTTCAGAAGCTCCGCCTCGGAAAAATTTCCCTGCAAGCCCGTGAAAGACTCCATCTCCTCTAACAGTGTTGCGTAAAGGGTTGGGAAACCTCCCGTGGCAGAGCTTCTCGAAGATATCATTGGTTATTCAATTTCAAACACTTTTCATATTCATAGAAAATAGTTTTGAAACACTTTTCATATTCATAGTTTTGAAATAATTAATTTTGAAAATATAAAATAGTTTTGAATTAGTTATTCAATTTCAAACACTTTTCATATTCATAGTTTTATCAGATTCTAAAATATACATAAAGAATATTAATCAATATAGTTTTAATTGTAAATGGCAAAATAGTTAATAGTTTGGATAGTTAAAATAATTAATTTTGAAAATAGAAAATAGTTTTGAATTAGTTATTCAATTTCAAACACTTTTCATATTGAAAGTTTTATCAGATTCTAAAATATACAAAAAGAATATTAATCAATATAGTTTTAATTGAAAATGGCAAAATAGTTAATAGTTTGGATAGTTAAAATAATTGATTTTGAAAATAGAAAATGGTTTTGAATTAGTTAATCAATTTCAAACACTTTTCATATTGAAAGTTTTATCAGATTCTAAAATATACAGAAGTTATTCAATTCAAAATTACAAATTCATATTTGAAATGAAAATCTGAAAAAAATTCAGCATTGCCGCGCATTTATTGCACCTTTAGTCCCGGTTGGAGCCACCAACCGGGACTAGGGGGGGGGGCTCGGGCGCGAACCGCCGACCCCCCTTTAGTCCCGGCTGGGGGCTCAAACCGGGACTAAAGACCCCCTTTAGTCCCAGTTTGAGCCCCCAGCCGGGACTAAAGGGGGGGTATATAAGCCCGCCCCGCCCCTCCTCTTCTTCCTCCTCGCACTTAGCCATTTCCAAAGATCGTCGACTGACGCGCGCATAGGAGCTCCACCGCCGATCGTTGCGGCTGCCGGAAAACTCGCCGGCGACGCCGCCACCGAGCCCCGCCGCACCACCGAGCCCCACCGCGCCGCCCGCCACCGAGCCCCACGCACCACGCGCCATGCCGCCCTCCCGCGCCGCACCGCCCTCCGCCGCGCCACCGCCCTCCCGCCGCGCCGCCGGCCACCATCACGGTGAGAGACCGCCGGCCCGCCGGCCACCGTCGCTCCTTTTTTTTGGGTTAAAATTTTATTATGTTAGGGTTAGAAAATTAATTTTAGGGTTAAAATTTTATTATGTTAGGGTTAAAATTTTATTATGTTAGGAATAGAAAATTAATTTTAGGGTTAAAATTTTATTATGTTAGGGTTAAAATTTTATTATGTTAGGGTTAGAAAAATAATTTTAGGGTTAAAATTTTATTATGTTAGGGTTAAAATTTTATTATGTGAGGGTTAAATTTTATTATGTTAGGGTTAAAATTTTATTATGTTAGGAATAGAAATAGAAATTTTATGTTAAAATTTTATGTTAGATAGAATTTGTTAGATAGAATAGAAATAGAAATTTTATGTTAAAACTTTATGTTAGATAGAATAGAAATAGAAATTGTTAGATAGAATAGAAAATTGTTAGATAGAATAGAAATAGAAATTGTTAGATAGAATAGAAAATTGTTAGATAGAATAGAAATAGAAATTGTTAGATAGAATAGAAATAGAAAATTGTTAGATAGAATAGGAATAGAAATTGTTAGATAGAATAGATTTTTTTTAGATATAATAGAAATAGAAATTGTTAGATATAATAGAAATAGAAATTGTTAGATAGAATAGAAAATTGTTAGATATAATAGAAATAGAAAATTATTAGATACAATAGAAAATTGTTAGATAGAATAGAAAATTGTTAGATAGAATAGAAAATTGTTAGGGTTAGTAGTTAGAAAATTGTTAGGGTTAGTAGTTAATTTGTTTTGTTATTAGTTAGGGTTAGTAGTTAGAAAATAAGTAAGGTTATTTTGTTAGTTATTATTCCATATAGCATCCATAATTGAAATATAAATGTCGGTTTTTTTTGCAGAAACTATGGATCCACATAGCAGGAACCTTGAAGAGGAAGAACTTCTCGAAGATATAATCAAAGACGCCCCCGACGTTGAACCAGCTGAATCTCCGTCGTCATATCTGAACCCCTCCGGAGATGGAATGGAGGTCGACCGACACGAAGATGAAGCCGACGGGGCAGGCGATAGCTCCAATGACAGAGAAGGTGATAGCTCCGTTGATGGAGAAGCCGGTGGAGAAATAACAAAGTCCGGCGAGGTATACATATGAAGTTCGGCAATCAGTTGTAATATTGGAGATAGCTCTATATTGTATACATATACATTAATTTGATGAATGTTTCTCCCTCTTAGGCCTCCACATCGAGCAAAGCTACGAAATGAGGCCCGACCAAAAAGTTGGATGCACGGACGCATTACACCTTTGAAGTGATATTGCCTACGGGCGAACCCAAGCTTCCTAAGAATGCTGCTGACACATTCAAGAAGCAATGCGGAGTTCTCATTAGGGATCACGTCCCGATCAGTGTTCGGGAGTGGAACAAGCGCAAAGGGGCAACCGATAGTGACTATGTCGTCGACAGGTACAAAGAGAGTCTTTGGAATGATTTCATGGCACATTTCAACCTGCCAGAATGTGAGAATGAAGACGCCGCAAAAAAACTGAGTGCCAAAGTTAAGCAGTGGACTCTAAAGAAGATGGCCGAACTATTCCGGACGTGGAAGAAGAAGCTATGGAAAAACTATCAGAAGACAAAGAAAGTGCCAGTATTCGAGGGGTATCTAGCCAAGCAGGCGAATCACTGGAAGGCATTTCAGGATTACAAGGAGTCAGAACATGCCAAGGCATTATCAGAAAAGAACAAGAAAAATGCCGACAAGAAGAAATATCACCACACGCTGGGGCCAGGGGGCTATGAGACTGCCATCCCAAAGTGGGATAAGAAAGAGCAAGATATGCTAGCTAAAGGGATCATACCTGAACCCATCCATGATGAGTGGGAATTGAGAGCAAGAAATTGGTTCCTTGCGCATGGTGGTTCATACGACGAAGAAACAGGGGACCTTATCTGCAGTGACGGTCTTAGGATACCTAGGGAGAATTGGAAAAAGATAGTGAAAGAAATTAAAGAGGAAAAAAGACAGTTCACTCCAGATAGAGAGAAAGATTTGCTCACACTGGTCCTCGGCAATGACGAACATGGAGGACGAACGTGAGGCTTCGGTCCTTCTTACCCGTGGTGGCTTGGGTTTGCCAGAGACCAAGACACTTACACAAGCCAAGCGAGAGCAAAGAAGCGACAGTAGGATGAGGAAAATGACAAGTTCAACCAGTTGCTTGCCAGGCTTAATGAGCAACAGCAGTAGATTGACGAACTTAGAGGAGTAGTGTGCCAGGAAGATCCTACACTCGATATTACCGCTGCCCCATCTAAGCGGAAAAGCAGCGTGGCTGGATCTGAGGCCCCGACCGACGATGCACGAAGAATGATAGAGGGCGGTCCCGGCTACCCCGTGTATGGAATCAAGGAGTCAACATCATGTGAACTCCATCAAAGAATCAAGAACATATCCATGAAGGTGGCCATTGGACAAGCTTTACCTTCTGGCCCTGATGTACGCTGGCATGGTCGTGAGATTCCAGCTGGCTATGCTAAAGTCGGGGTGGATGAAATCGTGTCGGGGTTTCATGATATGGAGCTCGACATAGCTGGACCCGAAGATGAGAGGACACTCGGAGAAGTACTGGGTGGAGTCATCCTATGGGACAAGAACTACATCAAGCTTCCAGGCTCGGCCCCAAGGACAACACCGCCTCCGAGTCATCGCAGGTCACGTACACCTCCATCACCTCCAAGCCCTCCACATGACGACGGCCACCACAACACGAGTCCATCTCGATCACCGCCGCCGGACTTGGGTCGGCCGTCTCCGCCGCCTCCCGCTAAGGATACTAAGCGGAAGCATGCCAGCAAGAACGCTCCATCGACGAGTTCTAAGCGACGGAGCTCCCCAAAGCGCAAACTGTCGCCCCTCCCAAAGGTACCTCATGCTAATCTTCCCATCAGACCTTATGATCGTACCCCCGAGGAAAACGCCAGGATAGCAAAGGAACATTATGATGCGCAGATGAAAAAGAAGGAACCCGAGCCCTGCCCGGAATACACTGAGAAGCAAATAGCATATGCAAAATACTTACTGACCCTTCCTTCACAGTATGACTTGCACCATAAGCCTGACGACTATACACGCGCATTGCAGAAGGAAGGGAAAAAGAGCAGATCATGTGCAAGTGCAAGTGGGAGCAAATCAAGTTCAACTACAAGCAAAAAAAGATTAGACGTTCCTCAGCTTGGACAACAGGCCAAACAATCGATCCCACCCCTCAGGGTGTTACCCAAGAATGTTCCCTCTCTGGTGCAGGGCCAAGATTTGGAATTAGCAAAGAAGTGGGCGGCTGAATGGGGTATAAGTGTTGAAGACGTTCTGGCTTTCCAAGACGACAGGTTACCCAAGGCTGTGGTAGCCCCTAAGCCGCAGTTTGTCATGGGAGCGCCTTTGGTCAGCAAAGATAAGTTTGATGATCTCCCAACAAATATGCGTTACTTGCATACATGGTACTTAAGTGAAGCAAAGAATGGGAGAACGATGATCGTGGCGCGTGTCCCACGGGAGTACTACGGCCGTCCCGAAGACATCCATATCAACTTTGATGAACTCTTCCAGATGTACAATTGCGATGCCCTCGACAAATCTCTTATGAGTTGCTATTGTCTGTAAGTTTTTCAATTCGTTGTCTACATATAACTTGTTCAGTTATTTCAATTCATTGTCTACATATAACTTGTTCAGTTCTGACTTGTACTCTATTATGCAGAATGAAGATTCTGGAATATAAAACTAGGAACATCATAAATATTAGGTTTATTGACCCAGATAAAATACATATAAAGACGCTAACTGATAAGCCCAAGGAGACGGAGGAAAACCTTCTAAGGTTTCTAACAGAAAAAAATTACTGTGACCACATACTATTTCCATACAACTTCAAGTGAGGGTCTTACTCTATTGTGTCCATTCACTTATAAGTGTAATTGATAAGTTACTGACATATATATATATATATGTGCAGCTATCACTGGATTCTGTTGGACATTCAAATTGATAAGGGAAGAGTTGATGCCTTCGACCCATTATCGAGACCCTTGGAACAGTTCCAAAGCCTGCAGGATATGCTCCAAGGGCAATTTCAATCATTCTTGCGCTCTATCGGTCTCTTTCGATGATTTTCTGATATATTAAGTAATGAAAAACTTAGCAAATCATTTTCCTTGTCGGGCAGGGTTTGGAAGCGGTTCAAGTGTGTGACTGACGGTATCGAGCATGAGAACCTGACCTTTAGAGTGGTTCAGGTAAGTAGTACGATATACTTTTATTTTCAATACATTAATGATGCTAGATTATTATTTTGATTATATTCTATTCTCGTAAAGTGCGACCAGCAGCCACGGAGGACGCATCTATGTGGATACTACGTTTGCGAGTCCATTTGCATGTTTACCTCTAAGCACAAGGATTACAGATACGACGTAAGCAATAAACATTCACACCTTTATTTTTACCCGTCATTCTTTGTTATCATGATTGCCATTCATATTCATCTCCTCTTCTTATATAGTACACGGCCATGCAGGAGAAGTACCTACCAGAGCAACGTGCGATCGCTGTTGGAGAGGAGCTAGCGTCCTTTTTGAGGACATAACTTATAGATCATAAAGGAACATTTAGTGTAGCAAGGGGCCATTACTAATGTTGGTCCATGTAATCGAATAGACGGGCTCTAGTCCCGATAATTGTTATCTCCATATAATTGTATATATATACTCGATCATAAGATAAGTTATCTTACATATATATGCACTAACATGTATGCGTAGATTTATATGAAAAGTGTTTTTAAATGAAAGAATAAAATAATATACAACAAAAATAATTCCCCCGAACACCTAAACCCTAAAACCCTAAAGCAAAAAACAAAATCTGTAGATGACCTTTAGTCCCGGTCCGTGTTACAAACCGGGACAAAATGTCCTGGCCCTGGAAGCTCTCCGAGGCGCCCACGTGGACACCCTCTAGTCCCGGCTGGCAACCGGGCCGGGACTAAAGTGTTAGCCTTTAGTCCCGCCTCTGTAGTCCCGGTTTGCAAACCGGGACTAAAGGCCCTTACGGGCCAGGACTAAAGAGCATGTCTCCACTAGTGACTATTCTTAGTCAAAGACAGCAACCAATCTTTAGCTTTTCCTCTCAAAGAAAAAGGAAACAACTTGAGCTTAATAATATCACTTTCTACATCCTTATATTTCTGCATCTCACATAGCTCAACAAAATTATTGAGATGAGCTGCAGCATCTTCAGTACTAGCACCAGAAAATTGCTCTTTCATAACAAGGTTCAATAAAGCAGGCTTAATCTCATAAAAGTTTGCAGCAGGAGCAGGTGGCGCAATAGGAGTGCAGATAAAATCACTATTGTTCATGCTAGTAAAGTCACACAACTTGGTGTTTTCAGGAGTAGCCATTTTAGCAAAACTAAAGTAGACAAGTAAAAACAACTACCAATGATTCTAATTTTTTTGGATTTTTGATATAAAATGATGCAAGTAAAAATAAAGTAAAGCAAAACTTAAAACAAAGTAAAGGATGTGTGTGCAAAAAACTCCCTTGCAGAGGTCTTCCACTTCTTCCCCGGCAACGGCGCCAGAAAGAGCTTGATGCTACCGAGTTGATGAAGTAAAATAACCGGCCAGTTGGGAAACCCCAAGAGAAGGTTTGATGAATATACCAGCAAGTTTTCCCTCAGTTAAGAAACCAAGGTATATCGATCAGGAGAAGAGCGGACAATACGACTGAAGGTGATGCGGACTGGCTTAATAACACTCCAACAAGGGCGCCGTTTACGAGACTTGTTGACTCATCTCAGCCAATAGCAATGTGGAACCTGCACACAACACAACCAAATACTTTGTTCCCAACTTGCGATGAGGTTGTCAATCTCACCGGTTTGCATGAAACAAAGGGTATGAGCGTATCGAGTGGAAAACAGTAGGAGTATGTGAGTAAAGTAAACAGTGCGAGTAAAGTAAACAGGTGATAGCAATATGATGGAAATAGGACCGGGGTCCACAGTTCACTAGTGGTGTCTCTCCATAAGATAAATAACACATGCTAGGTAAACAAATTACAGTTGGGCAATTGATAGAATAAAGATAAACGTGATATGTCAAGAAGATCACTATGCGATTTACTCTGGGCATTACAAAAAAATACATAGACCGCCATCCAACTACATCTATGACTAATAATCCACTTGTGGCGAATCAATCTGAGAACTCCACAAGTATTAAGTTGCGAACAACAGATAATTGCATTAAGCAAAGTGTGTAATGTAAACAAAGCATATGCCCTTGAGCATATGAATGTTGTTTTCTCCCTAGTAGCAACAACACATCTACAACCTTAGAGGTTTCTGTCACTCCCCCAGATTAAATAGAGGCATGAACCCACTATCGAGCATAAATACCCCCTCTTGGAGTCACTAGCAACTACTCAGCCAAGATAGCTACTAACAACAGAGAGCATGCAAGATCATAAACAACATAGAGATAACAAAAGATAAATTTCAGTATAGCAACTCAATCATAATACCAATATTCATCGGACCCCAACAAACCAAACATGTAGAATTACATAACGGTGATCTCAATCATGTAGGGCAGCTCATGAGATCTAAACATGAAGCACATGGTGGAGGAGACAACCATCTAGCTGCTGCTATGGACCCATAGTCCAAGGTAGACTACTCACTCATCACTCCGGAGGCAAGCATGGCGATGAAGAAGACCTCCGGTGGCTATTCCCCTCTCCGGCAGGGTGCTGGGAAGAGCTTCTGGACCCTCCCGATCTTCGGGTCGATGGCGGCGGCGGATCGCGATGTGTTCTAGAAAATTGATCGGGTACTTAGGTTTTTTCTATCGGGGGTCTTTATAGGCTAAGGGGCATCGTCAGGAGTGGACCGAGGCAGTCTCACACGTAGGAGGCGCGGCCAGGGCCTGGGCCGCGCCGCCCTAGTGTGTGGCCACCTCGTGGCCCCACTCCGTCTCCACTTCAGATCTCTGGAAGCTTCCGGGAAAAATAAGACTTCAGGAACTTGTTTCGTCCAATTCTGAGAATATTTCCTGTGTATCACTTCTGAAACACAAAAACAGCAGAAAACAGGGAACTGGCACTGTGGCGACTTGTTAATAGGTTAGTTCTAGAAAATGCATAAAAGTGCCACGAAGTGTAATGAAACAGTAGGCAAATGATGTAAAAACAAGCATGGAGCATCAAAAATTATAGATACGTTGGAGACATATCAATTGACAACCTCATCGCAAGTTGGGAACAAAGTACTTGGTTGTGTTGTGTGCAGGTTCCGCGTTGCAGCTAGCAAAGCAAAGCAAAGCTTGGACGAGGCGCCATATATAAATTGTCCAAAGCTGTCGCAAACCAGTCAGCATCACCTTTAGTCGTATTGTCCGCTCTTCTCCTGATCGACATAACCTTGGTTTCTTAACTGAGGGAAAACTAGCTGCTATACTCATCACACCTTCCTCTTGGGGTTCCCAACGGGCTGGTCATTTACCACGCATCAAGCTAATTTTCTGGCGCCGTTGCCGGGGAAGAAGTGGAAGACCTCTGCAAGGGGAGTTTTTCGCACACACATCCTTTACTTTGTTTTAAGTTTTGCTTTACTTTACTTGCATCGTTCTATATCAAAAACCCCAAAAAAATTAGAATCCTTGGTAGTTGTTTTTACTTGTCTACTTTTAGTTTTGCTGTAATGGCTACTCCTGAAAACACCAAGTTGTGTGACTTTACTAGCATGAACAATAGTGATTTTATCTGCACTCCTATTGCGCCACCTGCTCCTACTGCAAATTTTTATGAGATTAAGCCTGCTTTATTGAACCTTGTTATGAAAGAGCAATTTTCTGGTGCTAGTACTGAAGATGCTGCAGCTCATCTCAACAATTTTGTTGAGCTATGTGAGATGCAAAAGTATGAGAATGTTGATGGTGATATTATTAAGCTCAAGTTGTTTCCTTTTTCTTTGAGAGGAAAAGCTAAAGATTGGTTGCTGTCTTTGACTAAGAATAGTATTGATTCATGGGCTAAGTGTAAGGATGCTTTTATTGGTATATATTATCCTCCTGCTAAAATTATATCTCTGCGTAGCAATATTATGAAGTTTACTCAATTTTATAATGAACATGTTGCTCAAGCTTGGGAAAGAATGAAATCTATGATAAAGAATTGCCCCACTCATGGACACACTACTTGGATGATTGTCCAAACTTTTTCTGCAGGACTGAATTTTTCTTCGAGGAACCTACTTGATTCAGCTACTGGAGGCACTTTTATGCCCCTTACCTTGGGCGCCGCAACAAAGCTGCTTGACAACATGATGGTAAATTATTCCGAATGGCACACCGAGAGAGCTCCAAAAGGTAAGAAGGTAAATTCTGTTGAGGAAACCTCTTCCTTGAGTGATAAGATTGATACCATTATGGCTATGCTTGCTAATGATAGGACTCATGTTGATCCTAATAATGTTCCTTTAGCCTCTTTGGTTGCTCAAGAAGAGCATGTTGATGTGAACTTCATTAGAAACAATAATTTTAACAACAATGCTTATAGGAACAATTTTGCTAGTAACAATTATAGGCCGTATCCTTCTACCAATGGTAATGGTTATGGTAACTCTTATGGTAATTCCTCCAACAACACTAGGGCCGCGCCCTCTGAACTTGAAGTCATGCTCAAAGACTTCATGGTAAAACAATCTGCTTTTAACAAGTCTGTTGAGGAAAAGTTAGGAAAAATTGATATTCTTGCTTCTAAAGTTGATAGCCTTGCTCATGATGTTGAACTTCTGAAATTAAAAGTGTTGCCTAATGATGTGAAAGAGAACAATGTTTTTGCTACTGCTAATGCTATCCAAGTTGGAATTGATGAAAATCTTAGATTGTTAGCAGAATTGCATGCTAGATGGGAAAGAGAGGATGAGATTGCTAGGAATATGAAAGTTTGTACTATTATTACCTCTAATGATGTTGTTCCTAATGCTATCAATCCTCTTACTTTGATTGGTGTAGAGAAAACTCCCACTCCTTGTGCTAAAAAGCCTAAAACTGCCAAAACTTTTTCTCAAAAGAGTGCTAAATTTTTTCGGAGTGTGGGAGATGATAGCTCTACTTATTTTAATGATTTTGATGTTGATGGCTGCAATATATCTGAAGTAATTTTGTTCTTGCAAAAGCTTGCTTTGACTCCCAATGCTAGTTCTTTAAATATTGCTTTTACTAAGCATATTACCAATGCTCTCATGAAAATTAGGGATGAAAAGTTGTAGCAAAAAGCTTCTGTTCCCAAGAAGTTAGAAGATGGTTGGGAACCCATCATTGATATGCATGTTAATGGTTTTGATTGCCATGCTTTATGTGATCTAGGTGCTAGTATTTCTATCATGCCTAGAAAAATTTATGACATGCTTGATTTACCACCGCTAAAAAATGTTATTATGATGTTCCTATTGCTGATGTTGCTAAGAAGAAACCTTTGGGAAGGTTTAATGATATTCTTATTGTGGTTAACAATAACCTTGTTCCTGTTGATTTTCTTGTTATGGACGTTGAATGCCATGCTTCATGTCCTATTATTTTGGGAAGACCTTTTCTTCGAACTGTAGGCGCCATCATTGATATGAGAGAAGGCACCACCAAATACCAATTCCCACTCAAGAAAGGTATGGAACACTTCCCTAGGAAAAGAAAGAAATTGTTTTTTGACTCTATTCTTAGAGCAAATTATGAGCTTGATGCTTCATCTCTTGATGTTACTTGATTCGCAATTTTCTGCGCCTAGCTCAAAGGCGTTAAAGAAAAGCACTCTTGGGAGATAACCCAATGTTTTATTTCCAGTAATTTTTCTTTTATTTGAGTCTTGGAAGTCATTACTACTGTAATGACCTCTCCTTATCCTTTTTATTTCATTGTTGTGCCAAGAGAAGCCTCTAATTCGAGTGAGGTAAAGGTTTGGGGATGTTGCTGTCCTGAAACTATTTTAAGTGCTGCACCGAAAAAATTCGTAAAAATTCTCTGTATATCTTTTGGACCTGAAATTTCTTGTGAATATGCCCCAGGTTATATCCAAACTTTCATTAGTTGAACACTTTTTTATTTGAGCAATAGAAAACCCCTAAAAAATTCGACCTTTGTCAGCTGTTCTATTTTGACAGATTTCTGCCACTATTCATTTTTGCCGCTTTATCGCTTTCTTTTTTAGTTCTTTTCATCACAGAACTTTTGGGGAAGTTGCTACAGTAGTATATACTTTATATGTGGTAGTTTTGGGTTGAAACCTGAAGCAAAAGAGGTTGATTATATGTTATGCTACACTAATTTTGCTAATAGATTTGTGTTTAGTTTTGTATGAAGGAAGTTTTCAAGTGTAGGGATTGGAGAATGATGAGATGAGTTGAAGAATGGACAAAGGCTCAAGCTTAGGGATGCCCATGCATCACCCCGAGAAATATCCAAGAAGTGCAAGCGTCAAAGCTTGGGGATGCCCCCGAGGCACCCCTTCTTCATCGGCAAAAATTAGGTTACCTTTCAAAACACTATATTTTTATTGCTTCATGCACTATGTGTTTTTCTTGGAGCGTCAGTTGTTTTATTTTTCTTAGTTAGTTTAGTTTTGTTTGCTGTAATAAATGGTTGGACCCAACAAATTTCCTTTGGAGAAGTTGCCTTGCTTTTCATTTGCCAAGAACACTCCGTTTTTCATTCTTACAATTCACCGAGTGTTCTTCTTTTTCTGCTACTGCTTTTGGTTTTCATTTTCGCCTTGATTTGTGTTCAGATCTTGTCATATATTTTTATCAAGGTGTATTTTTTGCCTCTGATCTTTATTAGTTTTCATCAAAAGAGGTGTTTATAAAAATTTCAAATGGTGTTGGAAAAGAGAAAAAGCTTTATGCAAAAAAGTGGTACAAGAAGGAGCTTGTGTAGACTGCGGCTTAGGCTTTTTCATGTCATGCTTGATGTCTTTTTGATAGTATGCTTAGTGGTTTTGCTGTAGCATGACTTGTCTCAAATAACTGAGATTGCTTAATGAGCCTTTGAAAAAATCATGCGTTGTTTTTATTGTATGGAAGCATTATTTTGGTTTTCTCCTTGATGCTTTATTTGGGTTGACTTGGCGCATGCTCACACATGTTAGAATCTTACAAAGTCGCCATTAGCCTTCATGATCATTTAGTTTTTGACTTTTGATGCCATCGTATGCTTCTTTTAATGTCGCTTTGTCGCTTTGCATGATTATGGCCATTATTGCTCTCTTAGTTGGTCGCTCCCAGTCTTTTGCTAGCCCTCGCCTTGTACTGAGTATGAGCTCTACTCGTGCATCCAACTCCTAAAAGCCAAAGTTTTCCAAAGTGTCCACCATACATACCTATTAGCAATTTGCTATTCCAAGTAAATTTGACTTGCTTTTATTTTCTCTTCAAATTAAACTCTTACCAGTGTTATGCGAAAATTGGTCAGTAAAGCTCTCACGAACCGGAAGGCATACTTTACTTTTTCCTTGTTCTTAAAAATTTGACATTGTGGTCTCTTATGTTGAGTTGTTATGCTTGCAAGTTGTAAGTTGGATTCTAGCCCATCCATGCTGTCATGGGGCAAGCTTTCAACATTGCACTTCTTATTTGAGTTGATATCGTGATCTTTTGTTTATGGATGCCCGCGGTGTGAAATGAATTGGGAATCTTGTGGGGATCATGGAGTTTGTATATGTGTTAGGGAAATGCCTGGGCCGCCAATCTAAGCCATGCATAATTTATGATGGAAATTTGCAGCATACCCATGGTGGACATTCGACGACGCATCTCACAATAAAAAGCTAAACAAATGGCAAATAAAAGAGATGTCGAGGTGTTCATTGTCTGCTTGTCCTGTCATTTTGATGTGGGCTTGTTCCATATCATCGGGCACAGAGGTACCCCATTGGCGGTTGTCGATGATACATATATACTTACAATGACAAGAGCCTTGCTTGGGACTCTAAGTAAAGCAGCATGAGGTTTGGGTACTCGTATTCACGGGGCACAAGGTTTTTGACTTATGATTTGTCAAGCATATGCATCATAATTGTTCTCGCATTAACTCTAACCATTCAAGATGCTTATGATGGGGGCAATGAGAGCTCAAAGCCGGTAGGTAACATAATTTTTGAAGGTCTATAAAACTTGCAATCACTGCTTCCCTCTGCGAAGGGCCTTTCTTTTACTTTTATGTTGAGTCACCACCTTCTATCTTTATGCACCATTAAGAGAGCATAGTTGTCATTCTTAGTATAATGTGCATTGTCCCAAAGTTTTCATTGATTGATTCATATTGTTGGTTTCACTTGTTCTCAAATTATTTGTATCTAGTCGCCCTCTTAAACTTGAAGGTGTCCTATGCATTTATGTTTTGCTCTCTATGAAGGACAAGCTGAAAACCATTTGTATGTTTTTCCTTATGATTTGAACACACGTTTGACTTTCATTGTTTCATTTTCATGATCTTTTGTTTGTGTTCATTTGCATGTTTATAACATGGTTACTAAGTTCTTATTGTCAAGATTATATCTTCATGCCCATGTTTTAAGTTCTTATGATCCCAGCTCACAAATGCTTACATATATGATCAAGATTGTGTAGGTGCATGTCACCTCAAAAATTATTCTTTTGTTATCACTTACCTACTCAAGGACGAGCAGGAGTTAAGCTTGGGGATGCTTGATACGTCTCCAACGTATCTATAATTTTTGATGTTCCATGCTTGTTTATACACCATTTGCCTACTATTTCGTTACACTTCGTGGCACTTTTATGCATTTTCCGGAACTAACCTATTAACAAGTCACCACAGTGCCAGTTCCCTGTTTTTTTGCTATTTTTGTGTTTCAGAAGTGATACACAGGAAATATTCTTGGAATTGGACGAAACAAGTTCCTGAAGTCTTATTTTTCCGAAAGCTTCCAGAGATCCGAAGAGGAGTTGGAGGGGGGCCACGAGGGCCCCACACACCAGGGCGGCGCGTCCCAGGCCCTGGCCGTGCCCCCTATGTGTGAGGTCGCCTTGGGCCACTTCTGACGATGCCCCTTCGCCTATATAGACCCCCCAACAGAAAAAACCTAAGTACCCGATCAATTTTCCAGAACACATCGCGATCCGCTGCCGCCGTCGACCTGAAGATCGGGAGGGTCCAGAAGCTCTTCCCGGCACCCTGCCGGAGAGGGGAATCACCACCGGAGGTCTTCTTCATCGCCATGCTTGCCTCCGGAGCAATGAGTGAGTAGTCTACCTTGGACTATGGGTCCATAGCAGTAGCTAGATGGTTGTCTCCTCCACCATGTGCTTCATGTTTAGATCTCATGAGCTGCCCTACATGATTGAGATCACCGTTATGTAATTCTACATGTTTGGTTTGTTGGGATCCGATGAATATTGGTGTTATGATTGAGTTGCTATACTGAAATATATCTTATGTTATGTCTATGTTGTTTATGATCTTGCATGCTCTCCGTTGTTAGTAGCTATCTTGGCCGAGTAGTTGCTAGTGACTCCAAGAGGGGGTATTTATGCTCGATAGTGGGTTCATGCCTCTATTTAACCTGGGGGAGTGACAAAAACCTCTAAGGTTGTAGATGTGCTGTTGCTACTAGGGAGAAAACAACATTCATATGCTCAAGGGCATATGCTTTGTTTACATTACACACTTTGCTTAAAGCAATTATTTGTTGTTCGCAACTTAATACTCATGGGGTGTTCGGATGATATCCCCGTGAGTGGATTATTAGTCATCGTTGTAGTTGGATGGCGGTCTATGTATTTTGTTGTAATGCCCAGAGTAAATCGCATAGTGATCTTCTTGACATATCACGTTTATCTTTATTCTATCAATTGCCTAACTGTAATTTGTTTACCCAGCATGTGTTATTTATCTTATGGAGAGACACCACTAGTGAACTGTGGACCCCGGTCCTATTTCCATCATATTGCTATCACCTGTTTACTTTACTCGTACTGTTTACTTTACTCACATACTATTATCACTTTTCACTCGATACGCTCATAACCTTTGTTTCAAGCAAACCGGTGAGATTGACAACCTCATCGCAAGTTGGGAACAAAGTACTTGGTTGTGTTGTGTGCTGGTTCTGCGTTGCAGCTAGCAAAGCAAAGCTTGGACGAGGCGCCATATATAAATTGTCTGAAGCTGTCGCAAACCAGTCAGCATCACCTTCAGTCATATTGTCCGCTCTTCTCCTGATCGACATAACCTTGGTTTCTTAACTGAGGGAAAACTAGCTGCTATACTCATCACACCTTCCTCTTGGGGTTCCCAACGAGCTGGTCATTTACCACGCATCACCAACTTACGATGAGGTTGTCAATCTCACCGGTTTGCTGTAAACAAAGGATTTAGTGTATCGAGTGGAAAGCAATAGTAGTATGCGAAAAAGTAAATAGTGCGAGTAAAAGTAAACAGTAATAGCAATATAAAGAAAATTGGACCGGGGTCCACAGTTCACTAGTGGTGTCTCTCCATAAGATAAATAACAACATGCTAGGTAAACAAATTACAGTTGGACAATTGATAGAATAAAGATAACGTGCATATGTCACGAGGATCACTATGAGATTTACTCTGGGCATTACAACAAAATACATAGACCGCCATCCAACTGCATCTATGACTAATAATCCACTCGCGGGGATATCGTCTGAACACCCCTCGAGTATTAACTTGCGAACAACAAATAACTGCATTAACCAAAGTGTGTAATGTAAACAAAACGAATGTCCTTGGACACAAGAATGTTGTTTTCTCCCTTGTGGCAACAACACATCTACAACCTTAGGGCTTGTTTGGTTGCAACTTTTCCTGAGCGGTTCCGCGTTATTTCCCTAGGCGAAGATACCCCGGGCCCAACTGCCCCGGGCGAGCCCATCGGTCCATTTGGTTGTTGAAGAGGGCGCTGGAGCCCAGCCTTTCCACTCCAATCCCTGGGAGAGCGATCCACTAGGCTGGACCACGGGAACCAAATCCTCGCTCGCTCTCTCTCGCGATAGGAGGCGGCGGCGCTGGGAGGGACGCCTCCTGATCTCCTTCTTCCAGCGACCGCAGCGATTCCTGAGTGTTCCGGCACCGTCCTTTGTTCCTGATCTCCCCTGTCTCCGTCCAAGCTCTCCTCCAGACTCCTTCGCCCAAGCTCCCATCCGCCTCGAAGCGCATCTCTCCTCGCGATGGAAAAAAAGGGAACGATTTTTCCATTCCCTTGCTTTCGGTATCCAAATAGCAGGATGGAATATACGTTTTCCTCATGGGTTCCCGAGATGTCAGGGAAATCCGCGTTGGGGGGTTCGATCCCTGGGTGTTTCGCCCACTGCAACCAAACAAGGCCTTAGAGGTTTCTGTCACTCCCCCAGATTAAATAGAGGCATGAACCCAACTATCGAGCATAAATACCCCCTCTTGGAGTCACTAGTATCTACTTGGCCAAGATAGCTACTAACAACGGAGAGCATGCAAGATCATAAACAACATAGAGATAACATAAGATAAATTTCAGAACATCAACTTAACATAGCACCAATATTCATCGGATCCCAACAAACACAACATATAGAATTACATAACGGTGATCTCGATCATGTAAGGCAGCTCACGAGATCTAAACATGAAGCATATGGTGGAGAAGACAACCATCTAGCTACTGCTATGGACCCATAATCCAAGGTAGACTACTCACTCATCACGCCGGAGGCAAGCATGGTGATGAATAAGACCCCCGGTGGCGATTCCCCTCTCCGGCAGGGTGCCTGGAAGAGCTTCTGGACCCTCCCGATCTTGGGTCAACGACGGCGGCGGATCATGATATGTTTCTGGAAAATTGATTGGGTGTTTAGCTTTTTCTCGTCGGGGGGTCTTTATAGGCGAAGGGGAAGCGTCAGAGGTGGACCAGGGCGGCCTCACCCATAGGGGGTGCGGGCCAGGGGCTGGTCACGCCGCCCTATGGTGTGGCCGGCCTGTGCCCCCCCCTCCGTCTTCTCTTCGGACTTCTAGAAGCTTCGGTAAATATTAGGAGGTTCGGCTTTTGTTTCGTCCAATTCTGAGAATATTTCTTACGTAACTTTTCTGAAACACAAAAACAACAGAAAACAGGGAACTGGCACTGTGGCATCTTGTTAATAGGTTAGTTCCGGAAAATGTATAAAAATGCCATGAAGTGTAACAAAACACTAAGAAAATGGTGTAAGAACTAGCATGGATCATCAAAAATTATAGATACATTTGAGACGTATCAACCACTAGTGAACTGTGGACCTCGGTCCAATTTCCTTACATTGCTATTACCGTTTACTTTACTTGCTTATTTACATTCTTGCATACTATTACCTTTTACCACTCGATACGCTCAATCCTTTGTTTACAGCAAACCGGTGAGATTGACAACCTCATCGTAAGTTGGGAACAAAGTTCTTGGTTGTGTTGTGTGCAGGTTCCACGTTGCTGCTTGTGCAAAGCAAAGCCCTGGACGAGGCACCATATAAATTGTCCGGAGCTGTCATGAAGCTAGCGAGCATCAACCTTCTGAAGTTTGGCTTCCTCCTATGGTTTGATAAACCTTGGTTTCATAGCTGAGGGCAACTTGCTGTTGTGCTCATCATACCTTCCTCTTGGGGTTCCCAACTGGGTGCCTACTACACACCATCAAGCATTTTTCTGGCGCCGTTGCCAAGGAGAAAGAAGATTTCTTCAAGGGGAGTCTCTCACGCTCAATCTTTTACTTTGTTATTGTTTTGCTTTATTTTATTTTTGCTTGCATTGTTTTATCAAAAACACACAAAAATTAGTTCCTTTATAGTTGCTATTCTTACTTGCCTGCTTTTTAGTTCTGCTAAAATGAGTAATCCTGAAGTTGAAGTTTGTACTTTTAAGCAACAAGGGGGAGAGAGTTTAAAAGATGCTTGTTACCGAATTAGTAATGCTCATCATAAGTGTACAAAGAAGCATTCTACCATGATCCTCCTTATGAATTTTTATGTTGGTATAACAAGTTGGAATAGGTACGTTCTTGATACTCTTGCAGGAGGTAATTTTCTGGGTACTCCCGCTCTAGAAGCATGCACTTTAATTAAAAGTTTAGTGGGAGTACCACCTATTCATGTTGTTAAAATGAGGTCACTATGGAGGAAGTTTTAGAAAAACTCAGCTCTTTAGAAAAAAGTTTGCCAAAGATCCTTAATAACGCTAGCCAGGTAAATGAATCGATAATTTTTGATGCTTCATGCTTGTTTTACATCAATTGCTATATGTTTTGTCTACACTTTGTGGCACTTTTATGATTTATTTTGACTAACCTACTAATAGTTGTAAAAGTGCACAATGTTCTTATTTTTACACTTTGATGTATAGGAATTACCAAGAATACAAGTGGAAACCTTGTTGGAGTCAAATTAGGACTTTCCAGAAACCTGTGCCAGAACTCTTTTCGAAGATGGTCACATTACGGGTCGAAGACGGCATCAAACGGAAAACTCTTCAACTACAAAGTTGTAGGGAATTTCACGGCAAATGTTCTGGACATAAAATTCACCTGATTCTGAGTCCAGACGGTCGAGTTAGGCCTGAATTACTGTGGCCCAAGATGGGGAGACAGGAATCCGAGAGACTATATAAAGGGAGGAACCCTAGCTCGTGGGAGACATCTGTGATACGTTGCAAACATATCTACAATTTTTTATGCTCCATACTTGTTTTACACCAATTGCTATATGTTTTGTCTACACTTTGTGACACTTTTATGATTTATTTGAACTAACCTACTAATAGTTATAAAAGTACACAATGTTCTTGTTTTACACTTTGATGTGTAGGAAAATTACCAAGAATACAAGTGGAAACCTTGTTGGAGTCAAATTAGGACTTTTCAGAAATCTGTGCCAGAACTCTTTTCGAAGATGGTCACATTACGGGTCGAAGACGGCATCAAACGGAAAACTCTTCAACTACAAAGTTGTAGGGAATTTCACGGCAAATGTTCTGGACATAAAATTCACCTGATTCCGAGTCCGGACGGTCGAGTTTGGCCTGAATTACTGTGGCCCAAGATGGGGAGACAGGAATCCGAGAGACTATATAAAGGGAGGAACCCTAGCTCGTGGGAGACATCTGTGATACGTTGCAAACATATCTACAATTTTTTATGCTCCATACTTGTTTTACACCAGTTGCTATATGTTTTGTCTACACTTTGTGACACTTTTATGATTTATTTGAACTAACCTACTAATAGTTATAAAAGTACACAATGTTCTTGTTTTACACTTTAATGTGTAGGAAAATTACCAAGAATACAAGTGGAAACCTTGTTGGAGTCAAATTGGGACTTTTCAGAAATCTGTGCCAGAACTCTTTTTGAAGATGGTCACGTTACGGGTCGAAGATGGCGTCAAACGAAAAACTCTTCTACTAAAAAGTTGTAGGGAATTTTACGACAAACGTTCTGGACATAAAATTCACCTGATTCCAAGTACGAACGGCCAAGTTAGGCCCAAATTGGTGCGGCCCAGGATGGGGAGACGGGAATCTGAGAGACTATATAAAGGGAGGAACCCTAGCTCGTGGGAGACACCTCCACCCACGAATTTGCAGCCATCAGAGCCACGTTTTCGCCTCCCCCATGGATCCCATCTCCATGGGGGAGGGATCCCATGAAGCCATGCAGGAAGGGGGCTAAGGGGCGGCGCCCCCCATGATGCCAGCGGCAGGGGAGTCTCCCGCGCCGCCACCGCCGTCGCTGTCCGTGCCCTCGTTGCTCATCTCCGCCATCTTCACCGCTATGTCCATCACCAACTCCTCCTATTGTGCAGTGGTTCATCCTCCCACACACCTCTGTATCGTCCTATGTAAACATGGTGTTTGATGCTATAATATTTATCCTATGATCTATGTCATGTTTGCATAGTTTATTTATTCTTAGACTGATTTGTTGAATATCTTTGGTTCATTAGAGTTGTATGTTGATATGGTACTATCCTTTGGTGTCCATTATATTTATGCGCGCATGGATTAAACATCTTGGGGTTAGTAGTATGTGCAAAAGGAAGGGGGTAGTTCTGCCGGAGTGACAGAAATCTGAGTACGCGAACCGGAATGTTGCACATATGGGAGTAAGAGGACTATTAACTTAAGGCTATGGTTAGGGAAACCTTAATACATTGTTAGTATTTGCGGATTCTTGCTAACAATCCAATCATATAGTACTTGTATTTCTGAGTAGTGAAGTGCATGTATATTTAGCCTCTCCCACATAGAAAACTGCATCAAAGACAATGAACCCGATTTATTCACTAATTGAACTTAGACAAAGCCACCACTATTACCACCACTTTTCCACACTCATGGTACTATTAGTTTATGGTTACTTCGTATATTTTATTGTTGTAGCACTAACAATTAATTTCTTGTATTTATTATGTTGCAAAGCTATCTCTCATACCTGTATTATTGCTCTAGTTTTATTTCCTAGATGATGCAAACGTTTAGTGTGCGTAGAGTTGTATCAGCGGTTGATAGAACTTGAGAGAATATTTATCCTACCTTTAGCTCCTCGTTGGGTTTAACACTCTTACTTATCAAAAAGGCTACATACAATCCCCTATACTTGTGGGATATCAAGACCTTTTTTGGCGCCGTTGCCGGGGAGCTCTAGCGTGTGGGTAAATATTCTTGTGTGCACTTGTTTACTTTATCTCTAAGTAGTTTTTTCTTTCAGTTTTAATTTGTTATCTATCTTAGTATGGATAGGGAATGCGAATTACAAAAAAAATTAGTTGTACTTGTTACCTAAAAGGTTTTCAAAAAGCAAAGTGATTGGAAAGATGAGAAATGGTTAAGTGGGGGTCGACCTTGAACACTTGTGTTCATGCCTATGAAACCAAAACAAATCTTTCCATGAAAGCTTTTGAGTTAAAACTTGTACATATTGTGTATATTGTACATATTCCTCTGTACCATAAAAGTAAAGTGATAATTGAAGTTCCTAGTTACTTGGAAGTTGATAGTTTTACTTTGCTGTCCAAAAACAGATTTTCTATGTTTTATCGTATAAAATGTTTAAAATCACCAGAACATGATATTGACCTGAAATTTCTTGAGTGCAAAGTAATGCTTATTATATTTCTTTCATTAGACTAACTTTTTCTGATTTGAGTTACGTAGCTATCTCAAAAAAATCGATTTTCACCGACTGTTCTGTTTAGACAGATTTCTGTGCTTCACTATAAAAATTCGTGAAAAATCTCAGCATAGTGTTTTGATCTGAATTTTTTGTGTGCATAAACCTGAGATTATGATCTATCTTTCTTTAGTTTGGAGTTTTTCGATTTGAGCTACCTAACTATCTCGTTGAGTGTCATCTTTATAGACTGTTCAGTTTTGACAGATTTCTTAGTTTATTCAATATTGTACTTGGTGTTATTAATATTAGTTTTTCGACGGACAACAGAAATCATGAATACCTTAGTATATACAGTGGCTAATGTTGAGTAAAGATTATGAAACTTGTCAATGCTTGAACATTAGTGGATTTTATTTAATGAGTACTAACCCTACTAATGAGTTTTGTGAAGTTTTATGTGGATGTAGCTTATAAGTTCTAATCAGTATGGTGATATGAGATGAACAAGAGATACAATCATCTAAGCTTGGGGATGCCCGAGTCATCCCCCTATTCATAAACTAACATGAGGTTGTCTCCTTCATACTCTATATTACCCATCCACATGACATGTATTATGTTAACTTTTATTATAGTTGCTTTTATATGTCTTGCTTTTATCTCTTTTAGTCTTATTAGGCTCTTTACTTCGTTCTTATTTCTACTTTACTTTCACTTATAATTTGAAAACAACAAAAATAGTTTCTTTATTTTGCTTCTTTGTTTGGTTCTCTATTTTGTGCCTAGCTCAAAGGCGTTAAAAAGAAGCACTTTTGGTAGATAACCCATGTTTTCTTTCATTACTTTTTCTTTTATTTGAGTCTTGGAAGTTATTACTAATGTAATAACCTCTCCTTATCATTTTTATTTCGTTGTTGTGCCAAGAAGAACCTCTAATTTGAGGGAGGTAAGATTTGGGGAAGTTGCTGTCCTGAAACAGATTTTGGTGCTGCACCATAAAATATCATGAAAATTCTCAGAATATCTTTTTGACCTGATATTTCTTGTGCATATGCCCCAGGTTATATAAAAACTTTCATTAGATTTGCACTTTTCTATTTGAGCAACAGAAGGTCCTCAAAAAAATCGACCTTTCTCATCTATTCTGTTTTGACAGATTTCTGTCACTATTTGTGTTTGCCTCTCGATCGCTTTCTTTTTTAGTTCTTTTGATCACAGAGCTTTTGAGGAAGTTGCTACAGTAGTGTATGTTTAATATGTGGTGTTTTTGAGTTGAAACCTAAACCAAAAAGGGATGATCTACTATTATGCTTATGCTAACGTTGCTAATAGAATTGTGTTAAGTTTTGTATGAAGGAAGTTTTCAAGTGTAGGGATTGGAGAATGATGAGATGAGATGAAGAATGGACAAAAGCTCAAGCATGGGGATGCCCATGTCACCCCAAGAAATATCCAAGAGGTACAAGCGTCAAAGCTTGGGGATGCCCCCGAGGCACCCCTTCTTCATCGGCAAAAATAAGGTCACCTTTCAACACACTATATTTTTATTGCTTCATGCACTATGCATTTTTCTTGGAGCATCTTTACTTTTATGCTTGCAGTTTTGTTTTGTTTTGTTTGTTGCAATAAATGGTTGGACCCCAACAAATTTCTTTTGGAGGAGATGTACTCGCTTTTCATTTGCCAAGAACACTCTAGTTTTCACTCTTGTCGTTCAACGAGTGTTTTCTTTTTCTAGAACTGTGTTTAGCTTTCATTTTTCGCCTTGATTTTTGTTCGGATCTTGTTATATCTTTGCATCAAGGTGTATTTGGACCTCTGGTCTATGTTGGTATTCATCAAAAGAGTTGTTTCAAAAAGGTTCAAATGGTGTTGGAAAGAGAAAAAGTTTCATGCAAAAAAGTGGTACAAAAAGGAGCTTGTTTAGACTACGGCTTATACTTTTTCATGCCATGCTTGATATCGTTTTGATAGTATGCTTAGTGATTTTTGTTGTAGCATGACTTGTATCAAATGACTGAGATTGCTTAATGAGCCTTTGAAAAAATCATGCATTGTTTTTATTATGTGGAAGCATTTATTTGGTTTTCTCCTTGATGCTTTATTTGGGTTGACTTGGCGCATGCTTACAATATGTTTGACTCTTACAAAGTCACCATAAGCCTCTATGATCATTTGGTTTTTGACGTGTGATGCCATTTTATGCTTTTCTTAATGATGTTTTGTCGCTATGCATGAATATGGCTGTTATTGCTCTCTTAGTTGGTCGCCTTCATTTTGCTAGCCTTCATTTTATACTGAGTTTGAGCTCTACTCATGCATCCAATTCTCAAAAACCAAGTTATTCCAATGTGTCCACTATAAATTCCTATGCAGAGTATTTGCAAGCCATTCCAAGTTAATTTCCATGTGCTACCTTTGAAAAACCCTTCAAAATACTTCTCATTTTGTGACACTGTTTTCAGCTCATGGGGACGTAGTGGTCGGATTTGCAATCTTCCATATTTTTTTATTCCAAAAAGAAAATAAGAAAAAAAATAAAATAAAAAAGGCACTCCTCCATGGTATGTGAATGTTGGTGGGCACCCGATGGAATCGGTTAGCAATGGTTTGTGAAAGGAAAAAACGTGGGGAGGAGTGCCAAGCTTTATAAAAGAGCATAAAAGTGCCAATCTCTATCTCAAAAACTTGCTCATTTTTGTATGGAAGATAGTAAGAACCCCATTGCCAGTCGTTGATAAAGACAACCACCTCTAAAAACCAAATTTTTATCTCTCTGTTTTACAAATGAAAAGCTCTAGCACATGTTTAATCATTGCTTCCCTCTGAGAAGGGCCTTTCTTTTACTTTTATGTCGAGTCTCCACCTTCTACCTTTATGCACCATCTAAGAGAGCATAGTTGTCATTCTGAGTATAATGTGCATAGTCCCAAAATTTATTATTGATTGATTCATGATTATGGTTCACTTGTTCTTAAATTATTTGTATCTAGTCGCCCTCTTAAACTTGAAGATGTCCTATGCATTTATATTTTGCTATTACATGAAGGACAAGCTGAAAACCATTTGCTATATTTTTTCATATGATTTGAACATATGTTTGACCTTCATAGTTTCATTATTCATGATCTTTCGTTTGTGTTTCTTTTCATGTTATAACATGGTTGCTAAGTTTTTATTATCAAGATTATGTCTCTTACGCCCATGTTTTAAGTTCTTTGATCCCAGCACTCAATGCTTTGCTTAGATGATCAAGATTGTGATGGTGCATGTCACCTCAATAATTATTCTTTTGTTATCACTTACCTACTCGAGGACGAGCAGTAGTTAAGCTTGGGGATGTTGATACGTTGCAAACATATCTATAATTTTTGATGGTCCATGTTTGTTTTACACCAATTGTTATATGTTTTGTCTACACTTTGTGGCACTTTTATGATTTATTTGGACTAACCTTCTAATATTTGCAAAAGTGCACAATGTTCTTATTTTACACTTTGATGTGTAGGAATTACCAAAAACACAAGTGGAAACCTTGTTGGAGTCAAATTGGGACTTTCCAAAATCTGTGCTGGAACTCTTTTCGAAGATGGTCATGTTACGGGTCAAAGACGGCATCAAACGGAAAACTCTTCAACTAAAATGTTGTGGGTAATTTTACGGCAAACGTTCTGGACATAAAATTCACCTGATTCCGAGTCCGGACGGCCGAGTTAGGCTGAAATTGGTGCGGCCCAAGATGGGGAGACGGGAATCCGAGAGACTATATAAAGGGAGAAAGCCTAGCTCGTGGGAGACACCTCCACCCACGAATTTGCAGCTACTAGAGCCACGTTTTCGCCTCCCTCATGGATCCCATCTCCATGGGGGAGGGATGCCATGAAGCCATGAGGGAAGGGGGCTAAGGGGCGGCGCTCCCCCATGATGCCAGCGGCGGGGGAGTCTCCCGCGCCGCCGCCGCCGTTGCTGTCCATGCCCCTCGCTGCTCATCTCTGCCATATTCACCGCTATCTCCATCACCAACTCCTCCTATTATGCAGTGGTTCATCCTCCCACACACCTCTGTACCGTCCTATGTAAATATGGTGTTTAATGCTATAATATTTATCCTATGATCTATGTCATGTTTGCATAGTTTATTTGTTCTTAGATTGATTTGTTGAATGTCTTTGGTTCATTAGAGTTGTATGTTGATGTGGTACTGTCCTTTGGTGTCCATTATATTTATGCGCGCATGGATTAAACATCTTGGGGTTAGTAGTATGTGCAAAAGGAACGGGGTAGTTCTGCCGGAGTGACAGAAACCAGAGGACGCGAACCCGAATGTTGCACGTATGGGAGTAAGAGGACCATTAACTTAAGGCTATGGTTGGGGAAACCTTAATGCATTGTTAGTATTTGTGGATTCTTGCTAACAATTCAATCATATAGTACTTGTATTTCCGAGTTGTGAAGTGCATGTATATTTGGCCTCTCCCACATAGAAAACTGCATCGAAGATAATGAACCCGATTTATTCACTAATTGAACTTAGACAAAGCCACCACTATTACCACCACTTTTCCACACTCATGGTACTGTTAGTTTATGGTTACTTAGTATATTTTATTGCTGTAGCACTAACAATTAATTTCTTGTATTTATTATCTTGCAAAGCTATCTCTCATACCCGTATTGTTGCTCTAGTTTTATTTCCTAGATGATGTAAACGTTTAGTGTACGTAGAGTTGTATCTGCGGTTGATAGAGCTTGAGAGAATATTTATCCTACCTTTAGCTCCTCGTTGGGTTCGACACTCTTACTTATCGAAAAGGCTACACATGATCCCCTATACTTGTGGGATATCAACCTCCACCCACGAATTTGCAGCCACCAGAGCCATGTTTTCGCCTCCCCCATGGATCTCATCTCCATGGGGGAGGGCTCCCATGAAGCCATGAAGGAAGGGGGCTAAGGGGCGGCGCTCCCCCATGATGCTGGCGGCGGGGGAGTCCCTCGCGCCATCGGCGGCGCCGCCGCTGCCGCCCGCGCCCCTCGCTGCTCATCTCCGCCATCTTCACCGCTATCTCCATCACCAACTCCTCCTATTATGCAGTGGTTTATCCTCCCACACACCTTTGTACCATCCTATGTAAACATGGCGTTTGGTGCTATAATATTTATCCTGTAATCTATGTCATGTTTGCATAGTTTATTTGTTCTTAGATTGATTTGTTGAATGTCTTTGGTTCATTAGAGTTGTATATTGATATGGTACTGTCCTTTGGTGTCCATTATATCTATGCGCGCATGGATTAAACATCTTAGGGTTAGTAGTATGTACAAAATGAAGGGGATAGTTCTGCCGGAGTGATAGAAACTTGAGGACCCAAACCGGAACGTTGCACGTATGGGAGTAAGATTACCATTAACTTAAGGCTATGGTTGGGGAAACCTTAATGAATTGTTAGTATTTGCAGATGCTTGCTAACAATCCAATCATATAGTACTTGTATTTCCAAGTAGTGAAGTGCATGTATATTTAGCCTCTCCCACTTAGAAAACTGCATCGAAGACAATGAACCTGATTTATTCGCTAATTGAACATAGACAAAGCCACCACTATTACCACCACTTTTTTACACTCATGGTACTGTTAGTTTATGGTTACTTAGTATATTTTATTGCTGCAGCACTAATAATTACTTTCTCGTATTTATTATCTTGCAAAGCTATCTCTTAGACCCGTATTGTTGCTCTAGTTTTATATCCTAGATAATGCAAACGTTTAGTGTGCGTAGAGTTGTATCAGTGGTTGATAGAACTTGAAAGAACATTTATACTACCTTTAGCTCCTCGTTGGGTTTGACACTCTTACTTATCGAAAAGGCTACACACGATCCCCTATACTTGTGGGATATTAAGACCTTTTCTGGCGTCGTTACCGGGAGCTCTAGCGTGTGGGTGAATATTATTGTGTGCACTTGTTTGCTTTATCTCTAAGTAGTTTTTACTTTCAGTTTTAAGTTGTTCTCTATCTTATTATGGATAGGGAATGTGAATTACAAAAAAATTAGTTGTTTTCAAAAAGAAAAGTGATTGGAAAGATGAGTAATGGTTAAGTGGGGGTCCACCTTGAACACTTGTGTTCATGCCTATGAAACCAAAACAAATCTTCCCATGGAAGCTTTTTAGTTAAAAACTTGTATATATTGTACATATTCCTTTCTACCTTAAAAGTAAAGTGATAATTGTAGTTCCTAGTTACTTGGAAGTTGATAGTTTTGCTTTGCTGTCCAAAAACAGATTTTATGTGCTTCACTGTATAAAATGTTTAAAATTACCAAAACGTGATATTGACCTAAAATTTCTTCAGTGCAAAGTAATGCTTATCATATTTCTTTCATTAGACTAACTTTTTCTGATTTGAGTTACGTAGTTGTCTCAAAAAAATTCCATTTTCACCGACTGTTCTGTTTAGAAAGAGTTCTGTGCTTCACTATAAAAAATCGTGAAAAATCTCAGAATAGTGTTTTGATCTGAACTTTTATTGTGCATAAACCTGAGATTATGATCTGTCTTTCTTTAATTTGGAGTTTTTCGATTTTAGCTACCTAACTATCTTGTTGAGTGTCATCTTTACAGATTGTTCAGTTTTGACAGATTTCTTAGTTTATTCAATATTGTACTTGGTGTTATTAGTTTCATTAGTTTTTCAACGGACAACGGAAATCATGAATACCTTGGTATATACAGTGGCTAATGTTGTGTAAGGATTATGAAACTTGTCAATGCTTGAACATTAGCGGATTTTATTTAATGAGTACTAACCCTACTAATGAGTTTTGTGAAGTTTTATGTGGATGTAGCTTATAAGTTCTAATCAATATGGTGATATGAGATGAACAATAAGACGCAAGAGCTCAAGCTTGGGGATGTTTAGGTGAATCCCAAGAACATATTCAAGAAGATACAATCATCTAAGCTTGGGGATGCCCAAGTTATCCCCCTATTCATAAACTAACATGAGGTTGTCTCCTTCATACTCTATATTACCCATCCACATGTTGGAATTATGCCCTAGAGGCAATAATAAAGATGTTATTATTATAATTCTTGTTCATGATAATATTTATATTCCATGCTAGAATTGTATTAAGCGGAAACTTTAATACTTGTGTGGTTTATGAACAACACTGTGTCCCTAGTACGCCTCTATGGACTAGCTCATTGATTAATGATGGTTAAGGTTTCCTAACCATAGACATGAGTTGTCAATTAATAATGAGATCATATCATTAGGAGAATGATGTGATGGATAGACCAAAATAAAGCAGAGCAATTAGATCGTGTCATCGTGTTTATCTTTGCGAAGCTTTTTCCTATGTCAAGTATTGTATTCCTTAGACCATGAGATAATACAACTCCCTGGTATCGGAAGAAAGCTTTGAGGTCATCAAACATCATCCTATGAGAGGGTGATCATAAAGGTGTCTCTCGGGTGATCAGAAAGTACTTGTTGGGTTGTATGTATCGAGATGGAATTTGTCCCTCCCGAGTCGGAGAGATATACTTCGGGCCCACTCGGTAATCGATATCAACACCGCTTGCAAGCATGTGGTTAAGGAGTTAATCACGAAGTGATATCGGATTACGGAACGAGTAAAGTACTTGCTGTGAAGGAGATTGAACTAGGTATGGCGATACCGACGATCGAATCCCGGGCAAGTAAAATATCGCGTGACGAAGGGAATACATATATGGGATTAATTGAATCCTGGCATCGTGGTTCATCCGATATGATCATCAATGAATATGTGGGAGTCAATATGGGTTTCCAGATCCCGCTGTTGATTATTGATAGAAGATCATGTCTGCATATTCTCGAACCCGTAGGGTCACACACTTAACGTGCATCGACGCTAGGATAGAATGGATAATTGGTTTATGAGTTTTTGTTCGGAGTCTCGGATGAGATCCAAGACATCACGAGAGGTTCCGGAATGGTACGGAGAATAAGATTCATATAAAGGAAAGCAGTTTTTGGATTCCGGAATCATTTTGGAGTTTATCGGTATTGTACCAGAAGGTTCTAGAAGGTTCCGGAGTGGGACCAATGTGGGCCCACTTGTCGGAGGCCTGCATGGGCCTAAAGGGGAAGTGTCCTAGCCACTTTGGGCCAGGCGCACAAGGCCCCTAAGGCCCAGCCGGCCAGCCCTTAGGGGAAACCCTAAGGGAACCTTCCAGAAGAGGGGGGGGGAAGACTTGCCCCCCACTCTTCCTCCTAGGCCGCCGCCCTAGGGCTTGGAGGAGGGGCCAAGGTAGCCGGCCACCCTCCTATTTAAGGAGGGGCAGGGGCGCAGCCTCCCCCCACTCCAACCCTAGCCGCCGGCCAACTGCTGCCCCTCCACCTCTCTCTCTCGCGACTGTGTGTAGGCAAAGCCCTGCTGCAGAAACTCTCCACCATAAGCACCACGCCGTCGTGCTACAGATCCAATCTATCTCTCCACCATACTTGCTGGACCAAGGAAGTAGGAGACGTCGCTGCACCGTACGTGTGCATCTCTCGGAGGCGCCGCCACTTGCGGCGTAGGATCGGATAGGATCACGGGGAGGAGACGGCTAGTACGACTACATCATCCACGTTCTGTTGAACGTTTCTGCTGTGCGATTTCTTCAAGGGTATTGTTGGGGATATACCAAATAGGTATACCAGCGACGTAGTCCTAAATCAGCAAGCCAGGGTGGCCCATCAGGGGTGGTATGGCGGATTCGCCATACCGGGCGGCCCAGTTGCTGAAGTTGGCACGGCGGTACTGGACGCAGGCGCTTATGGCGGATCCGGAGACAGGTCCATGGCGGGCTACTAGCGGCGAGCTCATGGCGGATCCGGAAGACGGCCCATGGCGGGTGACCTTGTAGCACACGCGTAGGACTTAGTCTAGGACTCCAAGTTGTATCCGCTCCGGTACCAACGTGTAGCCCACGCCAGGCGCCTTTATAAGCCCGGCGTGGAGCAGCCCTTGAGGCATCAAACCAATCTTACGGCCAATCGCATAGCGAAACAGCCAACCTCATCATTGTAACCGAGCACTTGTTGCCATATAGTGAATTATAGCAGCACGTAGGATCTCGCCACCGTCGCGGGATCTGAAGCTGGGTAAATTCGTGCTACCACCGTCCTGGATCGCTCCTCCGTGTTCACCCCCTTCCACAAACCGCCATACCCCTACCTCTATGGCAGATCTGTTGACGAAACCACGACAGTTGGCGCCCACCGTGGGGCATAGCGCGTCTGGAGCGCGGATCCAGGTGGGATCCGCCTTTGCAGGCATCGGCGACACCGTCGCCATCGGGCGCGTCCTCTATGATTCCGGCTTCCCCATCGTCCCAGCGGATAACCTCTGGGTGCCGGCTAGAGAAGACCCTGCTCGATTCACCGTCATCCCAATTGGAGATATCCATATCTTCATTGGAGAGACAAACCCTACCCCCGCTACGGAAACCAATTTCCGGCGGATTGGTATGGCTGAAATCCCCAAACGGACCGCTTTCGAGCTGGATACGGAGGAGGACTCATCTGATCTGGAACTTTCCAAGTTGCCCAGATCGGATCTGAAAAGTAATCCCACCCAGCCCGCCCTAGAGGTGGAGGAAGTAGTGGAAGACCGCAGTGAATCCGCCATGAGTAATCTGGCGTTAGAGACACCGCGGTACTGCCTTGTTGCGTTTGCAGGTATCACTTCGGGATCTACCTCCAATGGAGAAGAGAGCCCAGGTGAATCCATCCTAGAGGCACTTAACGAAAGTGGTGAATCGGATGACTGGGAGAGCAAAGGCTATGATTCTGACCATTACGATGCCGCCATGAGGAAACTCGAGGCGGAATTGGCGCAGCAGGCACTTGAAGAGCAACAAGCAGCGGCCAAGCAGGTGTTTGTAACCAACAAAGGAGATGACGCTGGGCAGACAACCGGTGATCCGCCATCTCAGGCAGTCCAGGACGGAGATGCCGGCAATGAGCAGGGTAACCCGCCACCAGCCGCCGATCCCGCCACGGAGCAACTTCCTGAGATTCACGGCGGACCCAGGCCCCTGCAACCCGCCATCCTCGCGGACCAGCACCCGGAAGACTTCACAACCCCGCTGGACAAGGTCGTCTATGGAACTCTAGCAGATCCAATCACCCCTGACTATGTCAGAGACGTGAACGATCTCGAGAAGAAAAGGCGAGCACTCCTCAAGGAAGCAAAGCGAGTCGAGAAGATGGGCAAGCAGGTTGATGACGACATTGCTAAAGCTCAAGACACGCTGAAGCGCGCAAGGAACATGGAAGAGAAGTATGCCACTCTCATCCAGAACCAGATCAACGAGGGAGGCGACCCGCAGCTGGTACGAAACCTTGAGTTCACCGTACCAATGGCGGAAACTCTGGCCAGGATGTATATCAAGAATCCGCCATACCTGGAGAAAAACCGCGATGAAGTCAGGGCTACGCCCATTGAAAATATCGTGGCTGCAAAGGAGCTATTGGAGCATAATAAGAGCCCAGCAGCCCTAGAGACGGCGGTAAAGCTGATGACAAAAGCATTAGTGCAGCAGGAGAAGGCTACGTCATCACGGCGGCTCGAATCTGATCCTGCGCTATGCAGGTCCAGCACCGCCTCTAAGGCTCAAGTGGCTGGCAACCATGGTACGCGCCCCGACAACGAGTCTCATACCGGATCCTCGGAAATCCGAAGAAGAGAAGCTCGTAACCGGGCGAACGCCATCCCAATATCTTCCGATGACAAACCAAATGGCAAAGGCCCGCAGAGAAATCCATCACCACCCCGCAAGAATTACCCTGCTTACGGATACCAACAGGACAATGCCGCCCCTCGCCATAAGACCAACATGCCGCCACCAAAGTATAAGACGTTCGAAGTCCCAAAGGGAGGGATCGTCATACGCGACAATGATGGCAAGCAAGGACGAAGCCGTGACGCTGGACGCAAAGACGATCCGCCACGACGGGAAACCAACAGAGACGGGGGATCCAAGAGAAGGGACCGATCTCGCCATGACGACGGCGCGCACCGTGAAGGCGACAAAAACAAGCATCGCTCCACTAGCCGCCACGATGACAAAGGGCAGGGCTCTCGCCGCCATGACGATGATCCATCTCCACGAAGAACAGAAGGAAGCCGTCGTAGCTGCAAAGATCAGTCGCAGGACGGCGAGAGTAAACGACGACGCGACCCTTCGCCATCCCCACCAGGGAGCCCCCATGGCGGCGGCGGTGGTGGCGGCAGGCCTGCAAGGTCGCGCAACTCTCGCAAGGATCCGCCGGATCAGAAGCCCTACGACGCCCGTACCCATCTAAACGAGATTGCCAAGTCTCAAACGGCCTTCTTCCTCGGCCCAAAGTGCTTTGGACAACGGATTCATGACGAGCCCATCCCGTATGGGTTCAAAATCGAGAAAAATATCCGCCAGTACAATGGAGTCGATAGGCCCTTGACTTGGCTACAAGATTACTTCAACGCGGTACAATTCGCCGGGGGATCTCCCAATGTTGCTGTCCGCTATTTGCCCCTGATGCTATCCGGCACCGCGAGGCAATGGATCAACGACTTGGCAGAAAACTCCATCCAAACTTGGTTCGATATGCAAACTGCGTTCACCGAAAATTTCGAGGGGACTTACAAGAGACCCCACAACATTGGTGACCTCCAACGGTGCCGACGAGCCGACGACGAGACCTCTCGTACTTTCCTCGCGCGATGGCTGGATATGAAGAACTCCTGTGAAGGGGTTACTGACGAATCCGCCATCCTCGCGTTTATTGACAGTTTGGAGAGAGGCCAACTGCTCCGCCATCGCCTGTTGCGAGAAAGGAACGAAGGGAAGTTGACCCTAAACTCCATGATCACCATCGCAAGCAACTACGCGGCCGCCGACGACGACGCCCGCGAATCTCTGAAGGCTTCCGCCATCTGTCGTCGTGGTGAAACAACATATGCCATAGGATGGCTTAAATGGGGGCCGAACTAGATGCTGGAGGATTCGGGAGAGGGGAACGGGCTAAAAAGCACGACAGAAAGAGACACTGATCTACCCAGGTTCGGGGCTCTCGTAAGGAGATAACACCCCTACTCCTGCTCTACTGATGGTATATTTGGGTTGATGTAGTACACAACAATGGTGCTTCCAAGCTCTCTGCTAGAGAAGGAAGATGAACTGCTAAGTGTAGGAACACAGAGTGACCAACCAACCTTCAACCTTCTAACCCCCTTGCTAGAACTCCCTGTGCCACCTTATATAGTGGTGGCCAGGGTTACAACGGTCATAGAAGACCAGGAGACACCAACTACACTCCAAATAGGACTTGCTGTCGAGGGCAGACGCCCACGACTTTCTCCCTGATTGCTCTCGATGGGACTCCCCTTGCTGTACCTTGTACTTCCAGGACTGTGGCCTTACCTCTGTGCGGTAAGCTCGTACTTGTGCACAGTGAGGGTAGGTAACCTCCACTGTGCACCCTGCCACCTTACTCTGCTACCATGCTTGGATGTTTTCTTCCTTGATTGTAGGGATGTGACACCTTGGTTGACTTAAGTATCCCGGATATGACCGTTGGCCATACCCAGGACTTATATGCCGGACCAACGACCTACGAGGGTCGGGTAATCCGGCCTCCCCTGCTCCTGCACAACACACCAAATGGTTAGGCCGGCATATCTAAGTATATGCCGGCACACATATATCAGTATTCCGGCTATACCGGCATATCCAGACACCAGCCGGGATATACATATATGCCGATCTGGCCGATGCTCTCATATTCCGGCCAGGCCCTTCCTTGATAACCCGGCCCAAGTCAACCATAGACCTTGTGTCTTTCTAGTCTCTTTGACCCTACCGGGGGTCATCCCCCCGACACTAGTCCCCGAAGCTGCCGAGGTTCCCCAGTCATAACTGTGGAGCCTTGACAGGTTCAACATACCTTTCTTCATTATGCCCCGGCGATCAGATTTGTATGCCGGCACATCTGCACATATCCCGGCCTCTGTTCCTGTTCCAAAACTTATTCCGGCCGGTCCCGAGGGTATTCCGGACGGAACATATACATCGGGCAATTAATCCGACATATAGACGAGTCTTCCTCGAGAAGCCATGCCTGACAGCTTTGCATCGAAACTTGTAACTGCCCTGCCACCTCGAACGGTCACCCACGATGTGACGGTTCACAGTGCAGCAGTTACTTCTTGCCATCATTGCGTCATGGCACGGTTACAGGAACCGCCGCCCCACTCCGTGCCGCCACGTGGCGACTCTCTGCAGGAACGGTCGGGGGAGTGGAACACTCCCACGATCCCCACGACCCTGACCTGGCAACATATAAATAGGGCGGCGGGGGTAGACTTATCTTTTTACCCCCACCATCGTCTTCCTCGCCTGCTCCTTTGCCTCCTGCGCTCCACCGCCGGTCCGAAGAGCAGCATCTCCGCCGCAGCCGTCCTGCTCCCCGCCGACGCCGACGCCCGACGACGCACGGCATCACCATTGACGACGCCGCCGCCGCCGCCTCTTCTCCGCGACATTGCAGGGAGATTGGATCTCTTCCTGCACGCTCGCCGCCGCTCCATCGTCGCCGGCCAAGCTCCGGTGAGACCTCCCTCTGTTCTTCCTCTTTGATGCTTCTTCATAACTTCTCATTGGTAACCACGCTTGCATAGATCCGCTTCAGTTCCTCTGCTTGTTATTCTTTGGATTCGATTAGCGTTGCCTAACAATGTTCTCGAGTGTTCTTCCTTAGAAGTTTTACCCTTATTTGTTTCCTATTTTAACTGCCTCGGTAGATCTTTTTATCTCTGCTAACATTGGTGAGGGCGGTATGCCGGAGAGACTAACCTTCCTCTTTTCTCCGGCCTTGATAGGAATATCACCACGGGACTCCGGCTCTCACGCCTTATCCCGGCCAGTAAGATGGCATCTTCAAGCATGACGGGTACCTCGGCCTCTGAGGAAGATACCTCGGCCCGAACCCAGGGACGCTCCGGCTGGGAGGGGTCGGAGGTTACTCCGGCCGAGATATCCTGGGTCACCTCCACCAGGAGAGTCCCGGAGGGCGTAGCATGCCGGCTACCAGCAGGAGAAACTGTGCCGGCACCTGAACCTGGCGAACGCGTCGTCTTCATCGCCCACTTCGAGCGTGGCTTCGGCCTGCCGGCATCGGATTTCTTCCGGGACTTCCTGAACACCTACGACCTACAACCTCATCATATCCCGGCCAATGCCGTGATGATCCTCTCCATCTTCGCTGCTTTTTGCGAGGGCTATGCCGGCATAGTGCCCCTTACTCAAGGCTGGGCGAAGTACTTCCAACTGCGGAAGCAAGTCGTCCAAGAGCCGCCCCGGAGCAAGGACGACCCGCCGGAGACGGCCCAGGAAAAGAAGGACCGCCCCATGACCCTCTGCGGCGCGGCCACCATCATGTCCCGAAAGGGCTCGGACTTCCCCAAGGTGGAACTCCTGGAATCTTGCAAGAAGTGGCAGAAAAGCTTCTTCTACGTCAAGAACACCACCGACGAGGATCTGCTCAACCTGCCGCCATTTGTGGACGAGCCACCCTTGGCTATGACGAACTGGACCTACAACCCGAAGAACTCGGTGATGCCGGTGAATGCGCTTCACCGGGTTAAGGGCGAGCTCCTGGATGCCGGTCTTACTCCTCAAGACCTGGTGGCCTGCTATATAAGCCGGCGCGTCTCCCCTCTGCAGCGCCGGTCGCACAAGATCTGCCAGATGAGCGGGCCAATGGACCCCAACCGGCACTCCACACACGAGCTGACTCCGGCCGACATTCTGCGCCGGATTAAGGATGTCTGCAAGTCCTCTCAGGCCACTTTTGCCTGGGGGCTAGAACCATACAGCCGGGATAGGCCCGCCCCAACGGTAAACCATCTTATCCGATACATAAAGTCCATGTCCGGCACATAGATACTTAAGCCGACATATGTCTGTTTGCCGACACATATCATATTGATCCGACATACCTCTACCACCGGCATATTTCCTTGTCTGAATACTTGACTTTGCTGTTTATACAGAAATTCAGCTTCCAAACCATGGAGAACTCCCGGATCAAGATCGCGGCGGACCGCACTGTTGCGGATGTTGAAGATCCGGATCATTGGGATAAGCTTCCCAGGAGCACCCGTGCTGCAGCTGCCATGGGTAAGGGCTCTTCATCCCGGCATTATACTCAAGACCGGAGTGAGATTGATTCTGACGAGGAGATCCTGCTGTACTATGACCCGATGCCACTTGCGTACGCCTTTCCAGAAACACCTATTGCTTACGAGTTTGCAATGCCGTCCTCAGCTATCCCGGATGATATGGTTATCGACGCCGCCCCTCTGAACCAGGGACCTCCTTCCACCGGCGGACGTGCCGGCCGGAAGCGAGGGGTGAAGCCCCAGTCCGACATACCTCAGAAGTCGAAGAGGCAGAAGGTCAGCGTGCCCATACCGAAGAAACAGAGGCCTGTTGCCTCGGGGTAAGTTTCCTTTTCTTTGCATTTCCTCCGACATATCTCTTGCTTGTACTACTGACTTGATGTTTTCTCTCTTTCAGAGCTCCTCTTGCGCCGGAACAAGCTTCTGGCTTGAGTGGCGACCCGAAGGTTACCAAGCCCGCTGCCCCTGCTACCTCCGACATTCCCTCTGCCAGTCACACGACCTCCCCGGCGCCGGCATCTTCGCCTGCGCCCGACAAGACCACCTCCCCGGCGAAGGACGTCCCTCCGCCGGCACAAGACACCTCTGCCCCCGACGTCCACATGGACTCGGGGGCTCAACAGGAACCTCCGGCTCCTGATGTCCACATGGACACAGGAGCCCACCAAGAAGCCCCAGACTCCGGCGCGCCCACCAGCGACGCCGGCACAACTGACGACGCCGGCGCAAGCGACAAGAGCGCCGGCACAGACATCAAGGGCAAAGGCCCTTTAGTGCTGGAAGTCCGGACTTTTCCGGATCCTGCTCCCGCTGGCCAAGAAGCACCGGCCGCGCCGGAACAGCCCGCACCCGAGACTCCTTCAGCTGACAAGACCCCAGCACCGGCCAAGACCACTGCACCGGCCAAGACCACTGCACCGGCCAAGTCCACTGCCCCGGCCAAGACCACTGCACCGGCCCAGACCGGCACGTTGAAGATTCAGCCGGCCAAGTCCGGCACACCATCTGCCGCAACTGCTCCTCCTAAGGCAGCGTCCCGGACCAGCTCTGCTCTGGCCCTGCATCTTGGCAGGGCAGCAGCCCGGCCGGGGTACCGGACCAGCTTCTTCGACACCCCAGAACTCGAGGGCCTCGTCCCTCTTGCGACGAAAAGTGATCAGAGCCTCGGCTCTCTTAAGGAGCAGTGCACCAAGTGGAACGACGCCAGCAACATGGACACTGCGGACTCAAGGAGCAAGAAGCTGGCCGAAGCCAAGACCAGTGGCGACCCAAGCGACTTCCTGGCAGCGAAGCCCATACCGATCGCCAGCGAGCTCCTCAGCATCCAGCAAAGACTTCACAAGTTGGCCTCTGCCACCAACGTAAGTCCTCTCTATTTACACACATATCCCCAGTCCCCGAAAATGTCGGCTGTCCGGGATATGGACATCCGGGATTTTCTCATAGTCCTTTAGCTAGCTTCTTTTGAATTAACTGCCGACATATGAGCTCGATCCGAGCTTCAAATCCTAGTCACCGAGGGCCGGGATAGGTGCGCAGCACCTGTGCCGGGTCTTTAAAAGAATGATCACTTGATAAAATCTTCACTTTAATTATCATGTCAAATTTCTCTGCTGACATTTCAAATCCCGGCATTTTTGCAGCGCATGAACAACACCCGGGCCGACATGTTCCATGAGTTGGTGTGCGAGCACCGGAAGCTATCTGACGCACACAGCAAGCTTCAGCAGGAGCTGTCCCAGAAAGGTAATCTTTGCCGACATACTGCTGTATGCCGGATATCTTTCCTCTCTTTACTTTGCAATGCTTACTCTTGCCGACACGTAACCTTGTGCCGACATTCTTCAGCTGGTGCCGAAGCGCAAGTCACCGAGCTTCTCAAGAGGGTGAAAGAGCTTACTGGTATGCCGGATCCTGCTGTTACCCGGATAGCTACTTTATACTTCAAATCCTTTACTCTTTGTCACTGTTTTCTTTCTTCAAATCCTTTTAACTTGAAATCTTTGCAGATGAGAAGGCTGCACTGGAGGCACGCCACCAGGATTGTGTGTCCTCGGTGGATGTGGCCAAGCAACTGGACGACGGGATGCCGGTCACAAGGCCGAGGTTGAGCAGTTGAAGGGTCGGATCACCGAGCTGCTGGACGAAAAGGAACAGAGGGAGGGCCTACTGAAGAAAACCCAGACCCTGCTTGTTACCTCCGAGACTGATGCCGCCAACGCCCATGCTGAACTGGATAGCCTGAAGGAGCAGGCCACCAAATGGGAGGTTACAGTTGCATAGCTGAATGCTGACCTTGCCCGTAAGCTTCAAATCCTTTCCCCTTTTATCCTTCCCGACATAGTGTAATCTTTTTCGGCATAGCATCTATGCCGACATATTTTCCTTTTGCTAACATTGTTTCTATTCTGCAGGCATGTTTCCCGCTTCCGTCGCTGACGTTGAGAGGGCTTTGCAGTTGGACCGAGAAAACCGGGGTGTTCCGGTTGACTCGCCCAACTAGGACATGTCGGAGCAGCTGCTGGCCCTGCAGTCCCGGAAGGAGGCCATGACCCTTTACACTGAAGAGCTCTTCTACGGCGCCCAGGAGGCATTCTCTGCCCTCTGGCCGGGACAAAGGACTCCCACTGATCCCGTCGACCTCGGCAACGATCTGCAGCTGGCCAAGGTTCGCCTCCGGGAGTGGCGAGATTCCGGCGCGAGGGTTGGAGCTGACGAAGCTCTCACCTACTTCTTGTCCTGGTATGAAAAGGCTGACTTGGAGACTTTGCGCACTGTGCGCGAAGGATCCATCTGGACCACGGATCCGGAACATATCCGGCGCCGACGGGAGCTGGCCCACAGCTATGTGGACTATGCCGACACCGACGCCTTCGTTCGGGATATCCGTGAGCCGGAGAAGAAGGACGATGCCGGGACATCCGCCGCTGCTGAGGGCTCCGACTCCAGCCAGGATGAAGATGAAGCTGAAGAGGCCGACACTGATGTCCCGGAACAGGCATCTGCCCCGGGCGGAGGTGATGGCTCCATTCCATCTGCTGGGTCCGGCACACCTGAAGCCGCCACTTCCACTGCTACCGCTCCACCTGCCGGCGGCTCTGCTTCTGCCACTGCTCCTTGACTTTGGAGCATAAAAACTTTAAGTTTTATCAGATCCCCGGTATGCCGGGTGCAGATGTAATATACACGTTTAATTTCCTTTGGTTTGCTTCCTGAACAAGTTTTATCTTGGTTTGCTTGTTACTAATGCCGGATCATCTTTTGGCTAAGTCACCGAGTTGTTTTCCTGTTTCCTCAATTTCACAACCTTGGCTACTTGTCTACCTTAATTGGCTTTCGACGTATGAGTCTCAAGGTTGCTTCCTCGAACATACAGTACTTTAACTTTGAGACTTAGACTTCAAATCATCCGACACTTTAAATTTTAACTTTAGCTTTAACGAAAATGTCGGTTCGCTTGCTTTGTATTTCCTTAGCCGTTTTCCATGTGTAGACAATCTCCGGCATCTACTCTTGCTAGCCATGAAGCCGGGTTTCGGACAGCAGCTGAGTCGAAGAGTGGCCTTTGATGCCGACACATTACTAGGCCGACCTAGGAAACACTCAAATAAAGCCAGCCGGCATATAACAAAAAATTGTAAATGAACAACAAATATACCTCGGAGCTAGTTACCCGGCTTCTTCGGGATGCCGGTATTTCATTCATTAGTCTTGTGCCGGCACAACACGCCGGCATACAAAGGAAAATATGGAAATACATACATTGTGTTGCTCAGGAGTAAAAGGGGCGCAGTAGAGCTATGTTCCATGGCCTCTTGGTTTCTTCTCCGGACCTGTCCACCTTATTCTTCTTGGGGTCCTGCGCATCTATAAGATAATAGGCATCATTGTGCAGAGCTCTGCTCACAATGAATGGCCCCTCCCATGGAGGAGTTAACTTATGCCGGCCTTCTGTTCCTTGCTTTAGCCGGAGTACTAGATCTCCCTCTTGAAATCTCCTTGGATTTACCTTCTGCGCATGATAGCGTCTGAGGTTCTGCTGATATACTGCTGTTCTTGACAGAGTTATTTCCCTTGCTTCCTCTAGCAGATCAACATCATTTTCTCTGGCTTCTTTAGCCTCGTCCTCAGTATATAGCACTATTCTTGGTGCATCATGTATTACATCTGTTGGAAGCACCGCTTCTGCTCCATACACCAGGAAAAATGGTGTGTAGCCTGTTGATCTATTCGGAGTTGTTCTTAAACTCCACAGCACTGCTGGCAGCTCATCTAGCCAACATCCCGGAGTTTTCTCCAGGGGCTCTATCAGCCGGGGTTTTATGCCGGATAATACTAGCCCATTCGATCTCTCTACTTGGCCATTGGCACAAGGGTGGGCAACCGACGCAACGTCCAGCCGGATTCCCACCTCCTCACAAAATCTGGCAAATGGCCCTTGGGCAAAGTTTGACCCATTGTCAGTGATGATGCTATGAGGAACACCATATCTCAAGATTATATCCTTTAAGAATTTCACTGCTGTGTGACCATCACACTTGCTTATGGGCTTCACTTCAATCCACTTGGTGAACTTGTCCACCATGACCAGGACATGGGTCATTTTCCCTCTGGCCGGCTTAAAAGCCCCGACCATATCCAGGCCCCAAACTGCAAAGGGCCAGGTTATTGGGATAGTTTTCAGGGCAGATGCCGGCTGATGAATCTGGTGGGCATATCTTTGACAGCCATTACATTTCCGGACCAAGTTTTCTGCCTCTTGCAGTGCCGTTGGCCAATAGAAGCCATGCCGGAATACCTTTGCCACCAATGCCCTGGACGAAGCATGGTGACCACACTCCCCCTGGTGAATTTCCCGGAGCATCTCCAGACCCTCCGCAGATTCGACACATCTCTGCAATACTCCGGTGGTACTTCTCTTGTATATTTCTTTGTTGATGATGGTATACGCTTTGGATCTCCTTATAACCCGGCGGGCCTCGGTTTCATCCGCCGGCACTTGACCATCCACCATGAAGTTCATGATAGGACGTGCCCATGAGGGCACTTCCCTGACAGTGAACACTGCCTGATCTATTTCCATCATCTCGACCGACACATAATCGATCTCCATGGGCTGCGAAGTCCCCGGGACTGAAGAATCAGTCCCCGGGTATGCCGGAGCAGTCCCCGGGTATACCGGCACAACCTCTTGGCACATTTTACCCTTGCCTTTAGTTTTGCTCCGGAATACTGTACTAACAGCATATGCCGGCCCAGTCCCCGGGACTGAGGAAACAGTCCCCGGGTTATCCGTCCTGGCTCCGGCATCTATCTCCATTGGAACTGCTTCGTCTGGACCTGGCGGGACATAAATGGAGGATGACTCCGGCGAGGGTTTGATCGATGGCTTCCTCAGATGCTCCAGCGAAATGCCGGGCGGGATTGAATCTCGGGAAGACCCCAGCTTGGATAATGCATCGGCTGCATCGTTCTGAGCCCGGAGAACGTGCCGGAACTCACAACCTTCAAAGTAACCACTTAACTGCTGCACTAGGAAACGGTATGATGCCATGTTAGCATCATGCGCGTCCCATATGCCGGAACACTGCTGAATCACTAAGTCAGAATCCCCGAAGCACATAATCCGGCGAATTCCTATGTCCTTAGACACCTTCAGGCCATGCACAAGTGCCTCATATTCCGCCACATTATTTGATGCTGCAAAGTGAATCTGCAGGACGTATCTCAGCTGGTCATTCTTTGGTGAACTGAGAACTATGCCGGCACCCAAGCCATGGATTGTCTTGGACCCATCGAAATGCATCCTCCAATAATTGGCATCTGGCAATGGTGGCTCATACTGTATCTCGGCCCAGTCAATAAAGAAATCAGCCAAGACCTGGGACTTGATTGTATCCCTCTTATCGTACTGCGGTGTATATGGTGAAAGCTCTATTGCCCACTTTGCTATCCGGCCGCTGGCATCTTTGTTGCCTATAATTTCCGAGATAGGGGCCTCGGCCACTACCCGGATTGGATGCTCTTGGAAGTAATGCTTGAGCTTCTTGGCCGCCATATAGACACCATAGGTCATCTTCTGATAGTGGGGGTAGTTTTGCTTTGAGGTGGAGAGGACTTCACTCAGATAATATACCGGCCGCTGCACGGTTTTGCCTCCTTCCTCTCGCTCTACTACCACCACAGCACTGCTGGCAACTCGGTTGGTTGCCGCTATATAGAGCAACATTGGCTCCCGGGGCATCGGAGACGCTAATACCGGCGCTGTCGACAACAACTGTTTCAATTCCTTGAAAGCTGCATCTGCTTGCGTTGTCCAGACAAATGTGTCGGACTTTTTCATCAACTGATATAACGGCAGAGCTTTCTCTCCCAGCCGGCTTATGAAGCGGCTCAGGGATGCGAGGCACCCAGTGAACTTCTGTACTTCCCTCAAATCTGTCGGCGGCTTCATCCTTTCTATGGCACGAATCTTGCCGGGATTCACCTCAATACCCCGGCTGGAAACAAGGAAACCGAGCAACTTGCCCGCCGGCACACCAAAGGTGCACTTAGCCGGATTCAACTTCATCCGGAATCTCCTCAGGTTCCCAAAGGTTTCCCGGAGATCATCTATGAGAGTCTTGCTCTCCTTGGTTTTTATGACGATATCATCGACATATACCTGCACATTTTTATCTATCTGATCGTGCAAACACTTTTGCATGCACCTTTGGTAAGTTGCGCCGGCATTTCTTAAACCGAACGGCATAGTGAGATAGCAATAAGCCCCGTACGGGGTAATAAAGGATGTCTTTATTTGATCTGGCTCAAACAAGGGGATTTGGTGGAAACCAGAATAGGCATCTACGAATGATAACAGTTCACATCCGGCTGTGGAATCAATCACTTGATCGATCCGAGGCAGCGGGAATGGATCTTTAGGACATGCCTTATTCAAGTTGGTGTAATCAACACACATCCGCCATACTTTCACTATGGCGGGCTCGTCTTTCTTCTTTTCCACCAAAACCGGATTAGACACCCAATCCGGATGAAGTACTTCCTTGATAAAGCCAGAGGCTAAGAGCCTGGCCACTTCCTCCCATATGGCTTTCCTTCTATCGCCGGCATTCCGCCGGAGCGGCTGCTTCACTGGCTTAGCATCGGGTCTCACGTGCAATGCGTGCTCAGCCAGCTCCCTCGGCACACCTTGCAGGTCCGAAGTAGACCATGCAAAGATATCCCGATTCTCACGGAGGAAGCTGATGAGCTCGCTTTCCTATTTGGGATCCAAACTTGCCCCAACCAGGGCATGGCGCTCCGGGAAAGCTTCATCCAGAGGCACCTTTTTGACTTCCTTACTCACTTGAAAAGAAACGCTGCCAGCGGGATTTGTCATGCCCGGCATATATTTACCGGCCACGACCGTCTCATCAATCTCCACTGCTCGCTTGAGCCTCTTTCTCTCCTCTGCAATGATCAGAGTCTCGGCCAGATTGGATCCGGCGGTGGCACATGCCATCGAACGCTTGTAATCACCAATGATGGTGATCACTCCTTTGGGTCCTGGCATCTTCATCTTCAGATACGCCACATGCGTAGAGGCCATGAATTTTGCCAGTGCCGGTCTACCCAGCAAAGCATGGTAGGGGCTCTCCAGATCAACCACCTCGAACATGAGGTTTTCCACCCTGCAGTTATCCCGGCTGCCAAACATCACATCCATCCTGATCTTGCCCATCGGCGCACACGAAAGTCCCGGCACAATGCCGTGGAACGTGGTCTTGCTCGGTTCCAGCATATTTTCCTTGATTCCCAGCTTCTCCATCGTATCCCGATACATGATGTTGATGCTGCTTCCATTATCAATGAGGACCTTGCTGAATCTTACGTTATTAGCCGGCCTGACGAATGTCGGATCCATCACCAGAGCATATCCGCCGGGATTTGGCATGATCCGGGGATGATCTGCCCTGTCCCAACCAACAGCCTGGTCAGACCAGTACATCAGCTTTGGCACAGCCGACATAACGGCATTCACCTCCAGACTCCGGCGGTACAAGCTCTGCTTGTCTGTCCTCTCGGTCTCAAAGACCATATAGCTCTGATCATACTCCTTGTACTCATTCCGGCCCGCTCCTGGGCCTCCGGCGTTATGTTCCGGATTATAGCTCTGGTCAACTTGATTTACGCCGGCATTTCCGGCGTTGCTCTGATTCCCAGGATTAACCGGCCTAGGTGGGACTGCAATCGTATTGGCCCCTGTCAACGGCGATGGAGCTGCCGGGACAGAGGGTCTAGCCGGTCCCCAGGGACCTGCACGACCTGCTAATATGTCGTCCAGCCACGAACAGTTCCTTGTCAAATGGTTTGCCGGCTTTCCCGGCTGGAATGTGTGGAACACACAAGGCTTGTCCATGGCAAGACCCACTGTATACTTCGGCCACTGCTTCTTCTGGCCGGCGGCTCCGCCGGCATTCTTGTTGGTCCAGACATTCTTCTTCTGGAACGTCTGTGCTTGCTGCTGCGGCTGCTGCTGAGGCTGCTGATAGTTCTCATATCTCGGACGCTGGCTACTGCCGGCGCCCCCTTGCTCTTCCTCCACAGCTGCAACTTGTGCTGCCCCATACCGGTGATCCGGCCTTTCCTCTCTTCTCTTGTTCCGGTTATCAGTGCGATAATATTGCCCTGATCTCCCGGCATTGCTGGTGTTCCCCTGGGTTTGCCCCTGTCCTTGTGAATCGAGACTGGGCTGCTTGGGATCTCCCAGAGCATAACTATCAGTGATCTTGATTGTTTCGGCCAGCGTGGCCGGCATTTGCCTCTGAAGCTTTTGCCACAGCATGGTGCCATGTTGGCACCCATGAGCGAACCACATGATGGCCTGCTGCTCATTGATTCCTTCGCAGGAATTGCGCAACGTGCACCACCTGGTCAGATAGTCACGGTCAGTCTCATTCACTCCTTGCCGGCAGTTAGCCAGCTGCTGCGGACGGTTGGGCCTCTTGTATGTACTGGTAAAGTTCGACACAAACTGCTCTTCGAAATCAATCCAGCCGTTGATACTCCCGGCCGGCAAATTATTCAGCCATATCCTGGCTGGACCTTCCAACATCTGCGGCAGATATCGTACCGCCCATCTGAGGTTTCCTCCGGCGATGTTCACCGCTGTGGACTAATCCTCCAACCAATCTTCCGGCTTCGTACTGCCATTATATGTCCTCGCGTCACGCGCGAGCTGGAAGAAGTAAGGCACCGGCTCCCCCATAATCCGGGGTCCGAAACACATAGGGCCCGGAGCTCCTTGTCTCTCCACCAACTCTGATTGGTGGATCTTGTCCAGCTTGAAACGTGCATCATTGGCTTCCAAGGACCGAGGTCCAAGCCGGGATGCTATTGGGCCTGCGATCATCTGCTGTTGCTGCTCCGGCTGATGCTGCTCACTATGCCGGCCTTGCTGGTGCTGCTGCTGATATCCCGCCCTGGCAAGGGCGGAATTGCCGTCATCCTCTCGATGTCCCGGATGAGCTGCACCCTGCTGCTGCGCTGCACCTCCGACGCCCTATTGCTGACGCCGGGCTGCACTGTTACTCCGGCCACCACCGGCCGCGCCTGCTTCATGCCCGGCCGGCACACTCTGGCCGGGCTTCTTGCTGCCGACATACTTGTCAGCTTGGCCGACATTCTTCTGCACCACCGCCTGCTTTCCGGCGGCAGCCGGATCGTACACCTGGATCTGCTTGTCCCGGCGGCCAGAGGTCACACTTCCGGCACGCCGGGCGCTAGGATGCGGGGACGAGGCTTGGCCCCTCGACCTCGCACCGGCACCTCCCGCCGACACAATGTACTGGGACGCCCCGGCACCCGGGTTTGCCTTCTTAAAGGCCTCCTGCTGCTTTGTAGCTTCAGACAAAAGTTGGTTAAGCCGGGCTTGCTGCTCACGCAGTGCTTCGCCGGATAAACAAGATAAATCCTTAGCTACCTCGGCCGCCGCTCTAAGGTTCTTTACTGGCGAACTATAGACTACCTTAGGCACAGTACTAGTTGCGGTATGACTCTTATCTCTAGCATCTTTTCCTATCTCAGCATTAAGATTTCTGCCTCTAGTTTTAACCTCTTCTATCCGGCTAGGCCGGATTACTACAGGAGTAAAACCATGGGCTGCCTCATACTCACGGAGTTGCCGGTTAAACCGTTCGCGCTCCTGGTTCATAGCCAGGGCCTCGTCGACGAGGGCCTGACGAGATCCCTCCAGGACCTCCCTTGTCTGCTCCGGATCAACGCCGGATCGCACCGGCTCGAGAAGCCGGTCGATGATGGGAAGAAGAACCTCGCCCCTAGCCGGCACACCGGAAGTGCCGGCCAGGTTCTCCGCACGCTCCAACGGAGGACGCGCCGACCTCTTGACCTTCGGCGGCTCCGGAGGAGAAGCTCCGGCCGCTGCTGCTTTGTCGGCATCTTCCGCCGGCGGCATGGATGTGCCGGCCATCATCACCTCAGCCGGCTCTACTGAGCGAGCGCTACGCCCAGCGTGAGCCAGCCGATGTGACAGAGGATCCGACGCCACCAGCACCTCCTTCCTGCAAATTCTCTCAGTCCCCACGTACACCTCGTGGGAACCGAAAGACATAATCCGGCCATCCCTGGGGAACGGCCGGCCACCGAGACAACCGGCGTTGTCACTGACGAAACTGAGCGAGCCTAGCCTCTGGACGAGGCCAGAGACCACGCGCACTCCCGAAGCTGCTATCACAGACCCCGTCCGAATGAACACTCCGCCCAGCATATCGAAGAGCCCCACGGTGGGCGCCAAATGTCGTCGTGGTGAAACAACATATGCCATAGGATGGCTTAAATGGGGGCCGAACTAGATGCTGGAGGATTCGGGAGAGGGGAACGAGCTAAAAAGCACGACAGAAAGAGACACTGATCTACCCAGGTTCGGGGCTCTCGTAAGGAGATAACACCCCTACTCCTGCTCTACTGATGGTATATTTGGGTTGATGTAGTACACAACAATGGTGCTTCCAAGCTCTCTGCTAGAGAAGGAAGATGAACTGCTAAGTGTAGGAACACAGAGTGACCAACCAACCTTCAACCTTCTAACCCCCTTGCTAGAACTCCCTGTGCCACCTTATATAGTGGTGGCCAGGGTTACAACGGTCATAGAAGACCAGGAGACACCAACTACACTCCAAATAGGACTTGCTGTCGAGGGCAGACGCCCACGACTTTCTCCCTGATTGCTCTCGATGGGACTCCCCTTGCTGTACCTTGTACTTCCAGGACTGTGGCCTTACCTCTGTGCGGTAAGCTCGTACTTGTGCACAGTGAGGGTAGGTAACCTCCACTGTGCACCCTGCCACCTTACTCTGCTACCATGCTTGGATGTTTTCTTCCTTGATTGTAGGGATGTGACACCTTGGTTGACTTAAGTATCCCGGATATGACCGTTGGCCATACCCAGGACTTATATGCCGGACCAACGACCTACGAGGGTCGGGTAATCCGGCCTCCCCTGCTCCTGCACAACACACCAAATGGTTAGGCCGGCATATCTAAGTAAATGCCGGCACACATATATCAGTATTCCGGCTATACCGGCATATCCAGACACCAGCCGGGATATACATATATGCCGATCTGGCCGATGCTCTCATATTCCGGCCAGGCCCTTCCTTGATAACCCGGCCCAAGTCAACCATAGACCTTGTGTCTTTCTAGTCTCTTTGACCCTACCGGGGGTCATCCCCCCGACAACAGAAGCCAAGAGGGTGCAACCAACCCGAAGTACTCCAAACCTGAGTTTCAAACCCAGGGTTAGAGCAGGAGGAGCTCCACCCAATCGGAAGACATTCACATCAAAAAGTCAGATCCTCTATCACAATTGTGGACTTCCAGGACATTTCAAGAGTGAATGTATGAAGCCAAGGATTATATGCCACGCTTGTGGAAAAGAGGGGCACATTCATCCAGATTGTCCAAATAAACCAGCTGGTGGTTGGCCGGATAACCGTGGAGGCAAGTCTGGAGGAGGTGGTCAACCTGCATCTGGAGGTGGCAGTAGCAGCAAGAACAGGAATGGAAAAAGAGGCCGGAATTTTGGGAAGCTGAATTGCACATCACTGGAGGAAGCTAACAATTCGGAAACGGCGGTCATAGGTACGCTCAGCATCCTTACTCATCCCGGCAAAGTTCTTTTTGATACCGGTGCCACTACATCATTCATTTCCAAAGATTTTGTTGAAAAATATGGGATAAGGTGTCAGGCAATAACACATCCTATGACTGTTGTGACGGCCGGGGGTAAACTTTTAGTATCCCAATTCAAACCAGACCAGGTCATTACGATCTGTGACTGTCCTTACTTTGCCGATCTCTATGTTCTTCCACTTAAAAACATTGAAGTTGTTCTGGGTATGGATTGGATGTCCGATCATGGAGCACACATTGATTGCGAAGAGAAGACTGTGTCAATCCGTAAGCCTGGGGGTGGAAGGATCACTTATCAAGCAGATAAGCATACCCATGTAGAGATTGGAATTCAACTCAATTCTCTGAAAGAGGCCAAGTTAGAAGATATTCCAGTGGTTAATGAGTTCATGGATGTATTTCCCCAAGAATTGCCGGGAATGCCACCGGATCGGGAGATAGAATTCACTATTGATTTAAAGCCAGGCACAACACCAATTTCACAAACACCCTATAAAATGGGTCCTAAAGAATTGAAAGAACTGAAAGAGCAGTTAGATGAGTTGGAAAGTAAGGGATTCATCCAAGAAAGTATATCACCTTGGGGTTCGCCAGTTATATTTGTAGATAAAAGAGATGGAGGCAGAAGAATGTGTGGGGATTTCAGGAATTTGAACAATGTCACCATCAAGAACAAGTACCCTTTGCCAAGAATTCAAGATCTGTTTGATCAAGTTCATGGAGCTGGGGTTTTCTCAAAAATTGATTTGAGATCTGGTTATCATCAAATCAAGATCAAGCCTGAAGATGTACCAAAGACTGCATTTGTCTCAAGGTATGGCCATCATGAATATTTAGTTGTTCCTTTTGGTCTGACCAATGCTCCAGCAATTTTCATGAATTTGATGAACAAGATTTTCATGCCATACTTGGACAAGTTTGTGATAGTGTTTATCGATGACATTCTGATTTACTCCAAGAATAAAGAGGATCATGCTAAACATCTCAGAATGGCATTGCAAGTGTTAAGGGAACATCAGCTGTATGCTAAATTCAGCATGTGTGAATTTTGGTTGGATCAAGTAGAATTCCTTGGTCATGTCATTAGCAAGGAAGGGATTGCCGTAAATCCAAGCAAAGTTCAGTCAGTTTTGGATTGGCAAGCACCAACCAATGTGAAGGAGATTAGAGGTTTTCTGGGAATGGCCGGATACTATCGGAGATTCATTGAAGTATTCTCAAAGATAGCTGGGCCGATGACAAAATTGTTAAGGAAAAACACTCCATTTGAGTGGTCTGAGAAATGTGAAGAGAGTTTTCAAGAGCTGAAAAAGAAACTCACAACAGCACCTATCTTAGCAGTACCAGAAACTGGAAAGGATTACACAGTTTACTGTGATGCATCCAAGAATGGATTGGGCTGTGTTTTGATGCAAGACCGTAAGGTAATTGCTTATGGTTCAAGGCAACTCAAGCCACATGAAGTCAATTACCCAACACATGACCTAGAATTGGCAGCAGTTGTATTTGCTCTCAAGCAATGGAGGCAATTTCTTTATGGAGCCAAATGTGAGCTTTACACCGATCACAAGAGCCTTAAATACTTCTTTACTCAGAAGGAGTTGAACATGAGGCAGAAAAGATGGCTAGAGTTGATCAAGGATTATGATCTTACAATCAATTATACTCCTAGAAAGGCTAATGTGGTAGCCAATGCATTAAGCCGGAAGAGCACTGTAACACGGCAAATGGATAGAGAACTTCCAGAGGATTTGCTTAAGGACCTGGAAAGACTCGAAATACAATGTCTGGAGGTCAAATCTTTGGGAAGTATTCACACTATGAGAGTGATGGAGGAAAGACAAAGTGATTTGAAATACAATATAATCAAAAGACAAGATGAAGATCCATTCATCGCCGAAGAAATCCGCAGGATTGAAGAGGGTAGACCATCTGAATTCCGTCTAGGTGATTTCAATTCACTCTGGTTTCAAAACAGAATTTGTGTGCCAGATATACCAGAGATCAAAGGACTGATTCTCAAAGAGGCTCATGAGACACCATATTCAATACATCCGGGAGGTACGAAGATGTACATGCATCTCAAAGAGTTGTTCTGGTGGAATAACATGAAGCGGGATATAGCCAAGTATGTAGCAGAATGCCATACTTGTCAGAGAGTCAAGGCAGAACATCAAAGTCCAGCAGGGTTACTACGACCTCTGGAGATTCTGGAGTGGAAATGGGAGGAAATTGGAATGGATTTTATTACCGGTTTACCTTTAACCAAGAGACACAAGGATATGATATGGGTGATAGTTGATCGACTCACCAAAAGTGCACATTTCTTGGCTGTGAATCAGAAAGATAGTGCGGAAAAGCTGGTAGAAATCTATGTTAGAGAAATCGTCAGCAAGCATGGAGTGCCCAAGAAGATTGTCTCTGATAGAGGGTCTGTTTTTACATCAATATTTTGGAGAGATCTTCATACAGCACTGGGATCACAATTGGACTTCAGCACAGCTTATCATCCTCAAACTGGAGGGCAAACTGAAAGAACAAATCAAATCTTGGAGGATATGCTGCGTGCATGGGCTCTAGATTTTGGAGGTTCGTGGGATGAGCACTTACCATTAGCAGAGTTCTCTTACAACAATAGCTATCAAAGCAGCTTGAAAGCAGCACCATTTGAAGTATTATATGGACGCAAGTGCAGATCTCCAATATGTTGGTTTGAGCCGGGAGGCAACCATGAATTTGAAACGGATTTCATCCAAGAGAAGCAAGGCATCATTGATACCATCCGTGACTGTTTAAAGATAGCTCAGAGTAGACAAAAGAGTTATGCCGATCAAAAGAGGCGGACATGGGAACCCGAAGTTGGAGATTTGGTTTATTTGAAGGTTAGTCCTATGAAAGGAATCAAGAGGTTCGGTATTAAAGGGAAGCTAAGCCCAAGATATATTGGACCATTCAAGATTCTAAGTCAGAATGGTAGTGTTGCTTTTGAATTGAAGCTTCCAGCGAAATTGAAGTAGGTTCACAATGTTTTCCATGTTTCTCAACTTCGGAAGTGTCTGAAAGCACCCGAAGACTCTATTACACATGATGACCTAGATCTTCAAGCAGACTTGACTTATGAGGAGAAGCTAATAAAGATCTTAGAAGAGAACGGGAAGAGGCTTCGGAACCGTGCAATTAAGTTCTGTAAAGTACAATGGAAGCATCACTCTGAACGGGAAGCTACTTGGGAAAAAGAAGAGGATTTGAGACAAGCATATCCAGAATTCTTCAGGTACACAAAGTTTTAACTTCGGGACGAAGTTCTGATAAGGGGGGAAGACTATAATATCCCAGCACTTAGGACTAAACGAAGGGTAGATTTAGGACTATTGTGCATTCATGCATCTTAAAACCTGAATAATTTTTTCGCAAATTCAAAAACCTGGGAGAGCAAAACTTCTTTCTAATCACCTTTAGAGTTTAGGGGTTATTAGATTGCTAAGGGTTTTGCTATGATTTCTTGATGTTGATGTTTAAGTGATTTTGAAATTTAAATTGACTGCTGAATTATCTCAAATTTGAATATTTAATTATTAATAATGAAATAACTCAATTAAATATTGAGTTGTATAAAAGAAAAGGAATAGAATATAAATCAAACAGAAATAGAACTTTATTGATATTACACAATTTATACAATGTCTTTACAATGAGGAAAAAACTGAAAAGAAGATTACATCATTGAAATGAATGAATAGAAAGCTAAACCTAAACTAATTCTAATAGTCTTCATGACTCCCATCTTCCAAGTCTTCATAATTTGAAACCTGCAAAACAAAGAAAATAAACAAAAGAAAAAGATTAAAGGTTAATGTGAGTTTACTCTCAGACTATGGTAATTATATTACCATTGCATCATTGAGTGTAATTGACCAAGTGTAGCATATGTTCTTCTAAAATCACTGGGGTTACAAAGTATAAGGGTGCATAGCAGATGCACAACACGGCCAAGGGGTGGATCAGACCAAGCTGGGTGTGCAGGCAGGCACACAGCTCACAAGGAGCTTAGTCACAGAACCAGGAAGGTGGTGCTGGCAGCACCACAGTAGTTTACAAACCCAAGCTGCCGGCTAGATGAGTGATACGTCTCCAACGTATCCATAATTTTTGATGCTCCATGCTTGTTTTACACCATTTACCCGATGTTTCGTTACACTTCGTGGCACTTTTATGCATTTTCCGGAACTAACCTATTAACAAGTGCCACAGTGCCAGTTCCCTGTTTTCTGCTGTTTTTGTGTTTCAGAAGTGATACACAGGAAATATTCTCGGAATTGGACGAAACAAAAGCCAGAAGTCTTATTTTTCCCGGGAGCATCCAGACATCCGAAGAGAGGAAGGAGAGGGGCCACAGGCCTCCCTCACACAGGGCTGGCGCGGCCCAGGCCCTGGCCGCGCCGCCCCTGTGTGAGGAGGCCCTGGCAGCCCTCTGACATCGCCCCTTCGCCTATAAGAAGCCTCGGGACGGAAAACCCTAGAGGAGTCGGCAATTTTCCAGAAGCAGTTCCGCAGCTCCGCCGCCACCGTCGACGAATTTTGGGGGACAGAAGTCTCTGTTCCGGCACCCTGTCGGGACGGGGAAGTGCCCCCGGAGCCATCTCCATCGGTCTCCATCGCCGTCTCTGCCGTCTCCATCGACCTCACCGCCATATCCATCAACCTAGCTGTCTCCTATGATGAGGAGGGAGTAGTTCATCCCCGGGGCTGAGGGCTCTACCGGTAGCTATGTGGTTCACCTCTCTCTCCCATGATGTGATCTTTATGTGATCGTGAGATTTGTATCATGTTGAACAAGTAGATGTTATTATTCAGATATTATGCTACTCCTATGCTTAATTATTATAGTGTACTCTAGTGATGTTATTAAAGTAATCTATTCCTCCTGCCATGGTGTAACGGTGACAGTGCGTGCATCGTGGTGGTACTTGGTTTAGGCTATGATTGTGATCTCTTGTGGATTATGAGAGTAATTATTACTATGATAGTATTGAGTGATCTATTCCTCCTTTCATGGTGTAATGTTGACAGTGTGTGCACCGTGTTAGTACTTGGTCTAAGTTGCAATGATATCTATCTTGAGTTGTGATCTGATTTGGATATCTCTATGAGTGGTGTTTGTCAAGTACTTGATGAACTTTAAGGGGTGCTTCTGTAGCCACTACACAATGATTAGTGTTATTCAATAGGAGAGTAATTCAGAGTACCATAGTGGAGAGAAGTTGTTTATTTGTTCAATCATGTTATATTTGTTGGGAGTGTGTCCACTAGTGAAAGTATGATCCCTAGGCCTTGTTTCCAAGCATTGCACACCGTTTACTTACTGTTTTGTTACATGTTTGCTCACAGCGATACTTATTTCATATCACAGTTACTACTTATAATCATCACTACCGCTTGTATTTTACTATCTCTTCGCCGAACTAGTGCACCTATACATCTGACAAGTGTATTGGGTGTGTTGGGGACACAAGAGACTTTCTGTATCGTAATTGCAGGGTTGCTTGAGAGGGATAGCTTTGACCAGTTCCTCCCTGAGTTCGATAAACCTTGGGTGATCCACTTAAGGGAAACTTGCTGCTGTTCTACAAACCTCTGCACTTGGAGGCCCAACAAGTGTCTACAAGAATAGAAGTGCGTAGACATCAATGAGCATCACCAGGAGCTGAACCAGGTGAAGCAGCTCACATTCGACACAACAAAGAACACCACAGTTCTCTCACAGCAATCACAACACATCAGAAAACAACCAGCAAACACTATGGAGTCCATCTGAAGCTCAAGAGCAAGTCCAGGAGGAGAAGGACAAGCGAGGAGCTGAACCAGGAGGAGAAGGACAAGCCAAGAGCTGAACCAGGAGGCGAAGGACTAGCCAGGAGTTGAACCAGGAGGAGTAGGCCAGCTCGAAGCAGTCATCATCATCAGCAAGCAACAGTAACTGAGAACAAAATCATCACTGCACAACTCCAGGCTATAGGTAGGAACCTTGCACATCACTGCTAGTGCATGATTCCAGCATGTGTTGTCATAGGATAAGCCGTCAGATTGGCAAAGAAGTGCCTTGCCAAGCTCATCCTAGGGAATCATGAATAAAAGCCAAATAAAACTCACATCAAAGTATCAGCCTCAGTTTACACTTCACTGGCATAGTTTTAGAGATTTACAGATCACTGAGAGCTTGTGCTGGGCACATGTCTTATTGGACATGCACCTCAAACACACAAAGCATGCTAGCATCATCAAATAAGCAATCAGTGGGCACACAAGCAAGCTAGGCACCTCACTGATATCACTAGCCTCAGACCAGCATCATAGGCTTAACTTAAAGGGGCAAGTTTCACCATAAATGGATCACAGGAGTAGTTGCTGGGCACAAGATCAGAAGATCTTGCACCTCAACACAACTAGCCTGATAATGGACAGCTAGGTCAATAAACAGCAGCAGAATCATTTTCCTAGTCTTGTATACCTAGGAATCATATTTTTGCTCAAAGTAATTTCATAGAAGCTTGCAACACTACAAGACATTCTACCACTTAGATATCATGGACACACAGGTAACTGAAGCTAGCACAACAACATATTCACCACCTGATCAAGCACAGAAACTAACTGAACTTGAGAAATTCAGTTATACACACCTATAACTTCGACAGCATGACATCATAGGATTTAGAGCTTATCAAAGCAAGTTACAGATGTTAACTGAACTTTGCAATAGGGCAAGATTCAGTATAACATCTCTGTCAGAGAAATTCACTGACAGAGATAGAAGCACAGTAGAAATATCACTAATCAAGCATGACATCACTAACTGAATCAAACCAAATCACAAGCTTGCATCAAGCAGCAGCATCACAGAGTGGGATCTGTGAGCTTGGCTCACTGATCTTGACCAGTATGGTCAGAGACCATGGCCAGTAAGAGAAGCAGAAGGTGGAGAGGAGAAGGAGAAGCTCACCAGACGCCCAGGTGCATACCTGGCCGGCATGGCGGGGCAGTGCCCGCGTGGCCGACCAGGCGCGGCCGAGGGAAGTCTTCACCGCGGCACCACCGGGAGCACCGCACTCGGCGCTTCCACCGGCGTGCACACACACTGAGATCTCCTCGAAGAAGCAAAACAGGCGTCAGGGAGAAGCCTGCGAGGTATCAAGCTCGGTGGTGACAGAGATGCAAAATCCCGAGCGAGATCCTGCCACGGATCTCCTCGGAGAGGAGGCGGCCGACGGAACGATTTGGTGGAGATTGAAGAGGACGCAGAGGAGAGTATTTTGCCCAAGGTGGCGGTGGCAGAGCTCGCCGGAGTCGGCCGGAATCGCCAGGCGATGGCGGGGCGATTAGGGTTCCGCCAGAGAGGAGCTCGGGAGAGAGAGAGGGAGAGAATGAGAGAGGGCAGCGTGGGCTGGGTCGGTTTGACTGACCCAGACCCAGGCCTTGTTGGGCCAGTAGAATAGGTGGGCTGGCTTGGCTTTTGGGCCAAGACCAGGTCCTTAATTTTTGTTTCTTTTTCTTTTTCTAATTTTTATTCAAAAGAATTTGTAAATTCTACTTTCTTTACAATTTCAAATCCAAATAAAAATCATATTTGATTAAATTAAACTTCAGGAAATAATTCCTTCTTTTAAAATGAAATGTATATTTGATTGATAAAATAAACTTTTATTTCAAATCAAATAAATTCAAAAAGAATTATTCCTTAATTCTTAATTTCCAAATTATTTAATTTTTAATTAATAAAATAAAGATTAAGTCTTTTCTTTATTAAATCAATTCCTTTTCTTTTCAAATAACTCCAATAAATGTCTTATATATTCAAATTGCTTTCAAATCCTAAATGGTTGTTTGAATTACCTTATCTAGGGTAAAACACACCAACTTTACTAAGTGTTGTATCAAAACACTTTAATAATACAAAGTCTTGGGTAAAACACACAAATAAGTAAACAAAGACAATGAATCATCATGCATTGCATATCATTGCACATAGCATCCATTTGCTTCTTCAAACATTGTCCTTACCGGACAATGATAGTATTTTGTAGAACAAGGAGATCAGGAGCATCGCCAAGTATCTGACTCCATTACCTTTCAGTCACAAGGCAAGTTTATCTTGCTCATATCTCTTGGTTGCACTGATTTTGAAACTTCTTGCAAAGTGATGACTTCAAACTCTAACATTTCAAAAAGGATGGAAAACCTATTTTCATAAAGTAATATGACTAGTGGTTATCGACCAGTGGTGATAACCTAGGAGGGCTGGCAGGTGGAACCATGGTAAGGATGTGGTGGTGGAGGTTCCACTTGCACGGGAAAGTAAACCTAGGACTAATCACCAATGCCACAGTTAGTCCGGCGCCGTAAAAACCGTGTCATCCAAGAGACTTGGAATGGGACGGGAAAGTCAGCTGTATCTTCTCTCGTTCGCATGTCAACGGACACTCAGCTACCGTTCGCCGTATGTCTTGCGAGAATACGTGCACATGGGTGGGACCCCTTAGTGCCCACGGCCACTGGTGTCTAAGATGGTCTACAAGGGGCACCTAGGTACTTCATCGTTGGGGGTGAATATCAGGGGCATAACCTGCTATGCGTGAATTGGGTGGGCATGCGTTGTGCGGAGAAGGCAGTGATTGGCTTGGATCAATGACTGGGCCCCACACCAAGGAAGTGTGGACGGGAATGTACACCCGGTTGTGCAGCAAGGCTTTGATCTCTTTTGGAAGGACACACCTCTGCAGAGAGTAAAATGATGTGACATGTTACCCCTTGTTCCGGGAAGGAGCTGCGAACGCGGCAGGAAAGGTGCTCTCAAGGCACTATACCTGTGTTGGCTGTTGGGCATAGTTTTCTAAAGTAAAAGCAATCTTTCAAGAAAACCTTGACAAAACCTTGCATAGGCCTACGACTCTTTTGGGTCTGTGGCTGTAGATAGTGCATATCACACAACTTCTTTCTAAAGAAACTTGCTGGGTAATGCTCGTTACTCACCCCAATCTCTTAAACCCTTGCTAGACTGTGAAGAGCTCGACGAAGCCACTCTGAATGCAATCGAAGGCCAGCAGGACATCTTCTATGAGGAGCCATATCTCTCTCGCGGCGTCAAAGGCGTGGATTACTTCATTCATTATGGAGCATCCTCCGGCGAGGAGTCAGAGTGAAGGAATACTAACTAATAGGGTAGTACTGTAGCCGAGGAACCGAGCAACTGTAGAATATGAATAAGTTGTTGAGTTCTTCTCGTGTTTAATTATTTGAGCATTTCAGTGGTTGTAAACACTAAGCACTTGAAGTGTTCTCTTATGAGGAGCATTTTGTTACCATCACGTTTTGGTTTGTAATAAATTGTTGATCAGTTTGTATTTGGGCCCGCAATGTTTCTGTTGTACCATTCTGAGGGATGTAATATTTGTGGAGGCTTGTTCCGCAAGTATTATATCAACGACTTGCATACTACAACATGCAGTGGTATGCTGGGTCACCGCATTCAGCTAGGCAGAGTACATGGTAGAACAGCCGTATGGTTGCATGATACCACCCCCTAGAGACCGCCAAGGCGATGAACTTTGACTCTATTTATCCAGATTCTTAATATATTTTGTTTTTTCCTGGCAAAACTAATGAATCCACATTATAGTTTTTTAGTGGTACCCTTCTTTATTAGGATTCAGCTGTCATCGGAATGGTAGGTAGTGAAACACTCCACTATATATGTAGGTGTAACTTCATCTAAACTAGAAATGTGAGAGTAAACTTTATATCAGCAGCTACAGGAGTTGGCTCAGATGACTGCTAACTAAATCAGGTATCTACAAAATTTTAGTATAAGTTTTCACAATATGCAAAATAACATTTGAGTCAAGGGGAGATTTGATAACTAAATCCTATACTCTACCAGTTTCCAGGAAGGACTTGACACAACCATGACAAAGTTATACAACTCATTCACTACATGTATCCACATGCCAAGTTTCATTATTATAAGAAATTCCAAACCTAATTAATAGAGTAGTACTGCAGGAGAGCTCCTATTGAAGCCATGTCTATTTTATTTCTATTTTCATCAATAAGTCCTCCATTAAACGTATCTACAACTAACCAAGATGGTAGTCCATGATGGGCGCAGTGCTCAATCGAACCTCGAAACCTTATGTAGCCATTGACATCACCTGGTTGATTTTTGAAGTTTGTATATGCACCTTGCCCCATAAGATTTAGTTTACCCATAAAAATGAGTCAAGAACGCATATGATAATTCTTGCCAAGTGTTGATTATTCTTGTGGATGAAACTTTGTACTATGTGAGGGCCTTATGAGAAAGAATTTGACCAAATACTTTAAAGTTTCATTTCACTTGGAGTAAAGGCATTCAACTTCAAAGTTCCAAATATATCTTCAAAGAAATCAGTATGAGCATATAGATCCTCCGTATCATCTCCTACAAATTTTAAGTGTGCAACATATCAAATAATAAGGGACTAAATTAATATCCTTCAATATTCACCAAAGTTTTAAATAGTGGGCTATGATATTGAGCGGCATCCTACACAAAATGATGTAGCGACGCAAAATTCCTGCTATAGCGTGCAATGCAAGGGTTTTAGTATCTTTAAGCGTGCTATTGCACTTAGCAGCACGGTGTCTATAGTGAGCTATTTAACACCATGATATTTACACCCGGGTTTACTACCATGAAAGCATCGATAGGTGGTCCCCATGGCACTTAAGAGCGGCTAGCTTTTACTTGCGCGTATATAGCCATGTTGTTTGTTCGAGACATGCAAACAACTTTGTAAATAACTTAAATAACTTCTTGTTTGTCCGAGACATGCAAACAAATAACTTAAAACAAAAACTAAATTAAAACGCTTAGCTCGCCGGCAACAGAGCTAAAAATTGCTTGTTGTTTGCAAGTGCATAGGAGCATGTAGCTTATTTTGAAATAAGAGTATTGGACCATGATAGAGCTATTGGTAATGGTCTTTATGATTCCAGTTATGGTTCTAATTATCAAGACGTACATGATCTTTGATGCCAAGCAAGAGCATGTTGAGAGTGATTATGGGTGTTTGTGTTCAGAGCAAAACAATACTAAAAGAAAGCGAGTAGAAAGGACTAACAAAGAATAAGCGATGTAAGATTAATGAAACCACAATGGGGATAAACATTCTCAGGAAATTACATATTCACCAATGACATTTGCTAATTGTGGTGACCTAGCATACCACTGCATGTTGTAGTATGCAAGTCACTGACATAACACTGTGAAGTACCAAATCATAAATATTACATCCCTTAGAGTGTTACAAAAGAACTTTTTTTTGCGGGTAGTTACAATAGAACATTGTGAGTCTTTATTTAAGAACTTATTATTACAAGCCACAAATATACAACAGACTTGAGTTCCTCTTCAGTGCAAAGAGAAAAGCTCGGTAACTCTAGTTCAACACTAAACAACTTAAATACAACTGGAAGTAATAAGCTAAGAACCATGACTACCCCAGTACCTAGCAGCTTATTCTATAGTATTCGGTGCTGCCAGACTAAGTTAGGCTACTCGACTCCTAGTAGACCTCCTCTTGAATCTCGTCAGTCTCGTAGGCGATCAGATAGTCAACCCTTCCACCCCTTCGGAGAGATCTCGTTCCTTGTAGCACACATCTTTTAAGCCTTCAGTTTCCTTGTTAGCCACGTCGTTGGTGGTTTCACAATCTAAGCATGGGTTCGAAGGAAAAGAGTGACTATGAGCGTACTCAACAAGTTCATTTTAGTAAAATAACTATTTCATGCATTAACTACAGCCGTGGATCAAAGAGTCCTAAGCTATTCCATGTTTTCACAACCATTTTTATAAAAGATTGATTTTATTCTATTAACTATGTCAGTCAGTCTTCACATGTGATTAGAGCTTAGGTGGAGCTTCTTTCCTGCCGCGTGCGTAGTGTCAAGGTTTTGATGTAACGATCGTACCCTTTCGGGCCATTGGTTCCGTGTTATATAGAGGTAGAGAAAAGCCCTCTACGTGGCAATACAAGAGACATACGTGTACGGTCGAAGTACTACTCCGTAAACGTACATGTATAGGATTACATACTCTAACATCCCCCCTTAATCTAAAGGTCGGGAGAGATTGAGATTACGGCAAAACTCCAGCAATCCTTTGACCGGCAAGGCTTTTGTGAATCCATCAGCAATCTGATCCTTAGTGGAGATGAACTTGATGGCTAAACGATTCTCAGCCACACGTTCACGAACAAAATGAAAATCAATTTCAATATGTTTGGTACGAGCATGAAAAATGGGGTTAGCTGACAGATAAGTAGCACCCAAATTATCACACCAGAGACATGGTTTTTCACGAAGACGAACACCAAGTTCTCGTAGAAGTGCTTCAACCCAAATGAGTTCAGTTGTGGCATTAGCCAAGGCTTTATATTCAGCTTCTGTGCTTGACCTAGAGACTGTAGCTTGTTTGCGAGCATGCCAGGAGACAAGGTTTGGACCAATAAAAACCGCAAAGCCTCCAGTGGAGCGCCGATCATCAAGACATCCAGCCCAATCAGCATTTGAAAAAGCACTGAGCAGAGTAGAAGGAGACCGACGAAAAGTAATACCAAGCCCAGAAGTATCCTTGACATAACGCAAAATGTGTTTTACTGCAGTCCAATGAGCAGTAGTGGGAGCATGCAAATACTGACAAACCTTATTAACCGAGAATGCGAGGTCAGGGCGAGTAAGAGTGAGATACTGAGGAGCTCCAACAATGCTTCTGTATTGAGTACTGTCATCAGATCCAAGAGGAGTACCTTCATGAAGTGATAAGGGCTCAGACGAGGATAGAGGCGTAGGTGCAGCTTTGCATCCAACCAGACAAACCTTAGACAGGAGGTCATTGGCATACTTTTCTTGAGTAAGCAGAAGACCATCAGACATATGTTTAACTTCAATACCAAGAAAGAAGTGAAGTGGCCCCAAATCTTTGATAGCAAAGTGTACATTGAGATCCTTGAGAAGAGCAGAGACTGCAGAGTCTGATGAGCTAGTAACAATGATGTCATCAACATATATCAGAACAAAGATGGTGATACCAGACTTGTTATAAAGGAACAGAGAAGTATCAGCTTGAGATGGACGAAAACCAAGATCCTGAAGTTTAGTACTAAGACAAGAGTACCGTGCCCGAGGAGCTTGTTTAAGACCATAGAGAGCTTTATCAAGGCGACAAATATATTTTGGAGCATTGGGATTCTCAAAACCTGGTGGTTGCTTCATGTATACTTCCTCCTCCAGAACACCATGAAGAAACGCGTTCTTGACATCTAGCTGCCGAAGACTCCAATTGCCAGAAACAGCAAGAGAAAGAACAATTCTGATAGTAGCAATCTTAACAACTGGGCTAAAAGTATCTTCATAGTCAATACCATACCGTTGTTTAAAACCTTTTGCAACTAGCTTGGCTTTGTAACGATCAATAGTATCATCAGCATGGTGTTTGACACGATATACCCACTTGCAGTCTATAATATTGTTGTGAGGACAAGGTGTAACAAGAGTCAACGTTTTGTTGGACAGAAAAGCATCATATTCATCTTGCATAGCAGAGCGCCAATTTGGATCAGAGAGAGCAGCAGACAGATTTCGTGGTTCACCTGTAGAGACAGTCAAACCATAGCGAATAGTGCCGTCAGTATACTGCTTAGGCTGACGAATACCTTTCTGTAGGCGTGTGCGAGGTGCAGCAGAAGGCACCACGGGAGGGGCTGGCGCAGACGATCCAGCACCAGCAGCAGAGGGCGCTGCCGTGTCAGCGGCGGCAGGAGCTGCAGCGGTCGCAGCAGACGAGGCAGGCGCAGGCGCACGTGACGAGCTGCCACGCGGCGGCAATGCACTAGGGTGAGCAGGACCGGCGTCAGCCCCGGTCGGCGCTCGGGCGGGAGATGGCGGGGGCGCTCCACGTGCTCTGATACCATGTCAAGGTTTTGGTGTAACGATCGTACCCTTTCGGGCCATCGGTTCCGTGTTATATAGAGGTAGAGAAAAGCCCTCTACGTGGCAATACAAGAGACATACGTGTACGGTCGGAGTACTACTCCGTACACATACACGTACAGGATTACATACTCTAACACGTAGTTCCTTTCTGGAATAAGGAGTGACAAGTCACAATTCACACTCTGCATATGTGGTTACTTTACCCATAAGAGATCAAAGCCTTGCAGCTCAATCAGGCGTATTGTCTCGTTTATACTCTCTTTGGTATGGGACCCAGTCGATGATCCAAGCAAACACTGCTCTTCTCCATGACCCTGCATACCCCATTGAGAAGTGAAGCAAAATTTCAGAATTTATGCAAAAATTAACTAAACATGCCCACACATATTCTTCACCATCACATAGTGTACTCTAGAAGTAACTACTACTTTGTAACATTATATGCGCAAATTGAGAGAAAAACATAGCAAATATTTATGTACTCACAATAGCGGAAACTCTAGCCCTAGAAAGTAGGGATGCAAGCGGGACAGGTTGCCGGACAGACCTTTTCACCGATCGTGTTAATTCTGGTAGCCCCACAGCTCTTCTTTTGCCTTGATTTGAGTTATGCGGGATGGAATGTAGGCGCCGCTTGCATCCCTACCGGAAAGGAGTTCCTACGTGGCTACACGTACATAGTAGTATCACTAGTGGGGACAGGGCCTATAGTCCCGGCCCGTAAGGGGCTTTAGTCCCGGTTCCCCAACCGGGACCAAACAGGCGGGACTAAAGGCCTAACCTTTAGTCCCGGCCCTGTTCCAAGCCGGGACCAAAGGAGCTCCACGTGGGCGCCTGGGAGAGCCCTCAGGGCAGGCCCTTTAATCCCGGGTCATAACACAGACCGGGACTAAAGATTTTCTGCAGATTTTGTTTATTTTAGCGTTTTAGGGTTTTAGGGTTTAGGTGTTCGGGGGATTAACGTGATGCCTCGTTTGGTGCCTTGTTTGGTGTTCGGGAATTAGTTTTCGTATAATTCTAAATATACATGTTTATGCATATATATAATATTAACTTATCTTACAAGCGAGCATATATATATAATTATATGGAGATCAGAATTATCGGGACTAGAGCCCGTCTATTCGATTACATGGACCAACATCAGTAATGGCCTCTAGTTACACTAAATCGTCCTTTGTCGTCTATAGCTTTTGTCCTCAGAAAGGTCGCTAGCTCCTCTGCAACAGCAATCACGCGTTGTTCTGGTAGGTACTTCTCCCGCATGGCCGTGTACTATATAAGAAGAGGAGATGAATATGAATATCAATCATGGTAAAAATAGAGGTGTGAATGTTTATTGCTTACGTCGTATCTTTAATCCTTGTGCTCAGAGGTAAGCGTGTGAATGGTCTCGCAAATGTAGTATCCACATAGATGCGTCCCCCGTGGCTGCTGGTCGCACTTTACGAGAATAGAATATATATAATCAAAATAATAATCTAGCATCATAAATGTATTGAAAATAGAAGTATATCATACTACTACTTACCTGAGCCGCTCTAAAGGTCAGCTTCTCATGCTGGATACCGTCAGTCACGCACTTGAACCGCTTCCAAATCCTGCCCGACAAGGAAAATGATTTGCTAAGTTTTTCATTAATTGATATATCAGAAAATCATCGAAAGAGACTGATAGAGCGCAAGAATGATTGAAATTACCCTTGGAGCATGTCCTGCAGGCTTTGGAACTGTTCCAAGGGTCTCGATAATAGGTCGAAGGCATCAACTCTTCCCTTATCAATTTGAATGTCCAACAGAATCCAGTGGTAGCTGCACATGTATATATATATGTGTCAGTAACTTATCAATTACACTTATAAGTGAATGGACACAACAGAGTAAGACCCTCACCTGAAGTTGTATGGAAACAGTATGTGGTCATAGAAATTTTGATCTGTTTGAAACCTTAGAAGGTTTTCCTCCGTCTCCTTGGGTTTATCAGTTAGCGTCGTTATATGTATTTTATCTGGGTCAATAAACCCAATATTTAGGATGTTCCTACTTTTACATTCCAGAATCTTCATTCTGCATAATAGAGTACAAGTCAGAACGGAACAAGTTATATGTAGACAATGAATTGAAATAACTGAACAAGTTATATGTAGACAACGAATTGAAAAACTTACAGACAATAGCAACTCATAAGCGATTTGTCGAGGGCGTCGGCATTGTACATCTGGAAGAGTTCATCAAAGTCGATATGGATGTCTTCGGGACGGCCGTAGTACTCCCGTGGGACACGCGCCACGATCATCGTTCTCCCATTCTTTGCTTCACTTAAGTACCATGTATGCAAGTAACGCATATTTGTTGGGAGATCATCAAACTTATCTTTGCCGACCAAAGGCGCTCCCATGACAAACTGTGGCTTAGGGGCTACCACAGCCTTGGGTAACCTGTCGTCTTGGGAAGCCAGAATGTCTTCAACACTTATACCCCATTCAGCCGCCCACTTCTTTGCTAATTCCAAATCTTGCCCCTGCACCAGAGAGGGAACATTCTCGGGTAACACCCTGAGGGGTGGGATCGACTGTTTGGCCTGTTGTCCAAGCTGAGGAACGTCTGATCTTTTTTTGCTTGTAGTTGAACTTGATTTGCTCCCACTTGCACTTGCACGTGATCTGCTCTTTTTCCCTTCCTTCTGCAATGTGCGTGTATAGTCGTCAGGCTTATGGTGTAAGTCATACTGTGATGGAAGGGTCGTGAAGTATTTTGCATATGCTATTTGCTTCTCGGTGTATTCCGGGCGGGGCTCGGGTTCCTTCTTTTTCATCTGCGCATCATAATGTTCCTTTGCTATCCTGGCGTTTTCCTCGTCGGTACGATCATAAGGTCTGATAGGAAGATTAGCATGAGGTACCTTTGGGAGGGGCGACAGTTTGCGCTTTGGGGAGCTCCGTCGCTTAGAACTCATCGACGGAGCGTTCTTACTGGCACGCTTCCGCTTAGTATCCTTAGCGGGTGGCGGCGGAGACGGCCAACCCAAGTCCGGCGGCGGTGATCGAGATGGACTCGTGTTGTGGTGGCCGTCGTTATGTGGAGGGCTTGGAGGTGATGGAGGTGTAGGTGACCTGCGACGACTCGGAGGCGGTGTTGTCCTTGGGGCCGAGCCTGGAAGCTTGATGTAGTTCTTGTCCCATAGGATGACTCCACCCAGTACTTCTCCGAGTGTCCTCTCATCTTCGGGTCCAGCTATGTCGAGGTCCATATCATGAAACCCCGACACGATTTCATCCACCCCGACTTTAGCATAGCCAGCTGGAATCTCACGGCCATGCCAGCGTACATCAGGGCCAGAAGGTAAAGCTTGTCCGACGGCCACCTTCATGGATATGTTCTTGATTCTCTGATGTAGTTCACATGATGTTGACTCCTTGATTCCATCCACGGGGTAGCCGGGACCGCCCTCTATCATTCTTCGTGCATCGTCGGTCGGGGCCTCAGATTTAGCCACGTTGCTTTTCCGCTTAGATGGGGCACCGGTAATATCGAGTGCAGGATCTTTCTGGCGCACTACTCCTCTAAGCTCGTCAATCTGCTTCTATTGCTCGTTAAGCCTGGCAAGCAACTGGTTGAACTTGTCATTCTCATCATCCTGCTGTCGCTTCTTTGCTCTCGCTCGGCTTCTGTAAGTGTCTTGGTCTCTGGCAAACCCAAGCCACCACGGGTAAGAAGGACCGAAGCCTCGCGTTCGTCCTCCATGTTCGTCATTGCCGAGGACCAGTGTGAGCAAATCTTTCTCTCTATCTAGAGTGAACTGTCTTTTTCCCTCTTTAATTTCTTTCACTATCTTTTTCCAATTCTCCCTGGGTATCCTAAGACCGTCACTGCAGATAAGGTCCCATGTTTCTTCGTCGTATGAACCACCATGCGCAAGGAACCAATTTCTTGCTCTCAATTCCCACTCATCACGGATGGGTTCAGGTATGATGCCTTTAGCTAGCATATCTTGCTCTTTCTTATCCCACTTTGGGATGGCAGTCTCATAGCCCCCTGGCCCCAGCGTGTGGTGATATTTCTTCTTGTCGGCATTTTTCTTGTTCTTTTCTGATAATGCCTTGGCATCTTCTGACTACTTGTACTCCTGAAATGCCTTCCAGTGATTCGCCTGCTTGGCTAGATACCCCTCGAATACTGGCACTTTCTTTGACTTCAGATAGTTTTTCCATAGCTTCTTCTTCCAGCTACGGAACAGTTCGGCCATCTTCTTTAGAGTCCACTGCTTGACTTTGGCCCTCAGTTTTTTTGCGGCGTCTTCGTTCTCACATTCTGGCAGGTTGAAATGTGACATGAGATCATTCCAAAGATTATCTTTGTATCTTTCGGCGACATAGTCACTATCGGCTGCCCCTTTGCGCTTGTTCCACTCCCGAACGCTGATCGGGACGTGATCCCTAACGAGAACTCCGCATTGCTTCTTGAATGTGTCAGCAACATTCTTAGGAAGCTTGGGTTCGCCCGTAGGCAATATCACCTCAAAGGTGTAATGCGTCCGTGCATCCAACTTTTTAGTCGGGCCTTGTTTCGTAGCTTTGCTCGATGTGGAGGCCTAAGAGGGAGAAACATTCATCAAATTAATGTATATGTATACAATATAGAGCTATCTCCAATAGTACAACTGATTGCCGAACTTCTATACCTCGTCGGACTTCGTTATTTCTCCACCGGCTTCTCCATCAGCGGAGCTATCACCTTCTCCGTCATCGGAGCTATCGCCTGCCCCGTCGGCTTCATCTTCGTGTCGGTCGACCTCCATTCCATCTCCGGAGGGGTTCAGATATGACGATGGAGATTCAGCTCGTTCAACGTCGGGGGCGTCTTTGATTATATCTTCGAGAAGTTCTTCCTCTTCGAGGTTCCTGCTATGTGGATCCATAGTTTCTGCAAAAAACCGACATTTATATTTCAATTATGGACGCTATATAGAATAATAACTAACAAAATAACCTTACTTATTTTCTAACTACTAACCCTAACAAATAACAAAACAAATTAACTACTAACCCTAACAATCTTCGTGTCGGCGCCTGGCCAATGCCCCCATATGTACATATGAGCAATGTGCAAAAAAAAGGGGGCGTTGGCCGGGCGCCGACACGGTGGGGGAAGAAACCCCCACCCCATCGGCGCCTGGCCAACAACCCCATATGTACATATGAGCAATGTGCAAAAAAGGGGGCGTTGGCCGGGCGCCGACACGGTGGGGGAAGAAACCCCCCCCCCACCCCGTCGGCGCCTGGCCAACGCCCCCATATGTACATATATGAGCAATGTGCAAAAAAAAGGGGGCGTTGGCCGGGCGTCGACATGGTGGGGGGAAGAAACCCCCCCCCCCACCGCGTCGGCGCCTAGCCAACGCCCCCATATGTACATATATGAGAAATGTGCAAAAAAAAGGGGGCGTTGGCCGAGCGCCGACACGGTGGGGGAAGAAATCCCCCCACCGCGTCGGCGCCCGGTCAACGCCCCCATATGTACTAATTATCTAACTAATAACTAACAAACTTTAACTAACAAATTATCTAACAAATTCTAACTAACAAATTATCTAACAATCTAACCCTATACTAACAAATTCTAACCGTAAACAAATTCTAACTAATATAACAATCCTCCCCTAAACTAACCCTGATTCTAACTAACAATCTAACCCTAATTCTAACTTTAACCCTAATTCTAACTAACAAATCTAACCCTAACTAACAAATTCTAACCCTAAACAAATTCTAACTAACAATCCTCCCCTAAACTAACCCTAATTCTAACTAACAATCTAACCCTATAACTAACAAACTTTAACCCTAATTCTAACTAACAAATATATCTAACCCTAATCTAACCTAACTAACAAATTAATCTAACAGTGCAGGGATCCTCACCTGCAGGGAGATGTCGGCAAGGTGGCCGGCGCGTCTGCGGGCGCTCGGGGCGGCGAGGTGGCCGTGGGGTGGCGCGGGGCGGCGAGGTGGTGGGCGCGCGCGGGGCCGGACGGCGAGGTGGTGGGGCGGCGCGGCGGCAGCGGGCAGGCAGGGGCGTGCGTCCGAACGGCGGCGGCGGCAGCGGGGCGGCGAGGGCCTCCGAACGGCGCGGCGGCAGCACCTCCCCTGCGTCGGCGTCCTCCTGCGCTTATGTCTTCGAGAGAAATCGGATGCGTCGCGGGCGGTGGCTCAAGCCGGGGAAGAAGACGGGGTATTTATACCCCCGACTCTTTAGTCCCGGTTCGTGCCACCAACCGGGACTAAAGAGTCTTTAGTCCCGGTTGGTGGCACGAACCGGGACTAAAGGGTACACCTTTAGTCCCGGTTGGTGGCACCAACCGGGACTAAAGACATTTCGGTGGCCGCTTCGTTTCGCGCCGAAACCCTGACCTTTTGTCCCGGTTGGTAGATATAACCGGGACTAATGGTCTTTTTCTGGCGCCTGTTTTAAATTTTTGTAGATTTCTGAATCAAATTTTTGAATATGAATTTTAAATATGCCTTTGAATAACTAATGCATACTTTTGAATCTGAAAAAACTTACAACGTGAAAAGTGTTTGAATTTGAATAAATAATCCAAAACTTTTTTCTGTTTTCTAAAATAGTTATTCTAACTATTCAAACTAATAACCATTTTGCCATTTTCAAATAAAACTATATTAATTAATATTCTTTTAGCAGAATTTAGAATTTGATAAAACTTTGAATATGAAAAGTGTTTCAAATTGAATAAATAATTCAAAACCATTTTCTATTTCCAAAAAAAGTCATTCTAACTATTCAAACTAATAACCATTTTGCCATTTTCAAATAAAACTATATTAATTAATATTCTTTTAGCAGAATTTAGAATTTGATAAAACTTTGAATATGAAAAGTGTTTCAAATTGAATAAATAATTCAAAACCATTTTCTATTTTCAAAAAAAGTCATTCTAACTATTCAAACTAATAACCATTTTGCCATTTTCAAATAAAACTATATTAATTAATATTCTTTTAGCAGAATTTAGAATTTGATAAAACTTTGAATATGAAAAGTGTTTCAAATTGAATAACTAATTCAAAACCATTTTCTATTTTCAAAAAAGTCATTCTAACTATTTAAACTATTAACTATTTTGAATATGGAGTCTTTCACGGGCTTGCAGGGAAATTTTTCCGAGGCGGAGCTTCCGAAGATGCCGTAGGGTGTGAGGACCAACGACATCTTCGAGAAGCTCCGCCACGGGAGATTTCCCAACCCTTTACCCAACATTGTTAGAGGAGATGGAGTCTTTCACGGGCTTGCAGGGAAATTTTTCTGAGGCGGAGCTTCCGAAGATGTCGTAGGGCATGAGCACCAACGACATCTTCGAGAAGCTCTGCCACAGAAGATTTCCCAACCCTTTACCCAACATTGTTAGAGGAGATGGAGTCTTTCACGGGCTTGCAGGGAAATTTTTCTGAGGCGGAGCTTCCGAAGATGCCGTAGGGCGTGAGCACCAACGACATCTTCAAGAAGCTCCGCCACGGGAGATTTCCCAACCCTTTACCCAACATTGTTAGAAGAGATGGAGTCTTTCACGGGCTTGCAGGGAAATTTTTCCGAGGCGGAGCTTCTGAAGATGCCGTAGGGCGTGAGCACCAACGACATCTTCGAGAAGCTCCGCCACGGGAGATTTCCCAACCCTTTACCCAACATTGTTAGAGGAGATGGAGTCTTTCACGGGCTTGCAGGGAAATTTTTCCGAGGCGGAGCTTCCGAAGATGCCGTAGGGTTTGAGCACCAACAACATCTTCGAGAAGCTCCGCCACGGGAGATTTCCCAACCCTTTCCTCCATAACTGTTAGAGGAGATGGAGTCTTTCACGGGCTTGCAGGGAAATTTTTCCGAGGCAGAGCTTCCGAAGATGCCGTAGGGCGTGAGCACCAACGACATCTTCGAGAAGCTCCGCCATGGGAGATTTCCCAACCCTTTCCCCAACACAGTTAGAGGACATGGAGTCTTTCACGGGCTTGCAGGGAAATTTTTCCGAGGCGGAGCTTCCGAAGATGCCGTAGGGTTTGAGCACCAACGACATCTTCGAGAAGCTCCGCCACGGGAGATTTCCCAACCCTTTCCTCCATAACTGTTAGAGGAGATGGAGTCTTTTCACGGGCTTGCAGGGAAATTTTTCCGAGGCAGAGCTTCCGAAGATGCCGTAGGGCATGAGCACCAACGACATCTTCGAGAAGCTCTGCCACGGGAGATTTCCCAACCCTTTCCTCCATCCATGGGGATGAAACTCTCCCTGCCTTCGAGCTGTGCTTGCCATGGCGTATCGATGCTCCTTTTATAGGCACGGCGTCGCTTCTACTTTTGTCTTGTTCCTCCGACAGGGGCGTCATGCGCTACATGCTTTATCTCATCGAGCAGTGCATCCACCCATGCATCCTTATCCTACCGACAACTTTAGTCTCGGTTGCACCCTCCAGCCGGGACTAAAGGTTACCCATGCACCCTTATCCTGCCGACAGCTTTAGTCTCGGTTGCACCTCCCAGCCGGGACTAAAGGTTGCCATACATGCATGCTCCTTAAATAAAAGGTTTAGTACATTCCATACATGCATTACATAAAAGGTTTAATACATTATTACATTATTGCACCAACATTCCTATCTATTATTTCTGTTTTCTTCTGGGTCGTAGCCATGGAGAATCTTCATCATTCAGTAGGATGCTTGGGTCAGTTTTCACTTTGAAGGGCGGAATTTCATGAAACTTATTATAATCTACTGACATGTCTGTCTTGTCATCTACTCCCACGATGTTTCTTTTCCCTGAAAGAACTATGTGGCATTTTGGCTCATCGGACGATGTCTTCTTTTGCTGATTTCTTTTTCTCGTTTTTGTAGACATGTCCTTCACATAGAAAACCTGAGCGACATCATTGGCTAGGACGAATGGTTCGTCCATGTACGCAAGATTGTTGAGATCCACTGTTGTCATGCCGTACTTTTGGTCTACAACTACCCCGCCTCCTGTCAGCTTCACCCATTTGCACCGAAACAAAGGGATCTTAAAAGTAGGTCCATAGTCAAGTTCCCATATCTCCTCTATGTACCCGTAATATGTTTCCAAACAGTGCCCATTCTCGTCTGTTGCATCAAAGCGGACACCACTGTTTTGGTTGGTGCTCTTTTTATCTTGGGCAACCGTGTAAAATGTATTCCCATTTATCTCGTACCATTGGAAAGTACATATAGTCAAAGATGGTGGCCTAGCCAAACAGTACAGCTGATCTCCAACGGTGTCGTCATTCATGAGATGTGTCTGCAACCAACTGCCGAAAGTCTTCTCGTGTTCCCCTTTAATCCAAGAGTCAGCCATCCCCGGGTTTTCGGAGCGTAGAATATTCTTGTGTCTCACGATATACGGAGCCACCACAGTGGAATTGTGTAGAACTGTGTAGTGTGCTTGAGAGAAAGAATGCTCGTCCATACATACTTTTGCTTTCCTTCCTAGTGTGCCTTTTCCTGTCAGCCTACCCTCATACCGAGATTCAGGAACACCAATCGGCTTAAGGTCAGGAAGAAAGTCCACACAAAACTCAATGACCTCCTCTGTTCCATAGCCCTTGGAGATGCTTCCTTCTGGCCTAGCACGGTTACGAACATATTTCTTTAAGACTCCCATGAACCTCTCGAAGGGGAACATATTGTGTAGAAACACAGGACCGAGAATTCTAATCTCTTCGACTAGGTGAACTAGGAGGTGTGTCATTATATTGAATAAGGATGGCGGGAACAACAACTCAAAGCTGACCAGACATTGCACCACATCAATCTGTAACCCTGATAGACTTTCTCGATCGATTACCTTCTGAGAAATTGCATTGAGGAATGCACATACCTTCACAATTGCCAGGCGAACATTTTCTGGTAGAATTCCCCTCAATGCAACCGGAAGCAATTGCGTCATAAGCACGTGGTAGTCATGAGACTTTAGGTTTTGGAATTTTTTGTCTTTCATATTTACGATTCCCTTTATATTCGACGAGAAGCCAGTCGGGACCTTGATACTGAAAAGGACTTCAAAGAAGATTTCCCTCTCTTCCTTGGTAAGAGCGTAGCTGGCACGCCCTTGAAACTGCCCTGGATGCATGCCATCTCTTCCTTTATGACGTTCCTGGTCCTTTCGTGCTTCCGGTGTATCTTTTGACTTCCCATACAAGCCCAGGAAGCCTAGAATATTCACGCAGAGATTCTTCGTCAGGTGCATCACGTCGATTGCGGAGCGGACCTCATGGACTTCCCAATAGGGTAGCTCCCAAAATATAGATTTCTTCTTCCACATGGGTGCGCGCTTATCAGGGCCGTTAGGAACAGGTTGGCTGCCAGGACCCTTTCCAAAGATTACTTTTAAATCTTTGACCATATCAAATACTTCAGCACCAGTACGGGTGACAGGCTTCCCCCGGGGTTCTGCCTTGCCATTGAAATGCTTGCCTTTTTTCTTTAAGGGATGCTTGGGCGGAAGAAAACGACGATTGTACGGGTACACATTCTTCCTACATTTGTCCAGATATATACTTTCTGTCTGATCCAAACAGTGCGTGCATGCATTGTATCCCTTGTTTGACTGTCCTGAAATGTTACTAAGAGCAGGCCAATCATTGATGGTTACGAAAAGCAATGCTCGAAGGTCAAATTCCTCTTGTTTGTGCTCGTCCCACACACGTACACCTGGTTCGGCCCACAGCTGTAAAAGTTCATCAACTAATGGCCTTAGGTACACATCAATGTCGTTGCTGGGTTGCTTTGGACCTTGGATAAGCACTGGCATCATAATGAACTTCCGCTTCATGCACAACCAAGGAGGAAGGTTGTAAATACATAGAGTAACGGGCTAGGTGCTGTGACTGCAACTCTGCTCCCCAAAAGGATTCATGCCATCTGTACTTAGACCAAACCATAAGTTCCTTGCGTCACCTGCAAATCTCGGGAACTCTCTCTCTATTTTTCTCCACTGCCGACCATCAGCGGGGTGCCTCAACTTGTCGTCTTTCATACAATCTTCCATGTGCCATCGCAATAACTTCGCATGATCTTTATTTCTGAACAGACGTTTCAACCGTGGTATTATAGGAGCATACCACATCACCTTGGCAGGAACCCTCTTCCTAGGTGGCTCGCCCTCAATATCACCAGGGTCATCTTTTCTGATCTTATACCGCAATGCAGTGCATACCGGGCATTTATCCATATTCTCGTACTTCTCACCGCGGTAGAGGATGCAGTCATTAGGGCATGCATGTATCTTCTGCACGTCTAATCCTAGAGGGCAGACAAGCTTCTTTGCTTCATACGTGCTGGCGGGCAATTCGTTCTTTCTTGGAAGCATCTTCTTCATCAGTACCAGCAACTTTTCGAATGACGAGTCAGTCACACGGGTCTCTGCCTTCCACTTCAGCAATTCCAGTGTGCTACCCAGCTTTTTCTGGCCATCTTCACAAGTTGGATACAACAATTTGTTGTGGTCCTGTAACATCTGCTCGAACTGCAACCTCTCCTTTTCTGTGTCGCAGCCTCGCCGTGCATCAGAAATGACCCGGCCAAGATCATCAGCGGGCTCATCTGGTTCCCGTTCTTCACCCTGCTCTTCTTCTTCATTGTCTTCCATTGCGGTATCAGCATACTCACGGAACATAGATCGGTAGTTGTCATCATCGTTCTCTTCTTCTTCATTGTCGTCTTCCATCATAACCCCTCTTTCTCCGTGCTTGGTCCAAACATTATAGCCCAACATAAAACCGGACCGAAGCAGGTGGCTCTAAATGATTCTTGAGGAAGTGTAATCCTTCTCATTCCGACATTCAACACATGGACAAAACATATAGCCACCACCATGCTTGTTCGCATCGGCCGCATCTCGAAAAGAATGCACGCCTTCTATGTAAGCGGTTGTGCGTCGATCACCGTACATCCATGGATGGCTCATCTGCGTCATACGACAGTATATCAAACACAATCACGATCCAAAAAATTAGTACCGCACGGTCTAAACGAGAAAATATAGTTGCTAACCTTTTAGAATAAGTGGAAATAAAGAGGAAGAGGTTTAAGCGTGGCTCGGGCATCTCATATCGTAGTTGTGTTCGGTGAACTGAAGCGACATCGCTCTAACACACATTTCAACAAACACCTCTAGTGCATCCAAGAAAAATGGAGAGCTAGCACACATCCACACTCTTCCATCCAAGAAAAATACAAGAAAGAGGGGAGAGAGGGGCTGCGGCCATATATATAGGCAGAGGACTTTAGTCCCGGTTTAAGACACAAACCGGGACTAAAGGAGGCGCACATGCTGGCTGCACACCGCATAGCCCTTTAGTCCCGGTTTGTGTCCCAAACCGGGACTAAAGAATCGTTACGGGCCGGGACCAAAGCCTCCCGGGCGGCTAGGCGATTTTGGAGCGACGTGGCCGGGCCTTTAGTCCCGGCCCAGATAGAGGCCGGGACTAAAGGGTCCAGGCCAAAGGCCCGTTTTCCACTAGTGTATATCCAGATGAGTTTTCTTGGAAGGAAGGTCGATCGTGTCGTGAGGCCTACAGACTCGAGACTACATGCTTCTAGAAACTATACTCTAAACGCAGGAGTCCATGGCCGCCACGAGCCCCCGCGCAGGCGGTTCGCGCCAGGCATGGTATAGTAGTAGTACTATAAAGCATCAATTAACGTAAACTCGTACGGAATCGTATCTCCTCTAGGTTAACCCTAGATCGTCGGATGTCTGTCTCGATCTCACGCTACCTGCGGCAAGACATCTATCGGGGTGGGCCAGTCGGCCGGACCGCCGTGTGAGAAGAAGCATGGAGTCTGCCGATGCGTCGTCGTCCGGCGACCGGAAACGACGGTCCGTTCTCAACCTGCCATCTGGGTACCACTTCGCCCCCACCGACGAGGAGCTCATCGTCAACTACCTTCGCCCGCAGATGACCGGCCGCCCGCCGCTGCTGCCTATCTTCATAGACGATGATGTCGTTAAATGCGGCCCGGAGGAACTCACAGGTACATGGACATGGAGTACAGACTACAGAGTACTTGTACTACTCCTAGCTGTTGATGTAATAATTTGTTGTGTTGCTGTCGATTTCAATTGTAAATTGAACTATTGAAGTACCAGAGACTTGGCGTGATGTAATTCTTTGAATTGGAATGCGAAGTAAAACACCAGATTGTGTGCTATTGCAGCGCAGTACAAGGATTTTGGGGAGGACAAGCGGTGGTACTTCTTCACCACGCGGGAGAGGAAGTACAACACCGGCAACCTGCCGAACCGGATGATGAAGGACGGTGCGTGCTGGAAGGCCACGGGTCCTAAGAGGACTATCTACAGCGTGAAGAACGGAGAAGAGATGCTGGTGGGGCGCGCGAGGACGTTGGTGTTCTACAAAGCACCGCCGCCCGGAAAGAGGAAGCATGCGCAGTCCGAGGAAAAGACCTCGTGGACCATGTACGAGTACGAGAACCTCACCTCCGAGGCGGAGGCTGCTGACCGCAACGCCGACAAGGTGGTGATCTTGCCTTATCCTACTATTCATCTTTTGTTGTTCTCATTCAATGTATAAGTATTTTTTTTTTGAAACGAGGCAAAAGCTTTGTCTATTCCATTGATTAAGAGAGAGTTAAAAGAGTTCAAAATACATGGAGCAAAGCTCCATTCAATGTATAAGTATTACTACATACGTTTCAAGCTATAAGTTGTTTTAGGTTTTCAAGATAGATGCATCTAGACGGTTTCCGCGAAAAACTCATTCTGTATGTAGTCCATATTTAAAATATCCAGAACATGTTTTATACGAAAGTAATTTTTTGCATCGCGGTCTTGCAGCTTGCCGAGTATGTGCTGTGCACGATACAGGAGCAGAAAAAGAAGGACAGGAGCAAGGAAGGCAGCGGTACCACAGGCGAGAACAAGGTTAAAGCGGAGACTGTGGGAATCAAGGGAAAAGCCAAGACTGCCAGCAAGAAGAGAAAGGTGAAGCAGGAAGATACCGAGGCAGAGAACATACCTGATCATGCCCATATTGAAGATCTTCACCTCATGAAGAGACCCAAGGTGCCAATGACGCCGATGCTCCTAGAACCCCAGGAAGGATATGAGATGGGGATGCTTGACTACAACAGCTGTCCTAGAAAGAGTTCACCCGTGCTAACAGTGCCACATGATGAATCGCCGCTCTCAGAGATACTGCCTCCCGGTGTCGTAGACAATAACCGCTGCAGCCCAAACATGGCGCCAACATCGTGTCTGCCTGAGCCACCGCGCTCGGAGATGATGTCTACGTCTGGTGGAGGCAACTACAACACTGGTTCAGCCGGCTCAAACGGGACGTCGTCGACGGACTGGGATGGGTGGTATGATAATTCGATACTCCCAGAGATAACTTCTCTACCTTATTCGCCAGGAAACACCAGCAGCTTCAATAATCCGTCCATGGTGCCAATGCCGGTGCCGCAGGAACCGCCACACACACACATGATGAAGACGGAGTATGCGACATTGTTGTTTTCGGAATACAGCTACCAAAACATTGCTCCAAGCATGGTGGCATATCAGCCGGCCACCAACTACGCTTACCGCCATCCGGTGGCGGCGCCTGCTGTTACTTACAGTTACCACAACAGCGCCGCACAGAACACGACCGACCCAGGAGGATACATGGCAATGTTGATGAGTAGCGCAACGATGGGCAGCCAGAGCCTAGGAGGACGTTTCGCCGTCTCCTCGCAGTACCATGGCGGGCCCTCCGTTCATGGTCAGGGGAGCGCTGCGGCACCGGCGGCGGCGCTGCTGCGGCAGGATCAGGTGACTGCGAGGATGTAAGTACGTAGCACGTCATTGCCTGGTTCAGTATGGTTTTGGGGAGCCTAGATTTCTCGGATTGGTTAATTTTTAGGGGATAGGTTAGGGGTACCTGTTCGTGCTCCTGTATAAAACGTGAGTCGTGCTCGTTGTCGTAATTACCTATTTACTACTTCGCTTTAGGATGTCTATTGTTGCTATGTGTTCTCCTAGTGTTGTTGAGTTCTGCTCTGCTGCCATGTTGTGTATGCTCCATTGGATTTGGAGCAGGTCTGTTGAGGTTTTTGCTGTTGGAAATAGGCTCCCCGGTGTCATACTGTACATATTTTGTTCCAGAACAGTTGTCAATTACTAGTATATGCGAGACTTTAATTATTTCAAAGATGTTAATGCCATGATTTGAATTTATCGATGATACATTTCTGTTACTTGTTTGGGTGTAATATTCGTTTCCTTTTTATTTTCATCATAGTATTTTTATTTTCATCATGGCGCGCGTTGCCGCGCCTGTCCATTTCTCCAATGTAATATTCGGATTTTTAAAAAAATTATGGAGACAGCAAAAGCCAAAAGGTATCACATTGTTGCATCCATTCTTTCTGACAAAACGATGTGGAAATATTATAATTATTTGCTCTAGAAATATGTGAACTTGTTTTCAACAGTTCACTTCATTGTCCCATATTATAGGTGAGGAAAATATCCAAACAAAAATCAAGTTAATCAAAGCTGTCTAAAATGCATTCACATCAATGGCAGCCAGCAAAAGAAACACATCATCAGTGTTAGGCTTTATTCCGAGAAACAACACAAAGCAGGAATATAATGGCAAACTACATACTGTATGATGAAGTTGTTGTGCACAAGAGAGGAGAACAGCCTCAGACATCTCATATCCTGACAAAGATACTAATCATAATGAACATGAAGAAAATCTTGAAGCAAGCTGGACACTCCTTTCCAGCCACGTAGAGAAATAAGCTTGATGTGTAAATGTCATCGCCGTCGGCAATGACTTCATTTTTCACACATCCACCTGATCCCGTGGGAATATGGGTGGCGACAGCTGCTGCTTGTCTGCCGTGCTTGGCCCCTGAAGAGCAGTATATTATCCACCTTCTGGTATTTTAATATGCACAGATCTATACTATTTCTACCTGAACAAAAAATAATTTCACGGATATCTATGGGTATCAATTGCATCAACATAATTTACATAGCGGACAGAAAAATACCAGCTGAATTCTATGTGCCAGACCCAGTAATTTTCTGAATTTGTAATGTCAATGCCATAGAACATCTAGTGAACGTAGCAAATAGCTCTTTTACGGTGATTGGCATGGTACCGTGGTACCGTCCGGTACCATCGAGTCTATTTTTTAATAACCGTTGATTAAACCAGATATGATTTAATAGAATGCTTTGATGAGTAACACCTTGTCCATCGTAACGCATAGCCTCGTATCTTAAAAAAACACAGCGTAAGACAATCACGACATTGTGCCTTTCTCCCCATCCCACCATATCGACACTGATGCATAGCAGCATAGGGCGCCACCGCGGTGAATGACCACCGGAGCAATCCCCGCCCCTGCCGGCCGCCGGCAAACCAGAACTTCGAATCCCCGCTCCGGCCTCCAAGACTGTCGGGCAGCCTCGGCCGACACCTACGCCATCCAGCACGTCCTCACGAGGTCCACGGCGAGGTGGCTAGGCACGCCCACCTCCCTCACTAACCAGGCCCGCGGCGGAGGGGCGCAGCCCCGCCATCACGGCCGCCGCCCACCTCTCCGGCGGAGCTTAGCTGTTAGCTCTCACTCTCGATCTCTGAATCTCCCTGAAGCTAGACGAAGGAGACAGAGAAAGGAAGAATAACAAAGAACATTGAAGATTTTGTGCCATGTGATTCCCCACTCTACCTAGGTGCTCGATGCGGTTGACTCGCGCCATCCCACGAGGCCGATCGTGCTGGATCAACGATCCTACAAACAGGGAAAGGATAAATCCTATCTGCACGACAAGCACATGCGCATGAACGTGCTCTAACTGAAACTCAAAAATTCAGAAAGACAGTAAACAACGGCTAACTGACGACATGATTAGAGAACAAGCTAACATTAGCGCCTGGAGCGTGCCCATGTGTTTCATTGGTTTCTTCAGTCGTCTCTACTTACATCTTATAGCCCTACCGAGCCAGGTCTAGTTTCTTCTTGTTCATTCTTGAGGGGAGGGACAATGGGAAATCTGGGTAGCTTGGAGCCTTCGTGCTTCAATAGAGTAAATTCTACGCTAGACGTAGTAGATCATACCGACATCGATGAGGCTGATGTGCGGTATGTTGAGCACCATAGCGATCAGCGGGGCACCTGCAATTCTTCCAGAGGAAGTTGTATGCCAGGTCGATGGCAAACTTCTTAAACACATAAGAGTGTCCCATGATGTACGCCACGCCGGGGTGCTTGGCCTTCACGGTCGCGCTCATCTCCTCCTTCATCCTCGGGTCCACATGCTCGCCCACCATGTCTGAGATCGAACCGGCCGGACACGCCGTCGTTTGGCAAATCCCGACGACTTGGACTGGTACATGTTCTGTAGCGACTGGAGCGTATCAGACTTGTCGCCATTCGTGGCGGCCGTGGCCGCGTGCACCACGACGCTCTCCTCGTCCTCCACTCGCTCCCGCACAAGGAGACCCGTACGTGTGAGGCCGCCGGCCCGCTCTCTGGCCGTTGCCGCCCTCCGGCCGCTGCCCACTCTCCGGCCCGCTCTCCGGCCGTACAGACACGCGGGAGCACGGGCGGCCAGCCAATCTTCCTTCCTCGCCTAGCGCGGCGTTCGGCTTCGTGGTGCCTCCCAGCAGAGATGCGGGGGATCGCCGGAGATTGCCGGGATTGAGTGGGGAATCACCGGGAGAGAGAGACAGTGAGTGAGACCGTGAGAGGATGAGTTTGGAGACAGATCGACACAGAGATATGACTTATGATTAGGGAAATACGATGGTCAACGATCGGTGACTTTAAGATGCGTGGACTCTCATCCTGTTGTTTCGCCACTCGAAAGATTAATTGTTTATTATAAGTTTTGTTAAATAAATTATAGGTAATAGTCTATATTGTTTTGGTACCGGTCCCACATTATTACGGTACCGTGGTACCATTTGGTACCATCAGTTTGGTTCCGTCTATTTTATAACCGTCAGATCAGGGTAGATAAACGGTTATTAAAAATGCCAATCATTATAAAACTTGTAGCAAAGAGAAGGAAATTAATACAGACGTGTAGACAGCCAAAATATTAATTAACTGGGTTGAACTCTGGAACACCAAGCACAATTTAAGATATAGCTAATGACATTAAGCATAATACTTAGAATGCTTCAGCTGATAGCAAGTTGTCTAGAGTTCAAGGAGACAGACGTGTCTCACCGCTCTGCCCAGGTTCCCCGAGGCGTAAACAACCTCGGGGAGGCCCTGGCCGCCATTTGCTCCCTCGCCTCGTTCTCTCCAATGCCGGGGGCTCCAGCGTACGGGTCATGGAAAGCTTGCCTCCAGGAGATGACTGAGTTCGTGCAACATTGCACCGCCATGGTGCAACCCAACTCCCGTTCCCCTACTCAGGGATGGGGACTGCGGTTGTGCACCATGTTGAAGTGACGCCCGTGACGACAGGCGTGGCGCGGCGGGCTGGGCTCGATGTGGCTCGCTCCGCCCAGCCTGCGACCACTGCACTCTTGGTCGACGGCGCCTGCCCCAGCATCCAACAAACGAGCTCTATCCACGGGAGTCCCTCCCTGGCAGGAGGCAGGCGGCGCGGCATTCTCCATGCTTCACCGCGAGGAGTGCCGCGGCACTGGAACCCCTCGCCCTCAAGAGGGGTTGGCCCCGATCCAGACGGCGTGGGCCACCATCAATCCGGAGCCCCTTGCTGAGAAGAAGGGGCGAGTAAGCTCGTCTCCCCGCAGCCCATGGCAATCGAGCCAGGACCCTCCGCCAAGGCGGGAAGGATAGTCAGGACCGGCGTCCCCCCGGATGTCGCCGCAGCGTCGGCCCTGTGGAAGTGGTGCCCTCTTCATGAGACAAGGCTCTACGATATGATGGCCTGTCACTACCTCAATGGTGTGGTGGAGAATCGCAAGAAGCGCTTTGTGGAGCGCATTGCTGCGGGAACCGCCCGCGAGCTTCAAGTGTCGCCAGCTAGGCCATGTGTCGTGCGACTGTCCCAACAAGGTCGCCTACCTTGGCAGACCTGGAGGCCGGGAAGGTGGTCGCGCATGGGCTCGCGGGGGGCAAGGCCCCGGCCACGGCCACCTGGGAAGAGCTCCCCGGGGTCGTGGCGCCCATCCCATATCCATTAGCAGTGGAGAAGGCGGTACTTAGGAGTACCTGGAGGGAGCAATGCTCGCCAGCGACTACGGAGGGGCCGCTTCGCTTCCCGGCTGTGGCATGGTCGAGCCCTCCTCTGGAGAAACCTTAGGGGACAGACCACGCACAGCCATGATGGAAGGCGTGGCTCGAGACCTGGGCCCAGCAAAGAAGCGTTCCTCCCTAGAACCTTCCGACCCTGATTCCTGGGACCCTGACGCGGCGGAAGATTAGCTCTGCCTGAAGTTTGAAGCAATCTGTTGGGTGATGTAACCTCCATCACGGCCTCAAGCTACTCCAGAGTTGTGTGGTCATGCATGGCTCCCTTGGACCTCGACAGACCGAGGGCAGGGGGCTTCCCTGAGCGCCCCCTCTTAGGCCTGGCGCCCACAAAGAGAACAGAGATTGAAGGGGAGGATCCCGGCAACTAGGTCGCCTACTTCGGCGGAGCTCAATACCGTGAATGCTTGGGGTCAGCGTACTCCTGGTCTCACTGACAGGCCGACGCTTCAAGTACGTCGTTCAGCTGGCCTTCCCTCGGGAAAGCTGCGCCAGCAGCACGGTGGAATGTGAAGGCCTGCTCGCTAGCCTAAGGATCGCAGCGGCATTCATTATCTCTCACCTCGCTGTTCGGCATGACTCGCAGCTGACGGCCGGCCAAGCAAGCGGGGCCTGTATGAGCTCACTAATGGAGGCATACATGGGCGAGGTGCGGAAACTTGAGCATTGCTTCAGCAGCCTCAAGTTGGAGCATATCCCCCGTGGGAAGGACACCATTGTGAAGGAGCTGTCCCAGATAGCGGCCAAAGGGTTGGCGGTTTCGGCAGGAACCTTTGTCGAGAGGTTGTCAAAGCCATCCGCGGTACCGAAGGAGGAGGATGATATTGCCGAAGCCCCATCTACGTCATCACTAGGGGCTCCCCTGGCAACCAAGCCACAAGAAGATGCAACTGCGCCAACAAGCGAATGGTGCTCTTCGCCCGCTCCCCCTTGCCGCTCCAGCTAAAGGAAACCGCTTCTTGCCATGAAGGGTCGCAACACCAAAATCACCGATGACGCCCCCGCATGCGGGGGTAGAACGGCCTCACCCACGGAGCTTAATTACGGATCTCCTCGGATACCTGCTATAACTAAACCAAGCCCAGCGAGGAGAGGTGGTGGCGTCAATTTCCTTGAGGAGGTCTGTAGCCAAGAAAATGTGTGGTTCGCCCACTATTTGCAAGGATCACGCCGCTACAAAGGTGGGCATGTCCGATCCCGGGAGTTCTACGGAGAAACCTTCTCCCACGACGGGATCTGAGATCCTAGAGGATGTAGGCTCTCTTCCTAAAAGTGGGAAGGCCCATACCGGGTGGTGCACGTCTTTGGCAGGGAAATGCCGTCCAGGAAGACAAGGATCGAAAACCTGTGTAGAGCTCGTGGAACATCAAGTGCCTCCTAACCTTCCATCCTTGAAGTGCTCACTCGCGTATCAACGTAAGACTAAAGCGCGACTGCAGATTGGCAAGCAGACTTAACATAGGAGCAGCGTAGCTACGGGGACGCCCGCTTGTAAACTGACGTTAAGATGAGGGACCGCCCGTGTAGGAAACCCTCGCAAATGATGACGAGGGATCGCCCGTGTAGCAAACCCTCACAGGTGAAGCGGGGGGGGGGAGGGGGCGCTTGAGTAGCAAACCACCCGCAACTTGTATCCCGGTGGCAGATGTTCATGCCCACCGAAGAAAGTTGGGGGACGAAAGTCGCCGCAACTTGTAAAGTTGGGGATAGTTCTTCGCCCTCTCAACAATCAATAAAGCCAGAGTTAAACCAACCCTTGGCCGTGTTGAGACCTCGTCTTGGCTCGCGGCCCCGAGACTTTTTGATATTTTTCTCTCAGCCACGAGCAGGAGGCTAGGCCTCTATATCATTGCACACGACCGGGAAAGCAGCGACGTGTGTAGATCGATCATGCCCAGGACGGGTACTGCTCGCGACTAAGATTCAAAATATCTCCAATCCTGGGGAGGAAGGCAGCAAGACTGGAGCGCCAACGTGTTTTTGTCAATGCTTTTAAGAAGAGGAGTTTTATCAAAATCTTTTCAAAAGCTATTAAGCTATTTTCTCAAAATCTTTTCAAAAAGTCTTTTGAAAACAATCAATGCAAGAAGTTTTTTTTGAAATATTTAAAAAAGTTGTTTTCTCAATAACTATTCAAAAAGTATTTTGAAAACAGTTGATACAGGAGGAGCAGCCCGGAGATAGCTTGATTGGAGAATATAGGCCAAGAACGGCATCCCGGGAACGACAAATAACTTTCCTTTCCCTGAAGGAAAAGAGGAATCAACGGCTAAGTGCAGCTAAGCTCTCTTGAAAGTTCTCTTTACATACTGCAAATATTTTAAGGATCTCAGTTTTTCCTAACAGGCGCATAGCTAAGTAACAAACATAGAAAAACAACAATGGTATCACAAGCAGAGCATGCATGCCTAACAAAATATTATTACAGATAGACAATGTTTTTGTAGCCACTTGGTGCCTGAATGCAGGAACAGGGAGACAAAATACAATGAAGGGTCGGGGGCTCAAACCCCGGGAGCACGGCGGCTAACCCACTTCTGGAGCTGGGCGACAACCCCAACCACCACAGCCCTGGAAGCTTCCTCGGCTGCCCTCCTAGCAGGATCGCTCCCGAATCTTTCAAAGATCTGGGCGAACGGGAAGCTGGGGGCACAAATGTGCACTCGCGTAATGATAGCATTGCCAACAATCTTGACAATATGCTCTCCTTTCGTCCGCAGCGTTTGCCTCAACCTCTCGGGGAGGGAGTTGATCTGCCCCATGATGTTCACATGCAAGAGAGCAATTTCTTCCTAGCTGGCGGATGGGATCACTCGCAGATCGAGGCATGCCACCAGCGCTGGCCTCACTTGTATCGCAAGGCCCCAGAACAATTCGGCTTGAGCCTGGGCAATGGTGGCCACCTTCTCATCTTCAAGGGCCTTCTTCAGGTGCTTTGTGATGAGAGTGATGCTTGCATCATGCTCAGCCATGACCGCCGCTCTCGACTCTGCCGCCATGTGGGCGGCGGGCAGCTCGCCCTGCAGCGTGGCAATCTAGGAGTTTAGGGTGGTCTGGTGCTGCAAGGCAGCGTCAAGCTGCCGAGGAACGGCATCGTCTTGAGGCTCAGATCCCGACCCCTGGCTGCACAGTGCCTTGTGCAGCTCGGTGTTGGTTGAGACGAGCTCATCGATGCGCTCTTCGTATAGCACCCGACTCTCCAGATCAGAAACTTGGGCCAGGAGAGCTCTCATGTGCCCTGTGTTCCTGCTCCAGCTCAGCCATGGTGGCCTCGGGTTGCGCCACCTCATCGTCGGGCTCTGCCGCTAGACTTGATGCTCTTGTTGCGGCATCCTGGGGTAACATCCATGGGATCCACAGCTGGTGAAGGTGTGCACACGGGAACTGTTGGAGCACGGAAAACGGGACCACGATGGAAGTCTATCTCGGGCCCCTCTCTTGACCGCTCCCACTCGCGGGCTCCATTGGCTCCCTCTGCTGGGGCGTCCCCCGGGTGATGTCCACGGGATCCGTAGTGGAAGAAGGAGTGTGGGTGGGCGTTGCCGAGGCAGTGGCGTCCGAGGCAATGGTGGCAGCCAGCTCTGAGCCACGCTCCTGGCTGACCCCGCCCACTGGCTCTGTTTCCCTCTCCCCTGGGAAAGGCACGACAGCTGAAACCAAAGAAGGGAAATGAAGGAAAGGTCAATTGTATCGGAAGGCAATAAGAAAGGGAAACCAACAAAAATGAGCGGCAAATTTTGGCTGAAGAGCACACCTATCAGCGTGGTGGCGCTAGTTGTAGGGTCTGCCTCCACGCGGACCCCAACAACCGTGTTGGCCCCAACATCTGCACTCAGAAAATAGAAGGCAAAGTTAGCCCAAGAAGGGCAATCCCAGCAAGGGATGAGAAAAGCAAGAAGGTGGGAAGAAGTTACCCGTTGGGATACCCTTTGTTTTTGCCGACGGTTATTCCAGTTGCCTCCGAGACCATCTGTTTTTGCCGATAATTGCTCAAAAAGAAATGTTGATTTAGTACTCTATATTGAAATACTCTTGCTTTTATATTATACTAGTTGATGCTTTGTTACACATTCTCTGTAACGGAAATTATGGGATTGAAGAGAAATATCAATAAATAAGATGGTTATAATGGCAATAAAGAAACTAGATAATCCAATGAGACAGATACTTATAATAGTAATAAAGAATAAAGGGAAATTCTATGGACAGGCGCCGCACCAAACGCCCGTCGTGCAGTGGCATGTCAAGATCCATGCATCCCTATGTGGACGGCACGTGTCGAGTCTATGGGCGGGCGACGGAGTCCACCGCGCTATCACATGCGGGCCCAACCTGTAAGCCTTATCTGCACGGTGGGTCTGGATGGTCAGTGAGAGTCATTTTGAATTTTAGGGGGCGTGCCTTTTTCATTTTTTCAGGTGTTTTTTTCCTGGAACCGCACATTACTCGCCTCTCATTCTCTCTCCTCACCGCTCTGACGATTTTGCCGGTAAAATCCAAGGTTTGGCCAAATCACGCTGGAGATTGGAGGCTCTACTCCGTCAGCCGGGATCGCAGCCGGCGCCCGCTCACAGGTGACCACCCCCTCCATTGATTTTCTCTCGAGTCACGTTCTATGCACGAGGTTTTGTGTGGGTTGGGGTAGCCCGCTATTGGGATAGAAGGGCAGCAGCACCTCCACTAGCGCGTGCCGCATCCGCTCCCCGTTGAAGTAGTTAGAGCCGCGCTGCCCCCGGCGCCGCCGCCGGCGGAAGAAGTAGATGCTGGGCATGCGGAATCGCGGCACGACCAGGTCCGGGTTGGCGTTCCACTGCCGCAGCTGTGGCATCTCCTCCTCCGGGACCACCACCGATGAACCGTGGCACCGTGAACTTCATCTCGCGCTCGCCGCGGTGAGGGCAGATATGTAGGTAGTTTAGGGATGATTTGTTCATCCTAGCTCTGTAGTTGCCCTGGTACCGGCATTTCAATCTGGGTAGCGCGACTTCAGGCGGTCGAGGCATGCAAGGGAGGCTGGGATCTGGCCGGAGAAGGCGTTTGTCATTGAGCTTGAGGGAGTTGAGGAAGTAGCAGTTGGCGAGCTTGGAGAGGAGCGAGCCAAAGAGGCGGTTTCGGGAGATGTTGAGGTTGACAATGAAGGGGATCTAGTCGCAGAGGGCAGGCGGGATGGAGCCGTCGAGGGTATTGTTGTAGAATTGGAGCATGTTGGCGCTGAGGTAGTACTAGAGCAAGTAGGGGATGGTGCCCTGGAGGATGAAGCCAGAAAGGGAGAGCGCCATGATGTGCGACTCCTGTGGGTTCCAGCAGTTGATGGCGGTGAAGTCGTAGATGGCGCCGGTGGAGGTGTTGGAGAACAGGAGGAGAGGCAGGCGTCGGGGTCCTTGATTCTGGTCTTTACGGCACATAGGCAGCACATGTCATCCTCCCGGGGCTCCGCCGGGGACCCCGGTGCTGGCTGCGTGGCGGTGGGTGGGAGGGTTAGGGCTAGGGCGAGCAAGAGGAGGAGGGAGAAGGGAGGCACGGAGGATAGGTGGAGTCCGTGGTGGTGGTGGGGGAGAGAAGTGGTTTGGGATATATTGCTTTTTTGTGAGGAGAGATGGGTTCCTTTTTCTTTTGTGTTTGATTTGGGCTCTATTTTCTTGGTAGAATTTTTTATGGGGTGATGATGTTTCTCATCATACAAAAATAGCAGAAATGTTTTGTGTTGTTCATGATGGTGATATTGTTGTTTCTCTTTTGCAGGTGTTGATTTTTTTTGCAATGGCTAGGCGGAAGGGAAATCGCAACAAAGCTGTTGCGGTTGGTAAGGGGAAAGACGTCCAGAATCGTCGAAATGTGAGTTTCACATTTCTAAATAGGTTATGGGTGTAATGGGATCTTTTTCTGTGATTCTGGGTTACCATTTTTCAATAGGTGATATGTTAGTTATCATTCTCACCTGTTTTGTATGTTTTTTGTGGGGTACATTAATAATTTTATTTCTATCTGACAACTAGACATATTTTATATGTTAACAGCTAATTTATAATCTAGAAACTGCACACATAGTTTTTCACACCTTTGATATATTTTTAAGTTTCTCCATTAGATTAGAGGAAACACACATTTTATCCAATTTTTAGATTCAATGTTATTTTTTGTGCTAGCTTTTTTGTTTTTATCGGTGCATATGCTTTTTTAGCAGCCATGTGATTTTTGTATTTTTCTTGCAGGCTTCTACCGGAGATCGGAGCAGGGCATCACCCACACCAATTGTGAAGTTGTGTCAACACTTGACCCTAGAACAGCACGCTGATGTAGTATCGATGGGGCGGGGTAGCTTCCTTGATATCAAGTGTGGTCAGCTACACAACCCCGTATCAATAGGTTCATGAAGTTTTATGATCCAGAGAGAAGAGCTTTTGTAGTCCCTTGTCGTGGAGTGATCACGTTGTCCAAGGATTCTGTCCATACCATGACTGGTTTTCCACGTGGGCACCTGGAGGTGAAGTACTACACTGATCACAATCTCAAAGCTGATATTGCAGAGAGACTTTTTGGTGGTGGTAGCAGTTGGCCAAAGGTATCAGAAATTGGAACAATGATAGAAAAATATTATGATGACGATGATACCTTTAAAGAGCTGTGGATGTTGTACATTGTGTCGACTATCATTGCACCAACTACTGGAACCAAGATAGGCAACAAGTGTTACCCCATGCTAGTAAATTCTTAGGTCTAACCATCTGGTTGATCTTCTTACTTCTAGATATAGGAAGCAGTCTGTTTTTCTCTACTATAAGTTTCTTGTTTAGCAGTAATATTTGGCAATCAACTGCAAATAACCTGGCAACTATGTGTACTTCATTTTTGGCTAGTTTCTTATTTAGCAGTAATAGGTTTTGGCAATAAACTGCAATTAACCTGGCAACTATGCATAAGACATTTTGGTAATCATGGATTTTATCTAGCAATTTTATGTTGTTATCTGACCATGTCAAATTTAGCATGAGAATGTATGAAAATTTTCAGTGCTAGTATGTGAAGCTTCTAATGGTAATAAATGGATTTTTGCTAAGAAGTAATAATGTGGTAGTCTTTTCATGAGTGTGGTTGTTGTTTTGTATTAATACGGAAGTTCCGTTTAAATACTTTGGCAACTGTATGTAACTAATATAGTAACTATATGTAATTTTGTTGGCAACTTAGGTATATGTAATACTCTTTTGGCAGTTGTTGTGTATGAATATGGAAGTTCAGTAGGAAATATATGGCAATAGCATTAATAGTTGATATTCTTTTTTTATCTTTTTGCATTTAATTTTTTTGTTAAGGTTGACGTTGGAGAAGTGAAAGATCTGAATATGTGCAAATTTGTTGTTGACATTCTACACGGGAATCTGTCAAAAGGAAAGTTCACAAATAGGTGCTTATTACATTGCATGGTGAGCCATACAAATTAGTTTATCGTTGTAACAATGCCTTTTTTTTGTTGTTTTTGCCCTAGTTAGATTTTTGTTCTTCTTGCCTGACCTATTTTTTATTCTACCATCAGTTTTAAAAAAATGTAGTTAAGATACTTTGATGCACTTGATACCAATCATTTGGAGTTAGAGCTAGGGAATGCTCATTTTGCTATCAATGCATGGTCAAAGGAAGCGATAGATGCAGTGGGAGCCTGGATGTCCAAGAGCATGATGCAACCAAATTTGGTGCTATGGAGGTTGCTTTTTAAAATATACATTCTTCATATACATTATCTGCTTTTTATACCATCTATGGTTTTAATTTTTGCTCTTTTTCAGTATCATACTATAGCTAAAAGAAGAGTACAAGGACAACGTCGCTCGAGAAACGGATTTGTTTGGTGGACCATATGGGTTTGATGCTTGGATGAAGCTTAACACGCACCCGACATGTTCTGAAAAGGTAATCTCCATTGCCATTTTTAATTTTTTTACTGCATTTATCTTCTTTTCTATTTTGTTTTGTTGGTTGATAGGTAGCTTTTTATTAATTTTTGGGTCATCTATTTTCTTTTTGTAGCAAAAGGCCAAGGCTTACAGTCTATTGCAGACTCTTGCATTTGTACTTAATGGATTACTTAGCAATTTCATTCAAGGCATGACAAAATCATTTGTTGAAGAAGGAAGAAAGGAAGATTCTGATGATAACTTCACTGCATCAAATGACGATGATGACTTTGAATATTATTCATCTTCAGAGGAAGAGGAAGTGAGACATCCCCGCCCCACTTCTTGGAAAGTTGGTTCTTCTTGATCACCAGAGGAGGAGAAACAGAGACGCACCCGCCCTCCTGCTTGTCGAGTTGATCCTTAACCAAGCCGCCTGTTGAAAATAGTGGAGAAAACTGTTGCTAAAACACCATAGAAGAATGTAGAAGAAATACCCACTCCATCACCTCACCTATGCATTCTAAGATCATGATACCTTCTGCCAGTGATACAGATGGATCCGATGGTAACTATGAGTTCACTGGACACACATCTAACTCACCAGTGGATTGCACGCAGCAAGTGCATGAACGTATTAGGAATAGTGCAGCTGCTCTTGCAGCAAAACTAAATAACACCAAACAACAGCCATGAGGTCCATCTATTGGAAAGTCAGCTACTCACAATATCATCAAATCTTTAGTCACTTCAGAGCTTGAAATCCATGCAAACACAAGCTCTGGTGACATTAAGCAACCATCCATGGAAAAGAGTACAACAGAAAGTGAAGATCACACGAAAGATAATGCTGCAACAAGGTATATCTTTAATTTTTGCTGTTGTTTATTTTTTCCTTCTTGAGTTTTGATATGGCAACAAATTCCAAAGTTTTTTTGCATAAAATATGGCAATTGTGCCTTGCTAACCAGGTAGTCAGAGTAAAAAATATGGCAGCTGTGCAGTGCTAACCTAATAGTTAGGGTAAAAAATATGGCAACTATGCCTTGCTAACCTGATAGTTAGGGTAAAAAATATGGCAACTGTGCCTTACTAACCTCGTAGTTAGGGAAAAAAATATGGCTAATTTTTGCTTTTTTGGTAATCTAGTAGTTAGGGCATATGAATATGGCATTATTTTTCTATTTTTTTGTTTGTTTTTTTTGTTAATTTCGGCATATCATTCCTCCTAGATTTTATATTGTCCCTTTTATCATTTTTTTTGCTAGACAAAAGATTATTGCTTAATAGACATTTTATTTTATTTTTCAGCATTGGGAAGCAACAGATGGGTCTATTAAAAATTTCAATGTTGCAACCAAGGAAGCAAGCTTGACCTCATCTGAAAAGCAGGGTGATGCCGAGGGGATTTCTGGTTAGTTTTTCCAGTCCTTCATTTGAGGGGAAATCATACTCTAGAAGGAAATGCCACAATGTGGTAGGTACAACACCTTCAATGAAATCTCCCAGGCTTGCTCATATTCACACCACGAGAGATGGTTCCATTGCAACTGGTAAAATCCCAAGGGAGGCAGATGCAGATGTTCCATTAGGTAGCAATAGTGCAATGAATCGAGCAAAAGTTGTGAACGTTTCTATCCATATATCTTCTGGAGATGGGAAGAGCTCAAGCACTGCTTTTTGATTTCGCTCACTATCAGTCTGCCACTGTTGAGCTCAGAGCCCACCATCAACATTGTCGTAGCTAAGGTGACAGCACCCAGAGATGGCAAAACAATTAGTACTGCTATACAATATCACCAACAGCACTGTCTGTAGGCAATGAAGGCATAGCTAGAAGTTCAGGCAAGAAGGCAACAGATTATGACGGGAAAAGTAAATATAATGCAATACCAATATCTCCATCAGCTAACAATAACCTGACACAAACTCCTGTAGTCAGCAAGAACTTGTGCAGATCAATTGTGGTCTCTCCAGTAGCTAAAGGAATTCCTGAGGGCATTGGCATGCCACCTAGGCCATGGAGGTTGTCTCCTAATGTGGCCGCAAACATTGGTATGAAGGAAATATGCCCTAGAGGCAATAATAATATTGTTATTATCATATTTCTTGTTCATGATAATGTTTATACTCCATGCTAGAATTGTATTAAGCGAAAACATTAATACTTGTGTGGTTTATGAACAACACCGTGTCCCTAGTACGCCTCTATGGACTAGTTCATTGATTAATGATGGTTAAGGTTTCCTAACCATAGACATGAGTTGTCAATTAATAATGAAGTCATATCATTAGGAGAATGATGTGATGGACAGACCCAAATAAAGCACAGCAATTAGATCGTGTCATTGTGTTCATCTTTGCGAAGCTTTTCCTATGTCAAGTATTGTATTCCTTAGACCATGAGATAATGCAACTCCCTAGTGCCGGAAGAGATCTTTGAGGTCATCAAATGTCATCCTATGAAAGGGTGATCATAAAGGTGTCTCTCAGGTGATCGAAAAGTGCTTGTTGGGTTACATGTATCGAGATGGAATTTGTCCCTCCCAAGTCGGAGAGATATACTTCGGGCCCACTCGGTAATCGATATCAACACCGCTTGCAAGCACGTGGTTAAGGAGTTAATCACAAAGTGATATCGGATTACGGAACGAGTAAAGTACTTGCTATGAACGAGATTGAACTAGGTATGGCGATACCGACGATCGAATCTCGGGCAAGTAAAATATCGCGTGACAAAGGGAATACATATACGGGATTAATTGAATCCTAGCATCGTGGTTCATCCGATATGATCATCGATGAATATGTGGGAATCAATATGGGTTTCCAGATCCCGCTGTTGATTATTGATAGAAGATCATGTCTGCATATTCTCGAACCCGTAGGGTCACACACTTAACGTGCATCGATGCTAGGGTAGAATGGATAATTGGTTTATGAGTTTTTGGTCGGAGTCTCGGATGAGATCCAGGACATCACGAGAGGTTCCGGAATGGTCCGGAGAATAAGATTCATATAAAGGAAAGCAGTTTTTGGATTCCGGAATCGTTTCAGAGTTTATCGGTATTGTACCGGAAGGTTCTAGAAGGTTCCGGAGAGGGACCAATGTGGGCCCACTTGTCGGAGGCCTATGTAGGCCTAAGGGGAAGTGTCCTGGCCACTTTGGGCCAGGCGCACAAGGCCCCTAAGGCCCAGCCGGCCAGCCCTTAGGGGAAACCCTAAGGGAACCTTCCAGAAGGAGGGGGGGGAAACTTGCCCCCCACTCTTTCCCCTAGGCCGCCGCCCTAGGGCTTGGAGGAGGGGCCAAGGCAGCCGGCCAGCCCCCATATAAGGAGGGGCTGGGGTGCAGCCTCCTCCCACTCCAACCCTAGCCGCCGGCCAACTGCTGCCCCTCCACCTCTCTCTCTCGCGACTGTGCGTAGGCGAAGCCCTGCCGCAGAAACTCTCCACCATAAGCACCACGCCGTTGTGCTGCAGATCCAATCTATCTCTCCACCATACTTGCTGGACCAAGGAAGAAGGAGACCTCGCTGCACCGTACGTGTGCATCTCTCGGAGGCGCCGCCACTTGCGGCGTTAGATCGGATCGGATCGTGGGGAGGAGACGGCTAGTACGACTACATCATCCACGTTCTGTTGAACGTTTCCGCTGTGCGATTTCTTCAAGGGTATGAAGATCTCATCTACCTCTCTCGTTGATTACATCTCCTAGATTAGATCTTGGCTTTCTTGTTCGCATCCGTAGGAAATTTTTTGATTTACTATGCTGCGAAACCCTTCAGTGGTATCAGAGCTAGATCTATGCGTAGATGTGTTTCACGAGTAGAACGCAACATGCTTGTTGCGGGCGTTGATGTTTTCTATCGCAAACCTCTCTTTGTGATTTCTTATGGCACGGCATAGTGATATCGAAGCGGTCCAGGCCAACCTTACGCGACCTCGTTCGCGAGACCGGCTTCGCACTTGACGTATGGCTTGTTCCACACATGCGGCTGGTGGATGCTAGTTTCTCTCACTATAGTAGTCATGAGATTTACAATGGATGTTAGCAACCATAATATCACCATTGTGGCTTTTTGTAGGTAAGAATCGTTCTTAACTTGCTACTCCCATAAGCCACGTAAAACATGCAACAACAAAGTAGAGGCGTCTAACTTGTTTTTGCAGGGAGTGTTTTGTGATATGGTATGGCCACAAGATGTGATGTGATATATGTGATGTATGCGATGATCATGTTTTGTAATATTTTACGACTTGCATGTCGATGAGTTCACAACCGGCAGGAGCCATATGGTTGTCTTTATAATTGTGTATGACCTGCGTGTCAACTTCTTATACGCCATGTAATAGCTTTACTTTATCGCTTAGTAGTTAGCAATAGTTGTAGTTGCTATTCGTGGTGGAGGCAATCATGGTGGAGTGATGGAGATCATGCCGGCGCGCACAAGATGGAGATCATTGCGCGGAGATTGGCTATACCATGTCACATAAAATTATATGCATGTGATGTTTATCCTTTTATGTATCTTATTATGCTTTGATCGCGACGGTAGCATTATAAGATGATTCCTCACTTAAAGATCAAGATAAAATTGTGTTCTCCCCTCGTATGCGCCGTTGCGAAAGTTCGTCGTGTTCAAGCATCTCGTGATGATCGGGTGCTATAAACTCTACGTTCACATACAACGGGTGCAAGCCAGTATTTGCACATGCAGAGATACTTGGGTTTGACTTGATGAGCCTAGCATGTACAGACATGGCCTCGGAACACACGGACCGAAAGGTCAAGCATGAGTCATATGGATGATATGATCAACATATTGATGTTCACCATTAAAGCAACATCATTCACGTGATGATCGGTCTCGGTGTAGTGAATTTGGATCATGCTTCACTAAACAACTTTGAGGGATGTTGAATTTAGTGGGAGTTCATTAGTAATTTGATTAACTTAAACTAATTATCATGAACTAAATCTTGATGTATTTGCATAAGTCGTTGTAGTTTTTGGCACCGTTTCCCACCGACACTTAGCTTAATTGAGTTAAAAGAACTATAGAATTCTGGATAATCACTTTACGGACTAGTACCGTTTAGTTAGAATGTCAAGTGTAAGGATTAAGTCTTATTGCAAACTTTAGCAAACCTCACTTGCTCCATGCGATTTAATAAGTTGTATTAATCTAAGAGCAATGATTCAAGTTTAGCATCTAAGATCATGTTTGCCTCCATGAGAAATTGATCTTCAAAATTGTTTGAGAATCAAAGTGATCTTGGAGCTGGAAGAATTGTTTTAGAAACTAACAAGAAGTGAAAGATATTTGATATCTAAAACTTTGATTGTTTACAAAATGATTAAGTATAATTTAGTAAAAGAACATATGCTCATATTGTATGAATATATGTGAAGATTGAAGATGCTAGGCGTCCCGATCACCCAAAAGTTTGGGAACTTATATTATACTTGCATTCATCCTTATAAGCTATAGTAGTTTCATCATGAAAGTTGTCATGATAAGATGAATGAAAGGGTATTGGCTAAACTGTTTTTGCTATACCAAAAGATTGCGAAAGAATAGAGTCCAGAAGAATACCAATCATATGATGATGGCGATCCACTTCAAAGTGCAAAGTCCAAGGCTATTAGTATTTGACTAACATCCTTTGGACTATGTGTCAAATGATTGACGCCACTATTGATGTCGATAGATTCTTCTAAATAGAGAGGAAATGCTAAATAGGATCTGCAAAAGTATTTGGTAGAAAAAGGAAAAGACTGGAATTGTCCAGCTCAGGTATATAAATGATATACATGTTATAGATGAATTCTTTTGCTCGTTAACAATGTAATTCTTGGGTATTCGATACTGATTTGTTGGTATGAAATGTCATACAAAGCAACACAATACAAGAAGTACAATGGCCTAAGTAACTAGTAAAAGAATATGGTAATGATGCATGTCGAGATACAAATAAAAGTGTTATTGTGCTTCTCGTCGACATAAAACCTAGCCTCTAGGTATGTTAAGAACTTAATAATTGTTATTTTGTTCTGGTATTATGAGAGCAATGGTTGTTCAAATTATTACCGGTATTATGAGAGCAATGGTTGTTCAAATTATTACCGTCTTCCATAATCGATGGATAGATTATTATTATCTTGTTGGTGAAATAGACATTTATAACACTGATGCTAAAGGTCGCAAGACAAAACAAATTTCACTTATATGTGACACCACCGTTTAAGTCATATTGGAAACAAAATATGAAAGAAATTCTATATTGATAGATTTTCGAGTCATTTGATTTTGAATTGATTGACGCTTGTAAGAATTTTCCTAAAGATGATTAAACTCCGTTCGTGGGCCATAGAAAGAACAAGCGACTAACTACATGGAGATCGTACATGTTGATGTATGTAGTTCATGTGTGAAGTCGAGCGTGGTGTATTTTCTATTTCATCAATGACTCGAATAGATGTACGGTATATCTACTTGATGAGATAGAAGTATGAAATTGTTCAATTTATGAAGTGAAAATTGTTGTAAGAATATTCGAGTTGAATGATTAGATCATAAAGAAGAATATTTGAGTTACAAGTTTAGCAAACATCTAAGAGTTAGGGGAATTGTTCCACAAACTTGCATCGTGATAAACACCATAGGAGTATGGAGTTTTCGATGGATGTAATCAAACCTTGTTTGACATGGTTAGATCAATGATGAAATAAAACTACCAATATAATTTGTGGATTATGCTTTAGAGACTACCGCTTTTCACTGAATAGAGCACCATCATAATCCACTGAAATGACACCATACAAGTTATAGTTGTCTTTTCTTGAATTTTGGTATGCAAGGCATATGTGTAAAATGTTTACAACCAAAAATCAGATTAGTAAGTCTTTGTAGGTTATCCCAAAGAATGTCGATGGGTATTCCTTCTACTATGAACCCAAACACATAGTGATTGTCACTAAAAGAAGTGAATTTCTTATGAAGGAGTTTCTCGCGAAAGGTTTAAGTGGGAGGAAGATAGAACTTGATGAGGTTATTGAATCTGAGCAAGATGATCAGAGTAGCACAGCACCAGAAAATGTTCTGAAAGCGGCAACTGCATTCATGGCTCACGCGTTTACAATATGTTGTAGTCACGACATCGAAGTTCCTATTTAACCAAGTTGGTCGTAATCAAATAGCAAGATTTGAGGACGAGATATTATTAGATAATAGTAACCAACAATATACAAAGAAGCGGTGATGGGCCCTGACTTCGTCATATGAATTATTCTAGTAACAATTACATATTGAGATATGATAGTTGAATAAACGAAACAACGTTCCTCTACCGGAATGCACACCAAGGACGTGTACCTGACACGACCCAATGGGTTTTGTTGATTCAAAGGTTGCTAGATATGTATGCAAACTTTTATGGTAGAAGTAAGCATAGCGAAGTTGGAATCTTCAATGATGAAAATGTTAAAGTGTTAATTTCATCAAGATATTTGAAGATGCTTGTATTACAAGAAAGTAAGTGGGAGCGCTAAGACATATTTTTAATGCTTTATGTAGATGACATATCGTTCATTGGAAATTATGTGTTTTTCTTGATATTTGTGAAGTTTTCACTAAAATTAGATTTCTAATGAAAGACTTAGGTAAAACCAGAATATTAAGCATCAATGTCTATGCAGATAGATTGAGGCACTAATATAGTTTTGCCAGAGTACATAGATGAAATATTGAATTTGTTCAATATGGAAACAATAAGAACGGTTCTTGTTGCATGGAAGAGGTTGGAGCAAGAATCAATTGTTTTGACACTTGATGAGTGAAACCGCAAGAATGATTTTATCAATCTTGTATACCATGATATGTAGATCCAGATATGTCTGATGCTCTAAAAGGTTACGAGCATTCATATGATGATTGTTGGACAATAGTAAGAATAATCTTATGTACTTTCGAAGAACTAAGAATATATTCTGTATGCAAAAGTGACAAATGGTTCATTGCAATGTGTTACATTGGCTTTGTCACATATACAGTTAAAATTTTATCTCAATTTTAAGCTATTTGTTTTGAGTAAGAAGGTGGCACAATAAGATGGAAGAAAGTTCCATGATGACTTGGATGAGTTCCAACGTTAACATTGTGACGGACACTGCAACGAGGGCTAAGTATATAATTGCTTTAGAAGCGGCAAGAGAACTAGGAGTAGTTCCAAGTGTGCTAGTACTATGTAGATCTATTGTACGACAATAGTGACAACATAGTTTTGGCAAAGAAACAAAGGTCTCACCAGAAGACCAAGTTTATACGATGCCATCTCATAGAAGATGAGTAATGCATGCTGACGCAAAATAATATGCAAATACAAACGGACCTGAAAGTGTCAGACCCGTAGATAAGGTTTACCACATGCAACGCGTATGAATAACACCGGAATGCCATAGGTGTTAAAGGCGCAAGTATGACTAGATTATTGACTCTAGTGCAAGTGGGAGACTGAAGGAAATATGCCCTAGAGGCAATAATAATATTGTTATTATCATATTTCTTGTTCATGATAATGTTTATACTCCATGCTAGAATTGTATTAAGCGGAAACATTAATACTTGTGTGGTTTATGAACAACACCGTGTCCCTAGTACGCCTCTATGGACTAGTTCATTGATTAATGATGGTTAAGGTTTCCTAACCATAGACATGAGTTGTCAATTAATAATGAAGTCATATCATTAGGAGAATGATGTGATGGACAGACCCAAATAAAGCACATCAATTAGATCGTGTCGTTGTGTTCATCTTTGTGAAGCTTTTCCTATGTCAAGTATTGTATTCCTTAGACCATGAGATAATGCAACTCCCTAGTGCCGGAAGAGATCTTTGAGGTCATCAAACGTCATCCTATGAAAGGGTGATCATAAAGGTGTCTCTCAGGTGATTGAAAAGTGCTTGTTGGGTTACATGTATCGAGATGGAATTTGTCCCTCCCAAGTCGGAGAGATATACTTCGGGCCCACTCGGTAATCGATATCAACACCGCTTGCAAGCACGTGGTTAAGGAGTTAATCACAAAGTGATATCGGATTACAGAACGAGTAAAGTACTTGCTGTGAACGAGATTGAACTAGGTATGGCGATACCGACGATCGAATCTCGGGCAAGTAAAATATCGCGTGACAAAGGAAATACATATACGGGATTAATTGAATCCTGGCATCGTGGTTCATCCGATATGATCATCGATGAATATGTGGGAGTCAATATGGGTTTCCAGATCCCGCTGTTGATTATTGATAGAAGATCATGTATGCATATTCTTGAACCCGTAGGGTCACACACTTAACGTGCATCGATGCTAGGATAGAATGGATAATTGGTTTATGAGTTTTTGGTCGGAGTCTCGGATGAGATCTAGGACATCACGAGAGGTTCCGGAATGGTCCGTTGAATAAGATTCATATAAAGGAACGCAGTTTTTGGATTCCGGAATCGTTTCGGAGTTTATCGGTATTGTACCGGAAGGTTCTAGAAGGTTCCGGAGAGGGACCAACGTGGGCCCACTTGTCGGAGGCCTATGTGGACCTAAGGGGAAGTGTCCTGGCCACTTTGGGCCAGGCGCACAAGGCCCCTAAGGCCCAGCCGGCCAGCCCTTAGGGGAAACCCTAAGGGAACCTTCCAGAAGGAGGGGGGAAACTTGCCCCCCACTCTTTCCCCTAGGCCGCCGCCCTAGGGCTTGGAGGAGGGGCCAAGGCAGCCTGCCAGCCCCCCATATAAGGAGGGGCTGGGGCGCAGCCTCCTCCCACTCCAACCCTAGCCGCCGGCCAACTGCTGCCCCTCCACCTCTCTCTCTCGCGACTGTGTGTAGGCGAAGCCCTGCCGCAGAAACTCTCCACCATAAGCACCACGCCGTCGTGCTGCAGATCCAATCTATCTCTCCACCATACTTGCTGGACCAAGGAAGAAGGAGACCTCGCTGCACCGTACGTGTGCATCTCTCGGAGGCGCCGCCACTTGCGGCGTTAGATCGGATCGGATCGCGGGGAGGAGACGGCTAGTACGACTACATCATCCACGTTCTGTTGAACGTTTCCGCTGTGCGATTTCTTCAAGGGTATGAAGATCTCATCTACCTCTCTCGTTGATTACATCTCCTAGATTAGATCTTGGCTTTCTTGTTCGCATCCGTAGGAATTTTTTTGATTTACTATGCTGCGAAAGCCTTCATGGTATTCCTGGCTTGGGTAGCCGCAATCCAGCGAGTGTTCCATTACAAATGCAGCAGCTTGTGAGAGAGCTTGGCGATTCTATTTGAAAGCAAGGATTGGACAGGAATCGGCTGGCAATGTTGCAAGTTCTCCAAAAAAGAGGAAATTTGTTGACGAAGGTGATTCATCTAGTAAGAAGAAATGGTACAACTGCATGGCCATGTTTACTCCACCATCGTTCAACCTAAGTTCATAGGAAGATGGTGGCAGTGGGTCTCCAGTTGATGGTATTGCATCAGAAGGAGATGCAATGCACCAGTTTGCAATTGATGCTCAACCACTAGCTTGGTCTGATTTAAGAGGTACATTTTTGTGTGTTTTATATATGCTCTAAATTTGGGCAAAATGGCAAAGCATGCATTTAGAAACTGGCAACACATGTATTTTCTTTTTCCGTTTCATATGGCAACTATTGTTTTTAATATGGTAACTGATGTGTTTTTAAGTGGAAACTGCTTCCTTTTTATACTGGCAACTTACAATTTCTTGCTAATTATTTTTTTCTACTGTCATCAGAGGAGTCAGATCATGTGGGTTGCAGCGAGCATACTGGGGATGACTTAGAAGAGTTTGTACTGTCCGAGGAGATACAAGATTTTGTATCAGGAAAATCCGATTACCTTAGCAAGGATGGTATGGCAGAGTTGGCCAAGTATGAGGAGATCTCAAAGGCTTTCATAGCAAGGCAATGTGCTTTAAAGGATAATGCAGCCCCGAAAATCTCACAAGTTGGAAGTGTCGTGCATAGTATCGCTCCTAAGCAGGGACGGAGCCAGAAACTGATCTCAAGGGGGGGAAAGGCTAGACTAATTTAGTGTATGTGATCATGATGAGGGGGGCCAAGCGAGCTAAACTAGCTTAAACATCGAGCTATCATGTTCTAATCTTCTCACAAAATTCACAATCATAGGGGGGGGGGTGTAGCCCACGCCCGTCCCTCTTGTCTCTGTCCCTGCTCCTATGGTTCAACCACACAAGTCGAGGATCAAGAATCCTTCACAATTCATGTAATCTCCATATGATGGTTTGTTGTGAGTTACCGCAGAACAGGATGAAGTGTATCAAAAAATTCTTCTAAGCAGCAAGCATCAGAGGTTTAGCAAGTCTAATATTAAGATGTAAGTATTCGTTTGGTTGATCTTTTCTTCCTTTTTGTCCTTTGCTTGTTTCGATATACGTTCAAGCAACTGAACTATTTTCTCTATTTTCCTTTTGCCTGATCTTCTAAATAAACTACAAAACAGGTATCAGATAATCAAGTATGTTGATAGATGGACTTGCACCGATGACTTGGCTGATTCTATTCATCCGAGAGGTGAAATATCAAACCATTGTATGGAAGTTGCAATTGAATACATGGACGCAGCAACAAAGTGGATGGAAAGATGATAATGCCATACCAGCTATCCAAATTTCTGATTGAAGGGTTGTTTGAAAAGAAAGTGGTTGTATGTTTCTTCAAAAGAAGAGTGGATTACTCCCTCGGTATCATGAAGCAGTTCAATATCTTTTTTTACTCTGTTGTCTGAGGTTTTATTATCTAACCACTGTGATAGTGTTCTAGTTACCAGATTAATTTGTCATAGTTTCCATTTTTCTGACACACAGTTAACTATTTTTCTAGAACATTTACCATGTTTTCTTGTTGATATCTGCCTTTGTGTGTTTTTTTACCGTAGGTTACTTTCCCAGTTCTCAAAGAGGTACAAAGAGGAAACAAAGAAGGGAACCACTAGTATATGTTATCAATGAACATGCAAGCCGGAAGACTTGAGGCTCTCGATTCAATGCACGGTGAAGGGAATGTGTCGCTTATCGCGCATGCAAACTTGTTAGTCAGTTGGATCAAGCAAATCTGGAACATTCATTACAGCGCATCCAAAGACAAGATTGGGATCTAAAGATCGTCAATGTGCCATTGCAGGGAAAGATGTATGTCCATGGTTTTTGATCTTTTTTTGATCTTTTCTTTTTTTGCACATGTATCTTTACATTGACTTTCTTCCTCTTTTGTAGATTTCTATCTATTGACTTCTCTACAGATTTGATTGTGCATACCACGCTATCTACAATACTGACAAATGGGATGGACATAATGTCCCCGCACTCGGCAAGGATGATATACCCAAAATCAGAAGGATTCTGTCATACAAGTGGATGACTGCTTATTTCAATGAAGAAACGGATAACTGGAAGTGGAGTCTGTTCAACAATGCATCCGGTAAATACATTCTTTTCATATATGTGTTCCCTTTCTTTTCTTTGTTCTCTGTTTTTTCGGTTCTTTCTTATGCTAGCCATTATTCAAGCACTGTGCATATTATGTTCAGAAAACATGTATAAAATAGGAATACAAAAATATATAATGATTCAAAACAGGATGATTTATTTTCATCATGTAGCAATTTGATGTGCTACTCTTTTTTGTTGTTTCTCTTCAAGCACAGTACATACACAGGCTAATGGTTATACATATGTTATTTTTACATTTCTGGAAGCTCCCCTATCTGTTTGCAAGTGCTGTAGTCATGTTCTGTCGACCCACATTTCCTTTGCGCCAAGGTTCGCTAGGGAAATCAGTGGGTTCTGGTATGCGTTCTTCCATTTCATGCCTTTCATGTTTGATATTTTAGGATCACGTATGTTAAGAGCCTGCGATGCACCCGATGATGTCGTTGTTGTTTAAGACATTCCCGGTTTCACAGGAGTTGGATCATGGCTTTGTCCTGGTGTGGTATCTTGTGTCGAAGCTGAATTTGTTGTAGATGTTCGATTGCATGTAGCTTTCCGTGTCTACGGACCCGATCTTCCCCTCTGAGGTGCTGCATAGGGTGTACGACCACATGATTGGGCTAATGTACTAGGAACAAAAGCAGAAGGATTAGCGGCAGATGACCTTTTAGCTCTTTTTCCATTCCTTTTTTCAGCGAAGCCGGCTCTTTCTTCATAGCTGTTAAATGATTGCGTACTATCTTCTTGTCGTCTTCTGTTTGGACAACGTGGTTTGCTATTCCTTTGAACTCATTGCACATTCCTGCAAGCGCCATCTTTTCTCGATTCCTCTGGCATAACGGATGGTTGACCTGCTAGTTCTTCAACCAGGTTTTTTCTGCATTCCATGTCCACCTTCTAAGGATGTAGACAAGTGGCATTTTTGGTATCTTTTGAGGAATCTGACCTCTTTCTCAAACTAAATGAACAAGTGACCCCATTTGAAAACTATTTCCATATCTGACCCTTCTTTCGGCGCCAGGACGAGCAGCGCCGAGGTAACACAGTTCGACGCATTGGTACGTGGCGCCGACATGCAGCTTCTCGGCGCTGTTGTGCATGGTGCCGTTCTATTGTTCAAAAGGGTGGACGCGGTGATGACAACTTTACCTAGCTGAGTATGCATGTCTGCATCGCTTGCCTTGTTGGCTGAGCATGCAACTAGCTTAGCTCTAGAATGCATCACTCAGTGAAAATAAACCTTCATAACAATACAACGCAGTGTATTTGTACAAATACATGTTTGGGGAAAATTTAGGATCAAATATAATGAAAAAGTTTCCACAAGTATTTCACTATTTTTAGTGCATCATTTTGTGCATGCTTCAATGTAGCATCAACGCCAACAGATCTCTATTATTCATGCTCAATTCACTAATACAGAATAGATCATTGGTGACGCGGCGATTTCGCCGTTGCTGGCGCGGGATTGTCATGCCACCAATTTCGTGCCACTATTGTGTTGCAATGGTGGCGTGTCACGACATGCCACCATTACCCGAATGCCATGTTAAGACCAGCCCACCCTTCTTCCTCAGGATGGCCGTAGACCGGCGGCACGCTGTACCGCGCCCTCTAGTCCTCCGCCAGCGGCGTCTACATAGATCCCGGCGATGGCTCGACCTTGACGTCGGGCTCCGGCTTGGTCTTCTTTGCCATGTTGCGGAACTAGACAAGCCCGCGCGGCGGTGAAACGGGCTCTGGCTTGGCGTTGCCTGGCTCCGGCTTCGCCGTCCAGAAGGCGATGCGATTTGTGGTGGGGGGCGCCAGTGCGATTTGCGAGGAGCTCGGTGGGAGGCCGATTTTTTGCTCCTCTAACCGATTATAAGGGATCGGCTAGAGATCGACATGCTGATGCACCTGCAATTCTGTTATGGAATATAGAAAATTTCTTATGTAATTCGCCATGGCGTAGCGGCGCGGGAGGCTGTGGCATGAACATATGCCACGGTGGAGGAGGCCATGTGGCGGATGCCGCCAGGGTGGCAGCCGCTTGAGCACTCGTCGACGATGACGAGACGGAGGTGGAGGACAGCGACGGGACGAGACAGAGGTCGGGCGGTGTCAACGGCCTAGTTGAAAGCTTCTATTCACAAGATCATCACTGATGTAGTAAGACACCTTTGTTAGAGAAGAGCCAAGCACTTTGCCCTCCGCCTCTCGTCAACAAGCGGCGGCGCCCAGCTCCTCTCGATCTCCACCGGCTAGGACATTGGTCCTGGTCCCCTCTCCCTCTGCTTGCCGCTCCAGCAGCGGCGGAAGGGAAGGGGAACCTCATTCTTTCGTGCTGGAGTTGGGCGGCGACCTCTCGCCACGGTGGTCGCAGGAAACCCTATGGGTCATTTTGTATTTCTCGATCTCGTAAGAATTTTTCTACAAATTCCGAATAATTATTTTTATCTTTGTCCGACTTTTAGTTTTCGTATGTGTGGGTTATTGTAACTGGATTTTTGATTAATAAAATATGTGGTTGCTCTTAAAAAAATCACCACTAATGTCAAGTCCGGCCGCCAAGAGAGTACTGTCCTATTAGGGAGTACGTGTTAAAATGACATGAGAACATATTGTATGCCTAAATAAGTTATTTCTAGACTTTATTTAGCTTTTTAAGCATGCCACATGCTAGTGATCAATAAGTTAGCAAGCGTGTTAATTAAATATACCCTGTTTAAGAGTGGATACATACACGGCAGCCCGGTGATATATACTCCACCGAGTCGAACTAGCAACAAGTCCTTTTGCGCAGCTGTATTCATTCGCTCAAAACTGCATCTTCATTGTACTACACATACACTACCAGCTCATCTCGACGGATCTTGGCCTGCTAGCTCGGCGCCTCGACCAGTGATTCGACGCCAAAAGATGTTGGAGCCGACTTGAATAAGTTCGGCGCCTAGGTATATGGCGGCATGGCGCCGAGTTAAGGGTCAGATATGGATTTAGTTTTGAGGAGGGATCAGATGTAGACATAGTTTTTTGTATAGGCCAGTTTTGGAAAAAATATGCATTTTTGTAACCCACAGCTGTATCATGGTCTGTTTGTTTCAAAATGCAAAAGGTATATCAGGCAACTTCATCATTAAAACCAGGCAATTACACATAATAAACCAGACAACTGTATGTAACTAATCTGGTAATTACAATGTTCTAAATTATACAAGAAAAAACCCACATATAATTTTTAAACTTGGTTAGTACATAGATACATAGATTTATACTGGTAACTAATTCAAATGCAATCTGGTGACCAAAATGAAATAAACACATAACTGCTGCTTAGTTAACGAAACCACACATACAAAACTTTTTAAAAATAATTTGTTTTTTACCTTTAGAATGTGGCAGCGTACTATCCCATCCCTTTCAAATTTGCAACATGAATAACTGTAGACACCATTTGGAGGATCTGCATATACTTTGTAGGTCTGGTTGTGATAATTTGAAACAAATTTTATTATGCAATCAAGCAAATGTGTATTTAGACCATTCTGTCTTATGTTGTAGACATGCTTGTTTGCATTTTTAGCTTGGAAGTGGTGGTAAATATTGCGCATGTAGACCTTGGACATGTGTCTCAATGGGGTGCCAGCACCAAGTCCTGGTTGTAGTTAATGACGAGTCAGCTTCTTCCTTGTTCTCTGCCTTCATTATTTTAGCTTGGATAGCAGCATACTGTCGGACAAACTTAATAACAAAGTTTGAAGGTGACACACACTTCTTCAGAACTGCATTGAAACCCTCGCTGCGCTGCGTGGTTTGCAAGAATGGGTAAAAGTTGTGCATAACGTAAGCTGGTACCCAATAGGATCTTTTGTCATACTAAACTTGAAGCCTACCAGGATTCTACAAGTTAAACTTTTGAATCATGAAGCTCCATCTCATTTCAAACTCATCTGGTGTCAAGCTACAGTTCAAACAATCATTGAACTCATTCCGGAGACCTTCTATTTTTGCAATACTAGAACAATACACGTGCGTTGCAACAGGTTAATAAATGATAAATAGTTTCTAAAAAAAATATGTTGAAATTTAAAAAACTTATCGAGAGGCATTGTCACGTCAATATTTGGTTTTCTTGAGAATTAGTGGCACGTCACAACCTCGTACTGGGACTTGCTTGATGACACGGATCCTCGATCTACTGATCTACTTCCCTGATGCTGATTGATCCAACAATTCTTCAAGCGCGTGATTCTGCGGCACCATCGCCGGGCAGACCAAAATTTAGCGAACGTGTGTGCCAGTAATGTCTTAGAAATTCTGAATTAACAAATAACGTAGAGACATATAAAAACCAAACCACTTGCAATGGCTGGAGTCGCCGAAAGGAAAAAATCGCCCAGGCGCAATGATATCTCTGTGTTGCCATTCAGTTAGCCATTGTTTTGTTGCAGTATCATCATAAGAGAACTTGGCGAGGGACTCCACTGGCGGTGGCCAGATCCGGCCGGGATGAGAAGTTTCCAGCAAGATCCGGCTAGATCCATCCGGGGCGCGGTCGTGAATGGAGGGAGGGAGGCCAAGGAAGACCTGGCCGGCGTCTAGGAACGGTGTTGCTTCTGCCGATGGCGGGATAATCCTCTTTGATCCACACCAGCAGCTTGCTAGCTTTATAGTTAAATGCCCGTGCTCTGTCACAGACCAATAAAATGATACTTTTCAAATTAAATTTTGTAGGGCAATTCTCTTTTATTTCATATGTTGTTGCTGCATCTAGAACAACGATGACACTCCCGCTACGCCTGCTCATGTGTTCCTATCATGCAAGAACACAATGTCTCTCTCCATGTTTTCTAAGTTATTGGAAGCTCGAATGATGCGGCCGATTAGATCTGAAAGTGTGTATTATACCAGGATGATTTTGTGAAAGAACAGAAAAAGGGATGACCAACTGCTATGGTGCCAGATTAATTCAAACGAACATTCCCATATCACCATATGTTTAGATCCGTGTGTCCCTATAATCTAAATGGCATGGAAGTCTTGATTTACCAACCTTCCCAGGAAGGCCCAATCTGACCATGCTGATGCATTTGAGGTTCTCTTTGAATGCAATCTTTCGCTACTATGACTCTTATCAGGTGGGAGTAAAGGAGAATGGACAGTAAGTACAATTCATCTCTAAATCAAAGAATTGGATGTGACAAACTTAAGACGAAAAGTGACCATTATCTCTACTATTTAAAAAGAAGAAACCTGTTCCGTATTCCACCTTGAATCGTTCCGTTCGTCAACGTACCTTCCCATCGTCACACATCTCCCAACTAAATGGGCCAATGGGCCAACAAAAATGTACCCAGCCAGCGCTCTTTTTTCTAATCATAAGCCCAGAAATCACGCAACCCTGGTAATTATCATAATATCCAATCAAACCACAAACGCTGGTATTTAAAACCTCAAACGCTCGTTATCACGTATCCAGAAATCACGCCATTCAATCAAACCACAAACGCTGGAAATTAAAACCGCAAACGCTGGTTACAAGGCAACAATCCTCTCGTGCATGGTCAAACAGAAATCGCTCCATCCAATTAAACCAGGCAGCAATAACGGACAATAATTACCTGCGTGTTCCTGACGCACCACCAAAATTCCTGCCCACGTCATGTCATATAAGGTGAACTACTCTCACCCTCTAACTGACCCAGATCTCAGCTTTTGATCTATCCAGGGTCCAGGATCCAGGATGACCAATCATCAAGCTACTGCCATGGCGTCTCGGTCGCCCAGTCTCCAAGAGGGTTATGGCACCGATCCCGGATCTGTCCCATCACCAGGCAACTATGAGATCCTGCATCAGAGTATCTATCTATCGATACATACATCAGGGTTATGTAGTACTTTTTTAACAGGCAGTAGATTCTTGACTTACAGGCTGCGTTTGGTTGATGTGCTTCATGATGAGGACAACCATTCGTCAATGGCAGAGTGGAAGAACGCGTGTGTGTTCTCGCTGACCTTGAGCGCGCTGACGGTGATATCCAGTTCCTCCAGCCTGGATACTCAGCGACGTTGCGCCCCTCTGCTCCAAAATCTCATGTACGCTTTTCTGCCAAAGCCTTGCTCCTCCTCTGCCTCATCGGACGCCGGCGATGTCAACATGCCGCAACCACCTGGTGACCGCTGCTTATCATCCTTTGTGTTTATTTCGTTAGTTCTTCACATTTGCATATGTCTGATGACTGCTTGCTGTTTACTTTAGCTGCAAAGAATTTGGAAAAACATAAGTATGTACTACTAGCACAACTTAGATTGTTTAGTTCTCCACAACGACAGCCACCAATGGTATTGAGAAAATATACTACATAATACCCACTTAATTATTTAACTATCTATTGGCATCTTCTTATGTTACTTTTGATGAAGTAATTGTTGAAGCAGCTCATCAGTGCAGACCTCTCTTTGCAAGCTGACTGTGATGCTCTTATACCCCTCTTACATAAATTGTATATACATTCCCTGGTATACTGTATACATTGTCGTTTTTTGGCTGAAGATGGAGAATACAGAGAGCTTATAGGCACATGCTAGCCTTTCAGTCAGGATGTGGAATGCTCTAGAGAGGGGATACGAGGCCGAGGTGGACAGGGATGTTGCCGATGGCCGGCCATGTCCTCTTGCTCTGTACAATATCTGGCTATGCTACAGGTTGGTCTGCTGCGTTTTGTCAAGCTTTGTATATAGAAATTGGGTGTTTTACAGACCTAATGTGAAGATGTTTGGTGATTTCAGGTCTGGGGAGTGGTGGGAAAGGTTGTATGGCTCTTTCAACTCAAGTGGTTAGGTCTGCCAAGGCTATTTTTAAGGTTCATCTCACTATCATCAACGAGTAAGATTAGGCGAGTTTAGAGTGCTCCATGCTATTGAGTTCTCCGGTGGCCACCGTACTATGGATACCAAGAGAATGACCGCAAAGATTTTTTTGACCGCTGCCATAAGAGAAGCTGAATACTATATGATAGATTGAGTATTAGATTTGTAAGTTTTCCCTACAATCTCCAATGTTCCTGCTAACATTTTTTACACTCGGCCAGTTATCTGCGAAGGAGGCTTTCTGATAATTATGTTTTTATTTCAAAATATGTTGTCCTACTTTTCGATCAAAGACAGCAGGGTTGCACATGTAACACAACATGCACACACACTGAAGTGGATATCACTAAGTTATTGTTGTCATGTATAAATCAGTACTTGCCAGGATGGGTTGAGCTTACAGCATATATTCTTTACAAGATAATTTCAGGTCTCAACAAAATAGATTTTTTTGTGATTCCAGTAGTTTTTTATTTTATTTCTTACAATTACTTGCATCATAGAAATATATAATAGAAGAAAATGGAATTAAAGATGTTTTCATATAAAGAAAAAACAAGACAATACCAGAAAATTCAAGTCTGGTTTTGTTGTATGTAAGCCACTCAATCATGTCGGATAATTCTAAGAAATAAAGATTTAAGATTTTCTATAGGTGCATAGCAAGAGTAAAAGATTGTTGTATAAGATACTCAGTCATGCAAATTATTTTTCTTGAATTTCTTAGCAAGGTCTTACAGTTTCAGAGGTGATGGTTGCAGCTGTATACTATGTAGTCATGTTAAACATGTCAACATACAAAGAAAGCAATAATGGGGAGTAGGAAGATCCCTTTAGTTAATGATGCATAGAATACATGTATTTAGGATTCTGATAAGTTTGTCTGCAAGTTAGTATCCTAGATGGAGGGTTGATCTTGCAGTTAGTTACAAAATGGGCTTCCCAATTTCAAAACCAAGACTAAGGTGTTTTGATAAAATTCAGGAAGCTTCTATTACCTCAACTTTAGAGAATAAGTTTACATGGCTCCACACTGTTATTTTTTGCGTGTGCTTTAATTTACTGTTCGATGCATGTGTTGGCTTCCCAGACTACTTGGTATTAAAGAGATCGCAACTGTTAATCAGAGAGTGTGTCTCACTCTGAAAAAATTACCCCTGCAGATGTGGACAAATGCTGTTGTAGAAGCAACTTATCCTCAGATAGAAAATGCAAGTGTCTACTCCTTGATGTATATCCATAGATACTTATATAATCTTGAACGAGGAATGTACTACTTAAAATTTAGTGCCATGATGTATGATGGTTTAGACAAGACAAACACGGATGCCCTGTGACTAACTGTAGGACACGGCTGACACTTTGACCACTAAATTCAGAATCTGTGGACGACAATTACAAAAGTTCAGTGTTGGAAAGTTCCAATAACTATCGGTTTTCAAATTTGAGCATTCAGTTCCAATAGAATGTTCAGGCCAAGCAAGACTAACTAAATATGCTTTATTGGTATTGCATTATATAAACAAGTTCCAGCTTTAGACTGGAATTGTACCTGTGTTACATCTGTCGAAGACATAGCAGTATCCAGAGCCTACAGAATAGCAGTAGCACTATAATTAGAGTAAAGCTTATGAACAGAGCCCCTCCAACGCGGCAGCGGCATTGGACAGGGCCGAATCGAGCAGAGGGCGTGGGGAGGAAATACCAATCATGGCGAGCTTGGAGGTTCGTCGACCATCCAATCCGGAGCATGTCGTACTTGGCCCACAGGGTGAAGCTCGCAACACGCCCAACCAGTGAGGACGAGGTAAGCGCGAGCCCTTCAACGCGCTCGTGGTAGTGTCGGCCAACAATTCGATGGGGACGAAGTATGCGCCTCCGTCGGCGCAGAGGCAGGGGAAGGGTGGCCGTCGCAGCAGCGGCGGGAGGCAGGGGAGGGAGCGGTCCTCGCCGGAGCAGCGCGCAGTAGGGGAGGGGCAGGGTCCCTGTGGCACCGGCGGCAGGGAGGCGGTGGAGAGGGCGGAGGCACCAAGAGAGAGAGTGAGAGTGAGGAAGATGGTAGTGCGCCTGACGCGTGTGTATCCGACGTGTATTTTTTTAATCAAGCCAGGGCATGCGTATATGAGTGTTCTGTCCAAAAGATAGCTCTTCAGGCAGCCTAAGATCAGACTGGTATTTTCTAAATCTATTGTCCCGGACTAGGTGTCTATCTGTAGATGTTATGCTCAACGTGCCATTTCTTTTCAGCTCGACGACATTGCATAAAAGTAAAGAATTTTATGGAAAAAAATATTTAAGAGGTGACACTACAAAAAGAAAAGGAAAATAGACCTTTACCTATAGCAAATACTCCCTCCATTCCAATATATAGGAGGTATAGTTTTTCGCACGAATATTAACGCATAGGTTAGGAAGTTAATTTTTCTTAGTTTTAGACGTGAAAGTGGAGGAAAATAAGGAAACTCCCGATCTCATCTCTCTCCAAATTAGAATTTTGTGTGGAATATGTCAACAAATCCCACAAATCTCTCCCCAAATTTGGCAGGAGTCTTATATTTTGGATTTTTCTTCAAAAAACTATACCTCCTATATATAGGAACGGAGGGAGTAGAATACATGGAGTAGTATTATCCCAATAAAAATGATTGATTCAAGCACCGGTAGCTAGAGCAAACAATTTTACATTACTTCCTTACAGTAATCTTGCTTACGAAAAAAATAATTAGGTTAGTTGGTTTTTCTATATGCCGCTCAATCTTTTTCTGAAACAATTATATCCAGTTAGTGAATAGTGAGTGAGAAAATAGAGGTGGTGAAAATGTTGCAGCAACCAAATAGAAGGCTTTGGAAATTGGGGATCATGGTTTTTGCAGTAGTTTTAACCGAGCATCTCTTCCTAAGGTCATGGCATATTAGAAATTAGTAAAGCAAAATTTGACTAAGATCAAAAAAATATTAGTTGACTGAGAATTAGGAAAAGGCGCATTTTTTATAATATGTATTGTTCTCAAACCTTCAAATATAATTTAGACTTCACTTTATACTAAAGTCTTTTTACGATTTTGACTATGCCCTGCTAACCGGTATTGACTACTTAGAATGGTAAGGAGACATCAATTCATATCCTTTTGCGTAGTGTATAACAATGTGGTCGTAAGCTGGGGAGGCACAAACTTCTAAGCAAATGGGCTTTATGAAATATTAAATCACTACAAATTAAATAATATTCATGAAAATCAAAAAATCTCCCTATTATAACTCCACAAAAAATAACATATATTCAGTTCCAAACAGATACATTTGATTGCTTTGTTGTGACCACATACAAATATAAATATTGCAATTTTATATTAAAAATGCAAAAAAAGACTACATGTAACCAGTTTTTACAACAAATTTAATAATTTCATATACTAAATCTACAATTTATCCTCGGGGCCATCTACGTGGTGCCGGCCCGCAGGGGCTCCGCGTCTAACTACAGTGTGGGCCGACCGGCAAGGAAGAGGAATCGCCACCGCGCCTGGGGGAATGCGGAGGGGAGTGTGCTCGCTCTGGACCGAGGGACGCCAGCGCACCTAGCTATGCAGAGGAGGGGGGCGTGTTGCTCTCGGCGGTGGTGGAGAATTGCAGAGGGGGGCTGTGCTGCATCGTGACAGTGAGGAGATGGTTGGTAGTGGTGGGTGGAGATTTGCTCTGAAAATGAGAGAACGCGAGACGGATAACAGACAGATAGTGAGATTGGTCCTTGAAAAATCGATTTGAAGCACAGGCTCATTGGAACCTTTGAATTTTTTTGAAAGAGTCAAATATTTTCTATAAAAATACGTGTAGCAAACGATACTCATTACAAGTCCACAAGTTTTCAATGCAAAATATCTTTCATTTCGGGCGCAACCAAAAAGGCAAATATGACAAATTTTAGGAATATGATGGCCATTCAAAATTGCACTATTCACGATCACATATGCATTTTCTCTTTTTTGCAGAGGCTAGAATAAATTTCTTTTCACATGATTTTTTAGAACATGAGTATTATAAATTATAATCTACATTCCGGTAATTTTTTCTTTTTTGAATCTTTTAATTTAAACTTTTCATCAACAAAAAATAACGTGCTTTATGGAGCACGGGAGCCAAATCGACGCTCTCAGTTGGTCCTACCCTACTACAGCGATGATTCTTTTTTGGGGTGATAATGCTTATGACAAAGGGAAGCATTTGTCTTGCCTGCTTTTTAGCCTGTTTTTTTGTTTTCCACGCATAGCTGTTGGAAATAGTCTCCTCAAAAATTTTGGGCATTGTAAAACTCAAAGCTTTCAAGTGATAAGTTGTCTTTCTACTCTAGATTTGTATTGAGAAACTTCTACACATTCCTTGTTCCCTTTGTTCTGATCTGAATTTGGTACTCACTTCTGTAATAGAGGCTAAGCTTTGGTTGGCTGAAAAGTAGTGGAATGAGAATTGTGTCCATGGGCTTGTGAGGGATTTTTGTGTAGATTTTTTTGTTCCTAGAGCATAGAGATGTTGCATTTTTTTCTATTGGCTTCTCATTGAATTCCCTTATATTCAAGTTAATAGTGTTTGGTGGAAAGACGGTTTTGTATTTTTTTTGCTGGACACCAATATGCGCAATACAATGGGTCGACCAGACCTTCTGTTTAGTGGAAATACGGTTGTGTTTGGTGGAGTTTTTAGGAAAGTCGAGGGCTTCTATAATTGTAGGTCTTATCTTTGAGATTGTATGCATCACCTAAAGCTGGGTACGCAATATGAGAGCACATAGTTACCCAGGGTTTGCGAATACCTACAGCGCACCAGTGATGGTAAGGAGGATGCCAATGGTGATAATGATGTCCGTCTTTTAGACAATATATGTTGCCATGTGCTGGGAAAAAGGACATTGGCCTTGATACACTAATTGACAAGGGTATAGTTAATAGAGCCCGTTAGTTGAGTACCCCTGAGGCCCGATAAGCTAGGCCCAATTGTAATGTTAGTCGAATACGAGTTAATACCGTTATGTCGATAGTTGTAATCTGTATCGAACCCTACCCGATCCTCGAGACCTGGCCACCTATATATAGGGGCCAGGAGGGGACGGTGTAGGGCAGATTGAAAGCAAGCCAGGTTGAACACCCAAGTTTACTTTCGATACACACCTATTTCGACTAACTTTACCTTCGAGTTCATCCGACGCCCTATCTCCCCGATCCTAAGTCCTTCATCTAGGACATTTGTCGAGTTAACCCTCGTCACTAATAGACAATGTTTTTCCCAAACTTGGTGCTAACATGGCAGATCCGAACATCACATCTCCAGAGCAATCTTGTCGACACGAAATGATTGTGTCGATAGGATTAATTAGAAGATGATCAATTGATTCCAAGCAGATGAGATGGTGTACCATAACTTTGAATCTGGGGTTAACAAACCTCATAACTACTATCCATGTCTATAATGGTATGTGTCATCTTTTTAGGTGTTTAGTGATGGTTGATGTTTATATTTTAAATATTATTTCTTTATTTAATTGTTTTGTTACACGTGGCAACGCACGGGCATTTTACTAGTTATAGTAAATATTAGGGATTTCTATTTTCGTGCCCTCGGGTCCTTAGTTGTGCTCAGTTTTCCCCAGCCGCTTAACTTTTCCTCAGTTTTCCCCTCGCTCTAGTTTGAAACCCCTCGCAGACGCTTGGACGGGAGGGTTGCGGTCTGGTCAGAGGCCTTGACTGTTACCGGTGACGGCTAGGGAGCCGCGGTTGTTGTGAATTGACCGATGCTTTTGAATGGTGCTGACGGGTAGGGTCAGGAGACACGTCGGAGCAGCCATCCATCTATCGCTGACGTGTGGGCCGTTTTATTTCCTGATTGTATACGTGGTACTGCCAATGACAAATGGGGCCGCTCTATAGGGCTGCCACAGCCAATGACCAGTGGGGTCGTGTAATTTTCAGGAAAAGACATATATTGCCGCTCTGTGGGGCTGCCGCAGCCAATGACCAGTGGGGTCGTCAATTTATTTAGAGAAAATCATATATTGCCGCTCTGTGGGGCCTCCGCAGCCAATGACCGATGGGGTCGTCTATTTATTTAGAGAAAATCATATAGAGCTGCTCTATGGGGCCACCTCAGCCAATGACCGCTGGGGTCGCCCTTAGTGAAAAGGCATATATCCCTGCTTTTAGTTAGAGAGAAGCAACAAGTTCGCTAATTAATTTTTCTTAAGCTAGACCCAGCAGGTGACTATTTTCGCAGCTTAATCTAAAGTGAATCTTGTGCTAAACATGGCTGGAACCTAGTGTTGTGCATCTCATTAGTCATCGGAGAACCGTTGACAGCTCATTCCCCACCCTTGGACGGAGCAGCCATCGTCGGCGTCTCGTCGCGCCGCCGGCTCTGTTCCCCGGCGGCGTCGGACGGACTGCGGCGCTGCACGTCAACCACGGCTCCAGCACTTGTTTCGTCCGCACGCATTGTACCCACCGCAGGAAAGTCCGCTGCAAGCAGATCCGCCGCCCACGACGACCGGGATTTGCTCCGCCGCAAGCAGATCCGCCGCCCACGACAACCTCCGCTTCCGCCTCCCCCGCCCCCTAATCGATTCGATTCCCGTAATTTATTTGGAGTTTGCAGGTGCAAAATAGTCCTCAATGTCTGGTCGTAGCGGGTACACCGGCGAGGGTGGGGATTCGATCATGTCGTGGCCACGTTCTACTTCTCCTACCTCGTCGGAAGTGTAGGTATCTAGCTTCTGCTCTCTGTACTACCGTTGAATTTGAAGTGCCGCCATGGCCTGTTGGAGTGATTTCAGTTGTTCTTTTTTCCATTATTGTTACAGTTCGCCAGGCAAGCCGATGATACATGGTACATTGCATACCAAGATGAATCAACCCAGTGGTGTAGCCAGAGGATGGATTTGGAGGAGAAGGTGGCCAATTTAGGTGATGAATTGGCCCGTAAAAACCTGATGATATTCGAGCTGAAGCGTACTGTGGAGGAAGAAAAGAAGAATTCAGAGCTTATTCGCAAGGAGAAGTTGATACTTGAGACAGATCTTGCCGTATTTGATCAAGTGGTAGAAAATCTAGAACATGAACTTCAAGTGATGGGAGAGGCGAAAAGTAGATTCATCTGGGCAGTTTTATTAGGTGTCATCCCTGTCCTAGCAGTTATGTGGTTGTGGTAGATGATTTAGATAGTATAGAATTGTTATTCAGTAGATGGCTCTAACCACTATATTTTGGTGTGGCTCTAACCACTGTATTTTGTCGTACAATTTCCTAGTTGTGCTAAGTAATGCGCGCGATAATTTTCATGCATGAACATCTTATAAAAGTGAAGGGATCCCAAAAATGAAAGCATGTACCAGCCTCTCGGATCAAATACATATCAATCTTCCCAATCAAGTTGGGATAGAATTCAAATCATACATTCGGATGTACAGGGACACATCAAGAAAGTGGAGAAGCTTTTTTTGACACGGAGGTAGTAGTTCGAACAATTTTATCCCAAATTGAAATTGAAAAATACAAATTTATCATAATTTATCCCAATTTGCGGCGTCGAACACGGCCGCGCACCGATGGGCTAGAAGGGCCTGGACGACGGGCGGCTGAGGGGGCTGGATCTGCGCCATCCGCAAACTCGGACATGGAGGAGGGCTGGATCTGCGTCGTCGCAGCGATGTTGTGGATGATGGCTTCAATCGTCTTGTCATCGATGAACACTGTCGACACGGCCGCCGTCTTGGTGTCCATCAGCAACAGATCTGAGGAGGGCAACGGAAGTGAGACATCGGCAGGCTCCGATATTGAAGGCTGGATCTGCGCCATCGCAGCGATGTTGTAGGTCGCAGTGATGTTGTAGGCGATGGCTTCAAGACGATCGATGAGCACTGTCGACACGGCCGCCGTCTTGGTGTCCATCAGCAACAGATCTGGGGAGGGTAATGGAAGTGAGACATCGGCAGGCTCCGACATTGAAGGCTGGATCTGCGCCGTCGCAGCGATGTTGTAGGCGATGGCTTCAATTGTCTTGGCATCGGTGAGCACTGTCGGCACGGCCACCATCTTGGTGTTCTTCATCATCAACAGATCTGAGAAGATAAACAAAAGTGAGACAGAGAGAGACATTTCAACTATTTCTGAGGGTTAGATCCTCACCGGCACTCTTAGATCCACGCCGCCGCACGGTTAGATCCGCGCTGCCACACGCACGGTTAGATCCGCGCCACCGCACGCACGCACGCACGCACGCTGCAGATCCGCGCCGCCGCGACCGCCAGAGTAAGAGAGGAAGATGCGACTGGAATATGCGACTGCCAGGGTTGGTAGGTATGTGCTCTGTAGATCCGCGCCGCCGCGACCGCCAGGGTTGACAGGCCGTCCGATCATAAATGATCCAATGGTGCAAGCGTGCGTTGAGCTATCAACCAACCAAGATTCGTGTGAAATACATCTCGACCAATCAGAGATCAGCCAGTGAGTACAAGGGAGGAAAACTGAGTAGAACTAAGAGGGGGAAAAGTGAGGAAATGTTTATCGGAAGGGCAAAACTGAGTAGGACTGAATAAAACAAGTGGACCCGGAGGGGGAAAACTGAGTAAAACTAAGTAAAACAGGGGCACCCAAATAATAAAGGGAGTAAGGGAAATTGAAGCTTTTGGCATAAAAATTGTTAGATTGTGTTATTTGAACAATATAGTACATTTTGGCCGACGTGATATTGTTTGCAATTCAAAGATACACAAGTGTGACGAATTTGGACTCATTTGGACAAAGTTTGTAAGCATTATGGGCATTTGGGAGGTGTGTTGAGTAGAAAGCCCTGCATCTTCATAGCTAGTAGCTCATGGACTAGGGAGTGGTTTTGGGAAAGGGAAACTTCATATCTCTATATTTCCTTTTCCATTATTATTTCTCTAGGTTGTAGGTAACATAACAAGACTCCATGGGAAGGTTCCACCATGTTTTGAATTATTATGAATTAAAATAAACCCAAAACTATATTTTTTGAGTTTAGTCACTAAGAGGGGGAAAAGTGAGGAAAACTCAAGCGATGAACTATAGCTAGTAGCTCATGGACTAGGAACTTGGGAACGTCACACTAGTTCGAATTCAATACAAAGGGATCCCCAATACAAATTGTTCATACAAATTCAAATTAATTGTTTAAAATACAATCTTTCTCTTGCTCCTGGTGTGACTCGCTGGGTCCACCACCTTACTCCGGGTAACCCTACCAGGGATATTACCGGTGTCTACCTTCCTTTTGCCATCTTTCTTGTTCTTGTTCTTCTTCTCTTCGGGTTGTGCCAAGACCGAGACAACCATATCATGCGAAGCTTGTGCTCTTTCTTCTAATGGATTTTCTTCAAATGCTTCAAGCAGCTCTCGATCCATTGCTTCAAATGCCTCTCGATCCATCTGTTCCCTCTGCTCTCGATCCATCGGTTCAAGCAGCTCTCGATCCATCTGTTCCCTCTGCTCTCGATCCATCAGTTCAAGCAGCTCTTGATCCATCGATTTAAGCAGCTCTCGATCCATCGGTTCAATCTGCTCTAGATCCATCGGTTCAAGCAGCTCATGATCCATTGCTTCAATCTCCTCATGTTGAATTGCTGCTTCATTCTCCTCTGCATTTGCTGCTCCCGCCTGATCTTCCATTCTAAAAGCTGGGTCAACTGGATTTTTACAAAGCCTAGCAATGTGTCCAGGGATTCCACAACGTTTGCACTTACGTCGTCGAATCGGTGGACCACCCTCTGCACTAGCTATGATCCTATTCTTCCTCGGCCTACCTGCCGGCCTAGTCAAAACTGGAGAGTACAGTTTGAAGCCTGGATCGACTTTCATCCATTGGTCTTTTCCCAACAAGGTAGGAACATTCATAGCATATGCAGCCCTAAATTTGGCAACAAAGAAATACTCTGACACATACTGATCAACTTCACCTTCTGCACCCGCTATAACACTCATGAAAAACAATGCGTGTATGCAGGGTATCCCACGGATCTGCCATCGCCTACAATGGCATGTCCTATCAACCAAACTCACTGGATATCTCCACTGCCTGTTTTTACTGTCAGTGTAGGTTACCTCAGCCTCCATTCCTTTTCTGATGCATTTCATCTTCAATTGTTTTGCCCTAGAATGCAAATACTTAATCAAAGATGGGAGCATGAGATGGCCAACATATTTTGTGGCTGCAATTCTTTGACGCAGATCGATTTTTATCTTGATCATCTGCCTAATCTTATCAAATATTTGCTACAGCATAAGCCCTTTCAATGACTTGACCTTTGCATTGAAACTCTCCGCAAGGTTACTTGTTACATAGTCTACCTTGCAAATTTCATTGAATTGGCTTCTTGACCACACCCTACCATGATATTCATCCAAGTACTCCTTCACCCCAGTTTTTTGTTTATACAACACTTCCAAATGAAACAGATGCTTCCTAATGCTGCATGTGTATGCAGCTGGCCATAGGTTGTCAGTATAAACTTTACCCTTGAATTTCTTTGTAAAATTCTATACCAAGTGTCGCATACATTCCCTATGCTCCACTCCAGGGAATACTGCTTCTACTGCACTCTCCAAACCTTTGCAAGCATATGTGTGGATAGTAAGTCCTGGTGGATGACCTATAAGGTCGCGCAAATTCTGCAGAAACCAAGTCCAACTTTCCTCTGACTCAACCTCCAAAACTCCATAAGCAACAGGGAACATCCAATTGTGTCCATCAATTGCAGTAGCAGCAACTAGCTATCCTTTAAACCTGCCATGAAGAGCTGTTGCATCCACGGCCAAATAAGGCCTGCAACCGTCCAGAAAGCCTTTCCAGCAAGCTTTGAAACAAACAAAAGCCCTTCTAAAACATTCCTTCTACATCATCCTCCCGCTTTTCAATTTGTAGGGAACTGTATGCTTGTCTATCGCTACAACACTGTCTGGACTAGCCATCTCCACTTCAGCTTTGAAAGTGTAAAGCAACTGAAAGCTTTCATTCCATGGACCATTTATCCTGTCAAGAGCCATTTCCTTTGCATAGAACATCCTCATGTAAGGTATGTTTATAGTAAACTTATCAGATATCAATTTTATGAGTGCTGTTGGACCAAGTGTTGGAGTTTCTCTCAGCCAATCTATGATTGCATCTGCCAACCACCTAGTCTTCGCTAGCTTTGATTTCTCCTCTGGCGCTCCCGCTCGAGGTGGACAAGTATGGTCGATCGAGTTCTTCTTTATCTGAAACATAATTATAAGGGATGTCAGTAACAGTTAACAAATTTTACACCGTGATCTAAAATACACAACTGGTTGGCGTAGTACCTGAACCACGGTGCTTCTGAGCATTGTGGATGCATGCAGCCTCCACCTACACCTCTTGTATGGGCACTTAACTGTGAACCTACCTGGCTCACTTTTAATAACCTCATAATCATTCTTGGTGAGAATGCAATATGTAGTAATTGCATTACGGCAGTCCATCATCGTTTGAAAAACGGTGCCTTCTGCAAGCTGAGGATCCTCCCTGTTCCACTCAATTGTTGGCAAGTCATCATCTTCGTAATCGGCTAAAACAAGGCTATCATTGTTCTCATCCTTCTCTTCATCATCAGTGTCATCAAATCTGGCACCTTGTGCAATATCTTCCATGTATTGATCCTCCATTGCCTGCTTACTGCATCGATCTACCAATTCAGGAAACATCAACTCATCCTCATCATCTTGAGGAGACGGATCCTCAATCTCTGCATCGTCCTCCACATCGACCGCAGGAACAATCTGGCTACCACTAGCACTGGGGACAGATGGTGCTGCTATGGACCTACAAGGAGCGGGGCGACGCACATGATTAGCAGAGGCAGCAACACTAGAGAGACATGATGCCCGACCACCTGATGATGCCCCAACACCAGATGATGCCTGGACCCTGTCCACATGGATTCGAATTTTACCGACACGGCAAGAATCATTTAAAGCAAAAAGAATTCCCAAATCGTCGTCGGAAATTAGTGGAACAAATCTTCTCTCCGTGCTGTTGAAATATTGGAAATCAACTGAATCGCCAGCGCCCCAGGTGTACCGAGCGCAGATGTTATCTTTTAAATCCCTCAACGAGATGGTAGTTGCAACCACCGCTGGGATGTAAAATCCGCTCACATTGCGCTCAGAATCACGCAAAAAGATAGTATCCAGCCTAACCACCAGCCGAAAAGCCAGCGCTGGATCAATCCTATTCGAAAAGCAACGCAGTTAGTTGAGCAACAACGATTCGCGCTCAAAAACTGCGTACTCTTAATTCACATAGGCAGACGATGCTTACCCAGATGGAATCCATGCGTTAGATCCCTCCGATTCCCAATCTTCTCCGCTGTTGAGGGGCATAATCGGCACATTAGATGGATGTACAAACTCTACCGCCATAGGGGTAGATCTAGATCTAGTGGAGGCGGAGCCCTCTCCGCCTCCCGGGGGTGGTGGTGGGGGCGGGGGCGGCTCGGTGGCGGACGACGCCATAAGGTAGGAGGGCAGGAGGGCGTGGCGGCGGCGGGGCGGTGTGTGAGCTCTTCCAGTCTCGGGCGAAGGGGAAAGCTTTGGGTGAGTGACAGACCGCCAGTCCGACGTGTCTCATTGGGTCAACAGTCAACACAATTCAAAAGCAACGGTCCATTCACAACCACCGCGGCTCCCTAGCCATCACCGGTAACGGTCTAAGGCCTCTGACCAGACCGCAACCCTCCCGTCCGAGCGTCTGCGAGGGGTTTCAAACTAGAGCGAGGGGAAAACTGAGAAAAAGTTAAGCGGCTGGGGAAAACTGAGTACAACTAACGAACCAGGGGCACGAAAATAGAAATCCCTAAATATTAATGCTATGTAACCAAACAATCACCGAAACCATCAAATGATAGTCTCTAAGCAATAATTGAATGATGTTAAAATCCAAATGTTCTTTCCTTATACTTTTAATTGTTTTCCACATTTAAACTTTAAAATTCACATTTATGTAACTCCTGGTGTAATACAATATACAAAAAACTTTTGGTGTAATGCTGCACATATATTTTGAATAGTGCAAAACAAAAGAGAAGCATGCATGCCTATCATGCTTAAAGGAATCTCATATGTCAATCAATCACATATGCTTAAAGGAACTTTAACCACGGGGTTATAGTCGTTAATTGGTTAATTGATCAAGTATCGCATAAGTTGCATCATTCATTTCACATGACTAAGTTTCCTTTCATGCCAACAAAAATGAGAATATCATCCTATGTTAGGAGGACCAAAAGCCCACTGAAATCTTGCACAGAATAAGCAACACAACTGTATATAATTGATTAATTCGATAGGATTCAGAGTTGCCCGTGAAGAGATAGAAAGAAGAAAGTACCTATACGGATTGGAGAGGAAAGGCAGTGAGAAGTTGTTGTGTTTGCTTATAGTGCAGGCGGTTCTCCATTGTAATATCACGGAAAGCAGTGCCACTGCCATCCTTCTTCAAATGCCGTAGGTCCAATCGTGTGGAGCAGGCAAGAGTAGTTCACATCTTCAGAACAAGCCATGAGCAGTTCACATCAAGCCAGGAGCACTCCACACGCAGGCGATGCCAGTGTGTACGATGCCCGTGCAAGATCTAGGGGAAGCGCACGCGTCTGGCAGTCCTAGTCCTCACTGGTCTTCAGCTCTGAGCCCCTCCAAGGCCTCCGCCTCCACCATGCCCCAACCCCCAGGCCATGGCTCTCAATCCACGAGCTCCCCCCCGTGGCGCCACCAGCGAGCCCCTCGCCAGCAAAGTCGAGCACGAAGATACCAACCTTGCAGAGAGGAGGTCGTCCAGGGCACGGGGAACATGTCGCAGCAGCGTCGAGCGCGAATCCGGTCGGGGGGATCTTGTGGCAGCGCCTGGAGACGGGATCTGAGCCTGAGTCTAGGGGCGGCGTCGCGTCGATTCGGACGGCGGCCGAATCAATTTTGGCGGCGACGCGTTGATTCCGCCAAGCCGTTCACGCAGTGCGTCTCCAGTGTCACCCCCAGACCCCGCCCCCTCCCGGCCTCCCCCGTCTCGAAGAACAGAAGCAGCAGCGAGCGGGAATCTGCTCCCTCCTCCACCTTGCAAACCAGCGGCAGTGGCGAGGGAGACCCGGTGGTGCTCGGGAGGGTGCCCTGCGGGGTGGCGGCAGCGAGCGGGAACCCATTCCCTCCTCCATCTCGCAAACCAGTGGCGGCGAGGGAGAACCGGTGGACCTTACCGCTCCCAGCCTTGCGAGCACGAACCGGTTGTTCACTTTGCGGTGGCAGTTCTCCGTAAATACTTGGAAAACAAGGGGTAGTTTTGGTGTGACGGACGGATTGCAATTTTATAGTAGAAGATTAATGGCATTGGTAGGTAACATGGTGTCTTATCTGAGGGCAAAATTGGTGATATCGGACACCGCTTTTGCTTTAATAGTATAGAAATGGGCCTATTTCCTATGTTGCTTTCTCAATTATTTGTCATCTTCAGTTCCAATGAGTTGTGCCTGGGAATATCTTGTCAATTGCAGACCTCATCGCAAAATCTTGGTCTGTTATTATGTTCACTAGAGCTAGCCCATCCATTGCAATTAAGAAACTCTCAAACAGCCACTCAAAGCTAATGCTTAGCTCATTGCCCGGAAACCCACAATCAAACTGAATCGATTGGCCATGGCTGTTTATTCCAATAAATGGAGCGAAAGGCATCTTGTATACATTTGTCATGTAGGTTGTATCGAAGGATATGCAGTCATTGAAAAACTTGTAAGCTCTTCAAGCTGGACCATCGACCCAGAACAAGTGTTCTACCCTTTTCTCATCATCAAGCTGGTATCTAAAGTAGAAGTCTTTGTCAAGGCCCTTCAATGCTTCGAAGTATGTAATAGTGTCTTGCATGTCAGTGTACTTGTTCTCTGCGCGAAGTCTAGATCGAAAGTTTGCCATGTCCTTTGGAGTGTATGGGAGCCCTTACAGCGAGTCATACAAGGTAGCCATGACCTGCATCATCCGGCAGGTTTCCATGTTCCCTGAGTGTAGTACTTTGATGAATTCTTGGTCCTCATGTGGAATATCCCTGTGTGATCTCAAGAAACCAGTCAGTGGCCATTTGTTAATTAGGGGTGATTATGGTTGTCATTGAATTTTGTCACCGCCCATGCGCCATCTCGTTGCTTGATCAGCATACGTGCAGGGCAGTCAGTCCTTGCATGTGTATTTTTGTTCCTCTCTGGCACCACTTCCTTGGTGTCTTGCGTGTCTTCTTTATCTTTAGCTTGATGGCCTGCTTTTTGGCAAACAATAGCCGCTCGTATTATATCACCTATTAATTCCGACTTCTTTCCGTAGTTGTATCGTATGGCCAACCTCTCCTTTGTGCAAACATCTTGTAGTGTTGTAATGCTTCTTCTAGAGTATCGAACCTCATATTTGTACTTGGTGCTTGCGGTGTAGACACAACCTCTGGAGCACCATCAGCTCCATGGTGGTGTCCAAGAAGAGGTGTATTTGCACCACTAGATTGACCTAGTGTTATATTTGTGCATCCATTCTGATCCGAGACACCCCTTGAAGCCGTTGCACAAGTCTGAGGCGTCGAAATCATAGTCGCAGCTGCTGCACTAGTCTGAGGCGCCAAAACCGTAGCCGCAGCTGCTGCACTAGTCTAAGGCGCCGAAACCTTAGCTGCATTTAGCATACATAACAGTTAATAAAGCATGCTGGTAACTCTGATTAGAATCTGGCAATCCATTTTTAGTATATTGGCAACTGTTGGCAAGTGTTGTCAAATAATCTGGTAGGGACATTTGATTTCTTCTTACCTTGGTTAATTGATGCTAAAGCAGCATTATATGTATCCATGTATGGTTGTAGGTTCAAATCCATTCTCTTTTCTGTGTGTACTTTGCAACCTACAAGACAAAAATGGACAATTTTTTTGTTAGCTGCTAATGTTCCTCCTCCACTTTTTCTGCTCAGGCTCAGGCAATAGAGGAATCATGGTGATGTTCTTTAAATAAGAAGATGCAAAGTGAGTATCAAGGAAGTTTGCAGAGAAGTTTAGAAGATGCAAGGTTTTCTATTAAGTAGATCTCTTTTAGATCTATTGGATGTCTCGTAAAAAAAATCAATTTTAGCTTTTGTGGAGATACTGTTCCTGTTGGGGTACTCTTGTTTCAACTCTTCCTTTTGGCTTCATCACAAGGTTGCAAGAAAGAGGGATCACCAGGTAAAAAACATGCAACAGATGAGATAAATCACAAGGTTGCAAGAAAGGGGGTTGTTTCTTAATACCTGCTGTTGTTACCCCGTGTCTACTGTGTTGTCTCCAGTAATAGTTGTTGATGTGTTGAACCAGGAAATCCCTGTTCTTGGCTGGTTCGTCCGGTGTTTTTTGTCGTCAGATCTATATTTCTGGTCTTGGGGAGGAAGAAGAGAGGCAGGTAGGGAAAGGGATGGTCCAGACAAGGTGCTTTTTCTATGTGGATCCAGTTTTAAAGAGGCTGGCATCAATAATGGGCCAGCGGGCTCGCACTTGAGCGATGTCGCGCACACTCCTGGCAGTTCCCGCGTTTTTCCCGGAGGCCGTCATTTCGCGCGGGGGGGAGGGGGGGGGGGGGTGTCAGTCGTGATGTTAGCCGCCGCACGGGACTGGCTTTGTGCAGCGCTGCCAGGTAGTCCGGCCCAAGAATAAAAAGGCAGACTTCATTTGGAAGTTAACGTTGGGCTTGAAATTCAGTAACTGTACATACAGTTTTCAAAAAAAGAATTAAGGAATTGAAATCATATTGTTAAGGTGCTGTTTGAATTAAGAATCTGAATACAGGCGCATTTCCATGTGCTGAAATATAACTAGGAAGAACTTCCACAAGACATACATCACAACATTCACGAGGAAAACCATGCTGGTAACATGAACATATTCCAGTTTATGTACCTTACCAAATTCAGCTAACATGAACTACAGCACTAGGGCTTGCAAATATGATGTGTTTTATATAGGCGCATTTCTATATGCTGGAGAACTGAAAGTTGAGATCTCCTGAAAGTTTAGTACACAAGTGGGATGCAGTTTGGCAATACAACGATGGTCAGGCTCAACCAAGTACTCCCAAGATAAACTGGAATACTCCTAAAAAAGTACTCCCAAGATAAGATGGTTAAAGCTTTGATGCAGTCACAGTCGCCCTCAGAGCATTCGGCATGTGATGCATGAGTACCAAAGATTAAATGGTACTACCTCTTCCGCTTTTCCATGAACACCTCAATGAGAGCAGAAAGGATTCTGAAGGTCTCGACATTATTGACTTCGCTTTCTTCAACTATTTCCCTTGCAACTTCCAGCATTTTTGAGGCACGATCCAAATCAGAATCACTATCATTGCATGCTATCTTGTTACCATCATTGTCGGTGTCACCATTTCTATCCTCCTCATATTTCCCATTTGAGTTTTGCCCTAATAAACGACTATTTCAGTATGAACCATGCCAGGAAGGAAAACACACTAAACAAGAAGATAACTTATACCAGTGTTCGTGAAATGAACTAAAGAGCAATCAGCATAAAAAGCAACGTGATGTGTATCGTTTCATAAATGATCCAACTTAATAAGTTTAACACGATCAACATTGATCAATACATTGGTGCATCCAAGAGTTAATTGGTCAAAATACAAACCGAAATGTCAGACAAGAAAATTCACATTAATACATGAATTTAATAACATGCAACTAGAAAAGGACTTATATTTTAACCCCAAAAGGTGGAAGTTCTTGTTGTAACACTTAGCCCCAGCAACTTCACTGGATTGACAGGCAAAATAACTGAATGAACCAGTGCTTCAAATATACATATCTGTTTAATCTGGCATTGCCATTTAGCCATTCCAAGTGTCTGAACAGGCACAAAACAAGTACTACCTCCATTCCATAAAACAAGGCATATAAATTTAGTCAAAAGTCAACATTTTCAAGTTTGACTAAGTTTAGAGACAAAAATATGATGATCTACATTACCAAATCTATATCAATAGATCCACCATAGGATGTATTTTTTAGTGTATTTATCGAACATTTTATAAATTGATATTTTTGTGTTATATCTTTAGTCAAACTTAGTATTCTTTGACTTTCACTAAATTAAACGCCTTATTTTTTGGAATGAAGGTTGTACAAATATTTGACATATGCACTACATAGGCATACATACACACATAGTAAATATGGCAAGCACATGAACAAGCTTCTTATAAAGCATTTTTTTTTACTTTCTGCCAAATCATGTACTATAGTTGAAAATTTGAATGCGCGACAAGAAAAAAATAAGCAAAACCACTGTGATTAAATAGCCACTTATTGGATGATGATGAAAATTCAAGAGATAACTCAAAACCGCAAACAGTCAAAACAAGACTACTTACTTTGCCAATACATGAGTACACTACTGATTAGCACTTAGCAGTTTATTCTGTGTACCATTAGCCAGTAAAGGCAGAGAGAGGAAAGCTTGTGATCAGGAGATGGTTATTACCTATACAGATACGATAGACAATAACCTATTTTAATTGATATGACAGTATGAACATAAATAGATGAAGCTATACCTTCTTTGCTACCACTGTTCTCTGAGCTTGTAGTATAAGGTCCGCTGGTTGTATCCTCAACTGTTTTTTCATATGGTGGACTCTTGGAAACAATGCTGAAATGATTGGCCGCCTTCTGAGCTTTCTTTAGCAAGGCACGTCCATATTGGTAATACGTGCTAGCACACTTCGGAGAAAGATCACTGTAATGTGCAACCCTAGGTGACAGCAAATGCGTAAACTTGTCATTGCTAAGGTTATAATGCAATGTAATAACAGGTGACGTAATCTGAGATATAACAAAACAATCAAACCTAACCACCACAAATCCACAATTGTTCCATCAATTATTCTTATGACAAAAATGCCAACTAGTAATTATCTTAGCTGCTGGTTTACCTTTTATAGCAACTGACAAGTTCTTGCACAGATTAATTAAGAAATATAATTGCCCAACAAGTTTATTGTGCGATAGCGTATAAATAAACCACACCGCAATGAGATATTTTCAACTAGTTGGTAATCAAGATGCATAGACATATTGGCGAAATAAGATAACACATATAGCTAATGTGACTGCACATTAAAGTGATGCTCTTCGCAGTTCACACATCATAACAAATGATCGCCAGCTCCTCAGACTCCTAAGTATTGGTGGTATCGAATAGAACTGGGCACTCACTAATTCAACAAACTCTATCATAAAGCCGCTGAACACAAGGAACCTAAACATCCACTTGGTAACCACCTGTCCTTGCATATAAAACCTGAATAAACCTACTAAGATTGTATCCCAAACTACAAAAGATAAAGGCTCAAAGCAAAGGGCACAAGAAAACAACAGCAAATCATTAAGAGGAGTTAACTAATTGGGTATTCTTTCCCACAATACATCCGCCTGCATGCTTGGGTGTGCTTGGGAGTAGGCCGGAATGGAGTTTGGGAGTGGACTCCTAACCTGAGATCCAGGGCGTCTCTGAGGTGATCAACAGCAGCAACAAAGCGCCGTTTCTCGATGGCCTTCAACCCTTTGTCAAACTGCAACTGTGCCTGATCTTGGTCCCATCCTCCCTCCTCACCATTCTCTTCATCCCTAGAGCTGGAAGCCATCAGGTTGTGGTGCTCACCTTGAGGTGCCTGTAGTGCAGAACCTGAAGTGTAGGAGCTGAGAACTGGAGCCAGACGGTCAATTACCCAGTGACATTGGTACACCTTCCTCGCCCACTTTGACTGGAGCTCAACTGCAAAGATGTCATCATGTTCCTGAGCGCTCACGAAGACAGTATTTGCTCCCTCGGCAAAGCCATTCAGAAAAGCTGTCATGTATCGGTGTGGGCTAACGTGAGAGAGCAAATCTTCAAGGTAGATTACCCCAAGCTCTACCCATTTTGCATCACCACCTTCACCCACCTTTCTTGACAAGAGGCAGAGACAATCACACCCATATTTTGAATATCCATGCGTATCAGGGTCCGGCTGCACGAGCACAATTCCAAGCCCATCATCCTCCGCCTGCACGAGTATCATCCTCTTGTCCAATGCGGCATCGGGGTCATGATACGGTGGGTTGATCCTAACCAGGCTATGTCGAGCCAAGTCGTACTCGAGGATGTACGCACAGTTGGACAGGAAGTAGAGCAACGACTTGCCAACGAGCACGGCGGGAGTACCACAGATGAAGCACACGCCGTTGGTCGAGGCCACCTCACCCCACGCGCCAGTCTCCGACGAGTACACGCACGCCGACGAGACGAAGTGCAACGAGCTGTCTCCATGTTCGGGGTCGCAGAATACCAAGATAATTAAGAAGGGCCCTCCATGGCAGTTGCGGTGGTCGCACCCGTCCGCCGCGCAGATCACCGTCGCGTACGAGCTCACGAGCTTGAATGGCGCCGGCACTTCCGTCCGTTGGCCGGTGAACGGCACCCAGACGAGGAAGCTGATGTCCTGGGGGAAGTTGTGGTCCTCCATACGACGCGTGGACTGGAAGACGGCGCGGCCGTGGCGGTAACCGTGGAGGTCCCAGCCGGAGACGTCGGGGAGGGGGAAGGAGAAGGAGGAGGTGGGGACGTACTCGCGGCGGCCCTGGGATTCCGAGTGGTAGAGGAAGCCTAGCATCTGGGGTGCCCGGCCGAGCTCGAGGAGGTGGGGGAGGAAGTTGGGGTCGTAGATGAGGTCGCGCCAGTGCTTGCAGACGAGGGAAGCGCGGAGGAGGCATGAGGGGTCTTCCGGCGGGAGGCGGGCCAAGATCAACTCGAGGAGGTGGTCCGGCAACGGCGGCGGCGGACGGCGGCTCTGTGGCGCCGCCATGCTTCTAGACTTCTCCAGGAAAGAGGAATGGAGGACGAACTGGTTCAGCTCAACCAGGTCCAGGAGTAGGATGGAGGGCGCTCCCCTTTGTCTTGTGGTCCAGAAGGTTTGTCAAATATAAAGGGGGGCGTCTGGACTCTGGAGTTCAGGCCACCGGTATCTGATCAAGATTAGTCATCTTTCTTCTTCAGCCTTCGCCTTTAACTTCGACGAGTCTCTGTACTCTAGACCCTAAGACTCCTTCCCTCTAAACCCGTTTATCTCTCCAACTCCGGCAAATGAATTCTGACGAGTCCCCGCACCCTAAACCTTAAGATCCTCGGCACCTAAAACCTTAAATTCCTTTCCTCGCCTCCGTCGATAACGGCGTGGCCAGCCATGCATTCTCCGGTTTCGGCAAGGTCGTCAACCATAGCATCTAAAGGTGGAGCTGGAAAAAGATGCACGAATCTCTAACAAAATCGACGGCTATGTTAGGTGACTAATCTCTAGTTAGCCTGATTTCTAGCAAATCCGAATATAAAGATGCTTGTGTTAGCTCTTGTAGCTGCCTCATTTTGGGATAGGCCCTAAAATGAATACTAAATGAGGCATTTTAGGGGGGAGCCTCCAACATCTGCCCCATCAATGCCCTATTTTCCCAGTGTTATGCGAAAAAATTCGCACCTGCTTCGGCGCGCCTCGTGTTGTAGTCGTCGCAGGCCGCTGACACCGCCGCCACCAAGCCCGATCTCTTTCAGATTTAGCCGTCACATGTCCTCTCCTCGCCCCAATCACCCTCCCCATTGATTAATGGCCCTCCTCTCGACTAAATCGACGCCACGTGGTCGCCTTTGCCGCATCAACGAGGATGCTGCAATGCCGCCGCTAGCCGAAGGGTAGCGCAAGCTTACTCGGCGTGAGGATGCGCCCCTCTGGCCACTTCACTGTCAACATCAGCAACGACGGGATCTGTAGGTGGCTAGGCACCTTTGACACCGCAGAGCTCATCGCGCGTGCATATGGTACGGCAGCGTGGAGGGTCGGCCGCCTGTGCAGCGACCTTAAATTCCCTGACGTGCAAATGCAGGCAGAGGCGGAGTTCCTCGCATCTCCGCTGGAGATCATTGAATGTAACACGCACCGGTAGCAGCGTCGAGCCGCGATGCAGCAGCAGGTGGCAACGCTCGATGAGGTGAGGATTGAGCAGCTGCGTCGCGGCCACTCAAAGTATGTGCAGGCCGATCTCGCCTTTTACGTGGCCCCGACGAAGAATAAGAACACCGACGGTGCCTGGCCGTTCAACACTGCACCGTCTCTCCCCCCCCCCCCCCCTCTATGGAGCGTCAGGTTCCTCGTTGGAGGTAGGTTTCGATTTTCGGGTCTCCGACAAGCCCGATTTTGACTGTCCGTAATCAATCTCGTATCTTGGGTTTAAATTTATGTGTTTTTTTATATTTTGCAATGTTGAACTTTTGTTTAGATTTTGCAATATCGAACTGTGTTAATGTGGCATCATGTTCAAAATTTTGAATGAAAATTGTGAAATGGGGCAGCTGTTGGAGCAGCCGATGCTACAAAATGGGGCAGCTACTAAAGTGGTGGTTGTTTTGCTGTCCCATTTTCACAAAATAGCTATCCCATTTTCCAAATTTCCTGCCCTAAAATGGGACAGTTGTTAGATATGCTCTTATGTCTCGTCCAAGTTCACAAGAGTTTTCTTTCTCGAGCAAATGACAAAATGAAGCTTTTCCTGTGAGGAATTAACTAAAGCTATAAGCTTGAGGATGACCCACGCTGGTGAGGCTACTACCGACAGGAACGTTCACAGCTGTTTGATACGGAGCATAATTCATCTGGTTCGTTCACTACGGCTGGTAAATTAGAATTTTTGTTACCGTGTGGCTCAGCTTATTTGGATGGAAACATGACGGTTCTCGATCTTGGGCCACCAGACAGCGAGCAACTGCTCCCAATACACCATAAATAAAAATAACTGTGGTAAAGTTCCGCGGGTGGTACTGTTTCTATGCCATATCCTTCCAGTCCCCGTCACCGCCGTCGCCGCACCATGGATCCAATCCCACCTCCTCAACTGTCCCTGTATGGTGGAGCTGACGACAACCTTGGCACCACCTTCGCAGCTCGCAGGAGGTAGGAGACAGGGAGGCGGTGTCATCTCAACACCGAGCGTCCGCACCATCGATTGCCATCTCGCGGCGCCAGGGCGGAGCTGCCCCATCTCCCTCGAAAACACGGCGGAAGACTCAGAGAAGCCGCCGCGCTGCTGGAGCGGGTGTACCCAGCGCTCGGCCGCGGGGACGAAGCTGGAGGAGGACCGGGCGGCGTGGGGATCCCTGGGGGTATTCATGTGTATGCAAATGAATATCCAAGAATCTGAGCAAAAAAATATTTTTAAACATGTAGTCCTATGGTCCATATCCCCATACAGCCATACATCCCAGCCCAGAGAAGCACCTCTCTGCTCTAAATCGCTCGCACCCTCTCGTCGTTTGGAGTAAATGGACTTGGCCAGACACACGATTGCGGCGGCGAGGCGACGAGCAGCGGCCAGAGCGGGCGATTGAGGCGGCGTCGGGGGCGGGCGAGAGCAGCCGAGCAGGCCACCGCAACCAGGACTGACCGGTGACCGCGACCGCAACGGCCAGGTACTCTTGTGTCTCTTCAGATCTTAATTCTTCAGCCGCATTAGCATAGCAGACTAGCAGATTAGGACTTTATAGATGTTTAACAGAATAATATATTAGACATTAAACTATCAGTCAATAGCAGATCTAATTTTCTAGATGAAAATTTACTAATTTCCTGATTTTCCCCTGATTTCTTGTAATGTAGATGAATTATGTGAAGAATAATCTAAGGAAAAAAAATGCTTGATGAATACTTGAACAAGTGTTTGCTTACATTTGTTCAGCCAGAATTCTTTAGTCAAGTAAAGGATGAGGATTTCATCAATCTCTTCACACAAGACGACCACAAAGTTGTATTGTAATTGCTAAAATAGAAATATCATCAATTCTTTACTCAAGAGGTACTACCTCAATGCACATTTTTTATTGTAGTTTTGATAATTATTATGGAATTATGGTCTTATCTCTTTTGTATCGTACATAAATTATGGTATTATCTCTTATATATATATTAGTTTTTATTTCATATATTGCATTGCATTGAGTAAAAAATTACACTGAATGAATACCCAACATCTATTTTCTGGAGCTGCCACTGGGATCCCATGGCGCCAAGCAGGAGCAAGAGGTGAGAGCAGGTCATACGGCGGCGCGTGCGGGTGCCGGTCGTCTGGGATGCAACTGGAGGTGCGGGGTTCTGCCGGCAGTACGGGATGCAGGGCGGCGTACTAGGAAAAAGATTGGGGCAGCGCTAGGGGTCGGGCCAGGGTTGAGGCGGCGCGTAGCAACAGGAGGGAGGTCGGATGGAGGAAGGAGGAGGAGAGGATCTTGGGCGGTCTTCATCAGCAGGATCAGATCTTCGGGGGTGTCAAAAACCTTGGCAAGCTTCTTCAGATCATCAGCTGGCACGTCGGCTCTCTGCTTAGGCCACAACCCGACGAAGATCCGCGTTAGCACGCTGTTAACCAGCTCGAAGATCTCTTGGATAGATATCCAATTTGACTCCAGCAAGTTCACTGCGGCCATCAGAGGATCATCGTCCGGCTGCAAAAATTCCGAAGACACCCCAGTATGTTCTACAAACAACCAAGGAGGCGAAGACAGAGAAAAATCACAAATCAGCAAGTATAAGAATTTTCTCAACTCACCAAAAGAGGGGAAAAGTGTGGTATTTACCTCCAGCAAGAGCCGACATCTTATTCAGGCATTCAGTTACAGCCTGATCCCGCTGGATACGCTCCTTATTAGCATCAGCAAGAGCCTTCTCTGCTTTCTTCGCTCTAGCCAATGCCGACTTATTGGACTTTTCGGCAGTAGTTTTTGCGGCAGTGGCGGCATCAAAAGCCTTTCTGGAAGCTTCGAGTTCAGCTTCCAAAGATGAAATGTGAGCATTAGCTGCCGCCCAATCATCTGCAGCACAAAAAGAGGAAAGAACACTCAATATAAGAGTCATAGAAGCACAAAGGTAGGCAAATAAAACGACGCGAGATAGCAAAAGGCTTACCATGAGAAGACCTCGCCGCTTTCAAAAATTCGACACATTCATTACCCAAGGAGACGAACTTCTTCAGCAAAGTCTGTCCAAGGCAGGGCATAAGAAGAGTAGCTCAAAGCTAGCAAACAGCAAAAATATATAGTACTTACATCGTCAGTGGGAACAACTGGCCGAGGAGCGTCAAAAGAAGTACTCGCAGCGGATGCTTTTTTCAGGCGTTTGGAAGCATGAGAACCAGCCTTCTTGGCAGCAGCCTCTGGTGATATAGGCACCACAGCTGCCTCTTGTGAAGGTGGCTCGTCGACAATAGGAGCATCGGTAACAGGGGCAGGAGCAGCAAATTTCTGTGGGTCCTCCTCATCACTGAAAAGGAAGCAAAAGGTCGAGTACTTTGTCCAAGTTGACAGAAAAAAGAGCATATGAAAAAATCAGCAAAACACTCACGAGTCCAAGAGGTCGAAAAGTTCTATTTCTTCCTCTAGCACAGAGGTCTCCCCGATCACATTCTTGTGCGCCGAAGTACTCGAAGAAAGGAGCTCCGTCACACGTTTCCTCTTCTTATCAAGACCAAGGTCTTCGGAAAGTGCAAGAGGAGGCGACGTAGTCGAACTGGTCCCTTCCAACGAATCTTCGGCTTCGTCTCCTTCTTGGCTATCCTCAGCCTCGGGGGCTTCGGAGGCAGCGGAAACGGGTACATCCTGAAGGGCTCCTCCCTCTGGAAGAGGAGGGCGAGATGCAAGGGACTGGTGCTCCTGAAAGGAAAACAAGCCGACAATTATAAAAAGAACAGCGATAAGATAAAAGAAGACGAATAAATGAAGACAGTACACATACCGCAGGCAAGGGGTGTTCGGAGTCGAAGTATCTAGCGGCCAAATCCGCAATTTCATGATCTTTAGTGAGAGTAGTAAGAGCTCTCACTCGCTTGTCGAGATCCTTCTTCTCCATAAGATCATCAGGTACTCGAGAAGAATCTCCCAAGCCAGAATAAGACCACAGTTTGGAAAGACGATGTTGAAGGGGTTGAACTCGACGTTGCAGGAAAAACGTCATAAGTTGAGTGCCCAACAACGCACCTCCTTTACCACTTTTCAGAGCCTGAATGCGGGCTAGAAGCGGTTTGATTTCCTCCATCTCAGCTTCAGTTGGAGGTGAATCCCACGAGGCCAAATTTTTCACTTCTTTGGAGGCATCAAAAGGGGCAATGCCGTACTGGTCAGAGGAAGAAACTTTCCGGTCTTTGATATAAAACCATTTTTTCCTCCAACCTTGTACTGAGGCAGCCATGGAAAACTCTAGGTACTGAGATTCGGCACGAATAGAAACAACAGCTCCGCCCAGTTCAGGCTTTTTCGATAAAGCGACACTGGGGCAGAGCCGAAAGAGGAATTTCCAGAGAAGAAAGTGGGGTTCGATCCCCAGAAATGATTCGCAGAAGGTGATAAAACAAGCAATGTGAAGGATTGAGTTTGGTGTGAGGTGGTGAAGTTGCACACCATACATGAAAAGGAGCCCACGAAGGAACTCGTGGGCTGGGAGAGAAAGACCACGCAAAAGAAAGGCAAGAAACATCACCCGGAAGCCGATCGGGGGCTTGGGGATGCGCTCGGTGCTAGGGAAGACGACCTGATCGTCATCGGAGATGAGGCCATCGGCTTGGGCCTTCTCCAGATCCTTCTGCTTGAAATCAGAAGGCACCCAGCTGGTCGCGGAGTTGGTAGTGTTGCTCTTGCCCATCTTGTTCCTCTGCGCAAGAGTCTTAACACGCATCTACGGGTTGCGCACGGGGGCTATGCAGGAGCTCAGAGGGGCGCAAGGTTAGCAAAAATGGTGGCGGCGGCAGAAGCGAGGAAGCTGGTAAACAGTATATTCCCCACTCTCCCCCTTATATAGCTTCCTGAGGAAGGAACGTGGGCTGAGACGTGGCGCAAGGAGCGGAAACGGCAGCCCACTAACGGGCAGGGATATTGCGAAATTACCGCGCTGCCCACGGATAACGGTCAGCATCAGTTCACAATGACGAACAGAATAATTGTATTAATGACGTCACGAACATTCGAGTAACGGGAAGTAAGGACTATGACAGTGGTGGACACTAGTAGGGAGAACATTTGGAAAAATGTCTGATGTGACATATCTGAGTACTGATGATGACCAAGGAAGTCGATGAAAAATTGATGAAAAGGAACAAAGAGATCAGCGAAGGAAAACTCATTCTTTTAGTCTATACCCAAAAATATTTGACTATAGCCTCGGGGCTACTACCGTCGGGAGCGCTGAGCGCGCACCCGACGATATCCACGATTTGCTAAAATGAAAGTAGGCACGATGACTTTGAGCCTATACCCGAAAATATTCGACTATAGCCTCGGGGGCTACTCCCGTCGGGAGCGCTGGGCGCGCAACCGACAATGTTTCTTATGAATAATGGAGCTGACAATACGAAGGAAGATTTGGGAAGCATCATTGCTACCGTCGGGAGGGAGTTTTTATCAGTCAAGGTTGAATAACCCAAATATTTGGCATGTTGAATCAGTCAAACAAGGCTGCGACATAAGATTCTCGAGTTGCGTCATCGCGACAAAACTTGAATGTCATGATTGAAACATATCACGAAGGTAAGGCCCCGGGATCCGTCCTGTGTGGCCCGGTATACGCATATGGATGCGCTCTGCTGGTACTTCTTTGTGTCTATGACGCGAAGAAAATCATGGTGGATGAACTGTATACCCTGAGAACCACTGGGATTCATTCTTTGTAAGTCCTAAATGCGGCAAAAGAATGGGTTTGACCGGTTTCCCAAATTCAAATCCAAGGGAATTGAATTTGAAGTAGGTGACAAGTATCTGTTCTGGCAGTTAACTGGCCTCTTGATCCGTCAGAGTTGTCAGGCTTGTTCATCAAAACCCCTTGCACGACATTTTAGTAAAAGATAAGTCGAAAGACCAAGTCGAAGATTTGAAGATCTGAGATTCAACCCGAATCTGCAATTCTGGTAGAATCTCGGGGGCTACTGACAAGGGTATAGATAGTAGAGCCCATCAGTTGAGTACCCCTGAGGCCCGTTAAGATAGGCCCAATTATAATACTCGTCGAAATACGAGTTCATGTCGTATGTCGATGTTGTAATCTGTATCGGATCCCTCCCGATCCCTGAGACCTGGCCACCTATATATAGGGGCCAGGAGGGGACGGTAAGGGATAGATTGAAAGCAAGCCAAGTTTACACCCACGTTTACTTTCGATAGACCCCTTGTTTGACTGATTTTACCTTCGAGTTCATCCGACGCCCTATCTCCCCGATCCTAAGTCCTTCATCTAGGACATTTGTCGAGTTAACCCTCGTCACCAGGGGATATCATCTGGTGTTGTCTAGCCGACGATTCAGGTCAATAACTTTGAGTTGAAGCCTGCTCTCATTAACAAGGTACAACAATCAAGGTTTGGAGGATCAGTGATACGTCCATTCTGCATCACCATTTTATATCATAATTTACTGTTATTGACAAGGGTATAGATAATAGAGCCCGTTAGTTGAGTACCCCTGAGGCCCGTTAAGCTAGGCCCAATTGTAATACTAGTCGAAATACAAGTTCTTACCGTATGTCGATATTGTAATCTGTATCGGACCCTACCCAATCCTCGAGACCTGGCCACCTATATATAGGGGCCAGGAGGGGACGGTGTAGGCCAGATTGAAAGCAAGCCAGGTTTTACACCCACGTTTACTTTCATTGACACCTTGTTTGACTGAGGTTACCTTCGAATTCATCCGACGCCCTATCTCCCCGATCCTAAGTCCTTCATCTAGGACATTTGTCGAGTTAACCCCTCGTCAATTGGTGCCGACCGTGGGGAGCCGGCGCGTTGGAATCATGAATTCGACAGTTTTTTCGCTTTTAGCCAATAGCAGTCCAGAAGTTGACGAAAATCAAGAAGTGGAATTGACGTTCGGAAGTTTAAACTTCTACGTTGGACCTTCGGGTACAACTCGCCTTTCGGATTCGACGAAATCAGTTCCGTCGGAGGGCAAAGCAGAGAGGATGACAGCATCTCGATCATCTGTAGGCTCTTCTAGCGAGGCAAACTCGCCAGTCAGCTTAGCAGCAACAGAAAATTTGCAGGGAAAGTTAGGAGAACCCGATGAAATCAGGCAAGAGACCATGGTAGAAGAAGCAGAAGACAAGTCAAGGGATATCGCCAGCAGAAGCAGCGGCGTCTCCAAGAGCGTACACCAGTTATGCGTTATCATTGATATATTTCATATTTAGAGATGATACATATGTTATTTCTTCTATTTTGCATGTTTGATGATTACTGGAGAATTAACTGCCGAAGTCAGAATTCTGCTGGAAAAAGGACTGTCAAGACACCATATTTCTGGAGATCAGCAATTCCAGGAAAATACCCAGAAGTTCCTATTTTGCCAGAAGACGGAAGTAGCTAGAAGGAGAGGGCAAGGTGAGCCACCAGGGGCCCACACCACCCCCTGGCGCGGGCCAGCCCTAGCCGCGCCGCCAGGTGGTGTGGACACCCTGGCCCACCTCTGCCAGTGCCCTGATACGTCTCAAACGTATCTATAATTTTTGATGCTCCATGCTTGTTCTTACACCATTTGCTTAGTGTTTTATTACACTTCGTGGCGTTTTTATGCATTTTCCGAAACTAACCTATTAACAAGATGCCACAGTGCCAGTTCCCTATTTTCTGCTGTTTTTGTGTTTCAGAAAAGTTACATAGGAAATATTCTCAGAATTAGACGAAATAAAAGCCGAACATCCAGATATTTACCAAAACTTCCAGAAGTCCGAAGAGGAGACGGAGAGGGGCCACAGGGCAGCCACACAACCAGGGGGAGCGGCCTGCCCCTAGCCCGCGCCCACCTATGGTGAGGGCCCCTTGGCCTACCTCTGGCGCCGCCTCTTTGCCTATAAAGACCCCCCGACGGGAAAAACCTAAAGACCCGATCAATTTTCCAGAAACACATCGCGATCCGCCGTCGTCGTCAACCCGAGATCGGGAGGGTCTAGAAGCTCTTCCTGGCACCCTGCCGGAGAGGGGAATCGCCACCGGAGGTCTTCTTCATCGCCATGCTTGCCTCCGGCGCGATGAATGAGTAGTCTACCTTGGACTATGGGTCCATAACAGTAGCTAGATGGTTGTCTTCTCCACCATGTGCTTCATGTTTAGATCTCGTGAGCTGCCTTACATGATCGAGATCATCTTTGTGTAATTCTACATGTTGTGTTTGTTGGGATCCGATGAATATTGGTGTTATGTTAAGTTGATGTGCTGAAGATTATCTTATGTTATCTCTATGTTGTTTATGATCTTGCATGCTCTCCGTTGTTAGTAGCTATCTTGGCCAAGTAGATACTAGTGACACCAAGAGGGGGTATTTATGCTCGATAGTTGGATTCATGCCTCTTTTTAATCTAGGGGAGTGACAGAAATCTCTAAGGTTGTAGATGTGTTGTTGCCACTAGGGAGAAAACAACATTCTTGTGTCCAAGGACATTCGTTTTGTTTACATTACACACTTTGCTTAATGCAGTTATCTGTTGTTTGCAACTTAATACTCGTGGGGTGTTCGGACGATATCCCCGTGGGTGGATTATTAGTCATAGATGCAGTTGGATGGCGGTCTATGTATTTTGTTGTAATGCCCAGAGTAAATCTCATAGTGATCCTCGTGACATATGCATGTTATCTTTATTCTATCAATTGCCCAACTGTAATTTTTTTACCCAGCATGTTGTTATTTATCTTATGGAGAGACACCACTAGTGAACTGTGGACCCCGGTCCAATTTAATTTACATTGTTACACTGTTTTACTATTACTCGCACTGTTTACTTTCTCGCATACTACTACTGTTTTCCACTCGATACGCTCATACCTTTGTTTACAGCAAACCGGTGAGATTGACAACCTCATCGTAAGTTGGGAGCAAAGTACTTGGTTGTCTTGTGTATAGGTTCCACGTTGCTACTAGTTGAAGACGCACCAACAAGAATCGTAAACGGCGCCCTTGCTGGAGTGTCACAAAGCTAGCAAGTATCACCTTCTCAAATTTGGCTTTTTCCTACTGGATCGACAAACCTCGGTTTCTTACTGAGGGAAAACTTGCTACTGTGCTCATCATACCTTCCTATTGGGGTTCCCAACTGGATGGTCATCCTGCCCGCATCAAGCTAATTTTCTGGCGCCGTTGCCGGAGAAAAAGAAGACTTCTGCAAGGGGAGTTTCACACGTACATCCTTTACTTTGTTTTTTGTTTTGCTTTACTTTATTTTTGCTTGCATCGTTTTATCAAAAATACAAAAAAATTAGTATCCTTCATAGTTGTTACTTTATTACTCTTAGTTCATTATGTTGTTCACTAAGTATGTTTTGGAGGACCTCTCAGTAGGTAGTGGTTCTATTATTGGGAAAGGTAACATTGAGGAGTTCTTTAATCATATTAGTATGCATAAAGATGTTGATGATAAATCTTTAGCTCAGCTTGCTCCTAGTTATGAAGTTGCTTCTGCTTATTTAGTTCACATGTTGGAAGCTATGTTTGCTAGCCTTAATCCTTTTATGCAACACATGTTTCTTAAGCTTCATGATATTGAAGACCCCGAAAAGAAAGATTTTATCTTGGAGACTTTGCATAGAGAATTTAGAGATGTTGCCAATTAAGCTAGGAAAGTTTATAAGCATTTTAATATGCTTGGTTCGCCTGTTAATGTTGTTGGTACAACCAAAGAAGATTTCAAAGTACCAATACCTTGCAAACTTGTAGGAATGCATGAGGCTTTTAAAAACAATTTTGATTGGATCTGCCCTGAAAATCTTTTTAGTGAATTAAGTGAACCAAAGCGTGATCACAAGGGGTTTTCAAAAACTTATGTGGTTGGAATACAATGTCTTATTGAAAAGACTTCTCCAATGGATCTTAATGCTTCTTTCGAAAATACTTGATTTGTACTTTCTGCGCCTAGCTCAAAGGCGTCAAAGAAAAGCACTCTTGAGAGATAACCCATTGTTTTACTTTTAGTTTTTTTTCCTTTATTTGAGTCTTGAAAGTTATTACTGCTGTAATAACTGCTCCTTATCCTTTTTATTTCGTTGTTGTGCCAAGAGAAACCTCTAATTTGAGTGAGGTAAGATTAGGGGATGTTGCTGTCCTGAAACAGATTTTGGTGCTGCACCGTAAAAATTCGTGAAAATTCTCAGAATATCTTTTTGACCTAGAATTTCTTGTGCATATGCCCCAGGTTATATCCAAACTTTCATTAGTTATCCACTTTTTGATTTGAGCAACAGAAAACCCTCGAAAAAATCCACCTTTGTCAGCTGTTCTGTTTTGACAGATTTCTGCCACTATTTGTGTTTGCCTCTCGATCGCTTTCTTTTTGAGTTCTTTTGATCACGGAACTTTTGGGGAAGTTGCTACAGTAGTATATGCTTTATATGTGGTGGTTTTGAGTTGAAATCTGAAGCAAAAAGGGGTTGATTCATTATTATGCTTACACTAATGTTGCTAATAGAATTGTGTTGAGTTTTGTATAAGGAAGTTTTCAAGTGTAGGGATTAGAGAATGATGAGATGAGTTGAAGAATGGACAAAAGCTCAAGCTTGGGGATGCCCACGCACCCCAAGAAATATCCAAGAGGTACAAGCATCAAAGCTTGGGGATGCCCTCGAGGAACCCCTTCTTCATCGGCAGAAATCAGGTCACCTTTCAACACACTATATTTTTATTGCTTTATGAACTATGCGTTTTTCTTGGAGCGTCTTTACTTTAGTTTTTCAGTTTTGTTTTGTTTTGTTTGCTGCAATAAATGATTGGACCCCAACAAATTTCTTTTGGAGAAGTTGCCTTGCTTTTCATTTGCCAAGAACACTCTGTTTTTCACTCTTATCGTTCAACGAGTGTTCTCTTTTTCTAGAACTGCGTTTAGCTTTTGTTTTTCGCCTTGATTTTTGTTCAGATCTTGTTATATATTTATATCAAGGTGTATTTTGACCTCTGGTCCATGTTGGTTTTCATCAAAAGAGTTGTTTCAAAAAGGTTCGAATGGTGTTGGAAAAGAGAAAAAAATTCATGCAAAAAAGTGGTACAAAAAGAAGCTTGTTTAGACTGCGGCTTAGACTTTTGCATGTCGTGCTTGATGTCGTTTTGATAGTATGCTTAGTGATTTTTGTTGTAGCATGACTTGTCTCAAATGACTGAGATTGCTTAATGAGCCTTTGAAAAAATCATGCGTTGTTTTTATTATTTGGAAGCATTAATTTGGTTTTCTCCTTGATGCTTTATTTGGGTTGACTTGGCGCATGCTCACACATATTAGACTCATACAAAGTCTCCATAAGCCTCTATGATCATTTAGTTTTTGACTTTTGATGCCATCTTATGCTTCTCTTAATGATGTTTTGTCGCTATGCATGATTATGGCCGTTATTGCTCTCTTAGTTGGTCGCTCCCAGTCTTTTGCTAGCCCTCATTTTGTACTGAGTATGAGCTCTACTTGTGCATCCAACTCCCAAAAACCAAGTTGTTCCAATGTGTCCACCATACATACCAATTAGTAATTTGCTATTCCAAAGTACATTTGACTTGCTTTTATCTATCCTTCAAATTAAACTCTTTTGGTGTTATGCGAAAATTGGTCAGTAAAGCTCTCACGAACCTGATGGCACACTTTACTTTTCTCGCTTCTAAAATTTGACATTGTGGCTCTCTTATGTTGAGTTGTTATGCTTGAAAGTTGTAAGTTGGAAATTAGTCCAGCCATGCCATCATGGGGCAAGTTTTCAACATTGCACTTCTTATTTGAGTTGATATCATGATCTTTTTTTATGGATACTCGCGATGTGAAATAAGTTGGGAATCTTGCGGGATCATGGAGTTTGTATACGTGTTAGAGAAACGCCTGGGCCACTAATCTAATCCATGCATAATTCATGGTGGAAATTTACAGCATGCCCATAGTGAACATTCGACGACGCATCTCAAAATAAAAAGCTATACCAATGGTAAATAAAAGAGATGCTGAGGTGTTCATTGTCTGTTTGTCCTATCATTTTGATGTGGGCTTGTTCCATGTCATTGGGCACGGGGGTACCCCGTTGGCGGTTCTGGATGATACGTGTATACTTACAATGACAAGAGCTTGCTTGGGACTCTAAGTCGAGTAGCATGAGGTTTGGGTATTCGTACTTCACGGGACACAAGGTTTTCAACTTATGATTTGTCAAGCATATGCTTCATAATTGTACTCGCATTAACTTTAACCATTAAAGATGCCTATGGTGGGGGCAATGAGAGCTCAAAGCTAGTAAGTACCATAATTTTTGAAGGTTTATAAAACTTGCAATCGTTGCTTCCCTCTGCGAAGGGCATTTCTTTTACTTTTATGTTGAGTCACCACCTTCTATCTTTATGCACCGTCTAAGAGAGCATAGTTTTCATTCTGAGTTTAATGTGCATAGTCCCAAAGTTTATCATTGACTGATTCATGACTTTGGTTTCACTTGTTTTTAAATTATTTGTATCTAGTCGCCCTCTTATACTTGAAGGTGTCCTATGCATTTATGTTTTGCTCTCTCATGAAGGACAAGCTGAAAACTATTTGCTATGTTTTCCCATATCATTTGAACACACGTTTGACTTTCATTGTTTCATTTTCATGATCTTTCATTTGTGTTCTTTTTCATGTTATAACATAGTTGCTAAGTTTCTTCTATCAAGATTATATCTTTCATGCCCATGTTTTAAGTTCTTTTGATCCCAGCACTCAATGCTTTACATAGATGATCAAGATTGTGTTGGTGCATGTCACCTCAAAAATTATTCTTTTGTTATCACTTACCTACTCGAGGACGAGCAGGAGTTAAGCTTGGGGATGCTGATACGTCTCAAACGTATCTATAATTTTTTATGCTCCATGCTTGTTCTTACACCATTGGCTTAGTGTTTTGTTACACTTTGTGGCATTTTTATGCATTTTCTGAAACTAACCTATTAACAAGATGCCACAGTGCCAGTTCCCTGTTGTGATGTTTCAGAAAAGTTACACAGGAAATATTCTCGGAATTGGACAAAACAAAAGCCGAACATCCAGATATTTACCGAAGCTTCCAGAAGTCCGAAGAGGAGATGGAGAGGGGACACAGGGCGGCCACACCACCAGGGGCGCGGCCTGCCCCTGGCCCGCGCCCACCTATGGTGAGGGCCCCCTGGCCCACCTCTGGCGCCGCCCCTTCGCCTATAAAGACCCCCCAACGGGAAAAACCTAAAGACCCGATCAATTTTCCAGAAACACATCGCGATCCGCCACCATCATCGACCCAAGATCGGGAGGGTCCAGAAGCTCTTCCCGGCACCCTGTTGGAGAGGGGAATCGCCACCGGAGGTCTTCTTCATCGCCATGCTTGCCTCCGGCGCGATGTGTGAGTAGTCTACCTTGGACTATGGGTCCATAGCAGTAGCTAGATGGTTGTCTTCTCCACCATGTGCTTCATGTTTAGATCTCGTGAGCTGCCTTACATGATCGAGATCATCTTTGTGTAATTCTACATGTTGTGTTTGTTGGGATCCGATGAATATTGGTGTTATGTTAAGTTGATGTGCTGAATATTATCTTATGTTATCTCTATCTTGTTTATGATCTTGCATGCTCTCCGTTGTTAGTAGCTATCTTGGCCAAGTAGATACTAGTGACTCCAAGAGGGGGTATTTATGCTCGATAGTTGGGTTCATGCCTCTATTTAATCTAGGGGAGTGACAGAAACCTCTAAGGTTGTAGATGTGATGTTGCCACTAGGGAGAAAACAACATTCTTATGTCCAAGGACATTCGTTTTGTTTACATTACACACTTTGCTTAATGTAGTTATCTGTTGTTCGCAACTTAATACTCGTGGGGTGTTCGGACGATATCCCCGTGGGTGGATTATTAGTCATAGATGCAGTTGGATGGCGGTCTATGTACTTTTTGTAATGCCCAGAGTAAATCTCATAGTGATCCTCGTGACATATGCACGTTATCTTTATTCTATCAATTTCCCAACTCTAATTTGTTTACCCAGCATGTCGTTATTTATCTTATGGAGAGACACTACTAGTGAACTGTGGACCCCGGTCCAATTTCCTTTACATTGTTACACCATTTTACTATTACTCGCACTGTTTACTTTCTCGCATAGTACTACTGTTTTCCACTCGATACGCTCATACCTTTGTTTACAGCAAACTGGTGAGATTGACAACCTCATCGTAAGTTGGGAGCAAAGTACTTGGTTGTGTTGTGTGCAGGTTCCACGTTGCTACTAGTTGAAGACGCACCAACAAGAATCGTAAACGGCGCCCTTGCTGGAGTGTCACGAAGCTAGCAAGCATCACCTTCTCAAGTTTGGCTTTTTCCTACTGGATTGACAAACCTCAGTTTCTTACTGTGGGAAAACTTGCTACTGTGCTCATCATACCTTCCTCTTGGGGTTCCCAACTGGGTGGTCATCCTACCCGCATCATGCCCCTTCGCGTATATCTTCGTCTCGGAAACCTAAGACAGGGAGAGGATCGCAGAAATACTTTGCCGCCTCTGCGGGGCGGAAAACACATAGAGAGAGAAAGCTCTCCGGCAGGCAGAAAACTGCCGGGGAAATTCCTTCCCGAAGGGGGAAATCATCGCCATCGTCACCATCATCGAGCTGGGCTTCATCGAGATCGTCATCATCATCATCATCATCCCCAGCACCTTCATCACCATCATCACCACGCCGTCTCGCTGTAACATCTTGGGGTGAATCTTGTCTAGTTCATAGGGGAAACTTTCCCGGTGTTGATTACTATTTGTAGTTGATACTATTGAGTGAAACCGTTGAATTAAGTTTTATGTCCAGATTGTTATTCAATATTATTTCACCTCTGATCACGATCCATATGATGTCTTGTGAGTAGTTCGTTTAGTTCTTGAGGACATGGAAGAAGTCAAGATGTTAGTAGTGGAACTATGTTGAGTAATATTTAATGGTTTGATATTTATGTTGTGGTGCTATTCTACTAGTGGTGTCATGTGAACGTCGACTACATGATACTTCACCTTTAAGGGCCTAGTGGAATGCATTGTGTATTTGGCTACTAATTGTGGAGTTGCCGGAGTGACAGAAACCTAAACCCCCGTTAGGAAACCAGTGCACCAGGGAGTGTAGGATCTCAGAGTTTAATGATGTAGTTAGATTTATCTTAATTACTTTCTTGTAGTTGTGGATGCTTGAAAGGGGTATAATCACAAGTATGTATTAGTCCAAGTTGGGTTAGTGCATTAGCACAGGTTCACCCCCATGACACTTATCAAACCAATGAAGATTAATCAACTGTATGAAGCGAAAGCGCTTGACGAAATTCCCGTGTGTCCTCAGGAACGTTTGGTAATCATAAGTAACACAACCAGCTTGTCCTTTGCTCTAGAAAGGATTGGGCCACTCGCTGAAATTATTATTACTGTCTTTTATTTACTCGTACTTTATTTATCTGCATTATTAAATACCCCTAAAAACCCGTTTGCTAATATTTACAGTGATTCCTTGATCAAAACTGCTTGTCAAGACCTTCTGCTTTTCGTTGGGTTTGACACTCTTATTTATCGAAAGTACTACGATACACCCCCTATACTTGTGGGTCATCAAGACTATTTTTTGGCGCCGTTGTCAGGGAGTGAAGCGCTATTGAAGATTGGAATTGGTAAAGGAAACTTTTAATGTAAGTACTATTTTTATTTATTTATTTCTGTCTGTTATTTTATTTTATTTGGGAATACTACTACCACTGTTACGGTAGTAGATGAACCACCGCCTGCTCAATTAGATCCTTTTAAAATACCTATGAAGATTGCTGAACGTGTTATGAATAACTGCTATTTAGGAGATGGAACTGTCAATCCTGGTGATCATTTGCTCTTTATACATGAATTATGCGAGTTGTTCAAGTGTGTAGGTATTTCAACAAGCCAAGTTAAGAGGAAGCTATTCTCTTTATCACTGAAGGGCAGAGCTGCGGAATGGTATAAGTTGCTGGAGAATGGCCGATCTATTGGCTGGGAGGAAATTGTACCTCTCTTCTATTCTAAATTCTATCCTCCTAGTGAGATTCATAAAGATCGGAATCAAATATATAATTTTTGGCCTCGTGATGGAGAGAGTATTGCCCAAGCGTGGGGAGATTGAAGTCAATAATGCTCAAATGTCCCATTCATGAGCTCCCCAGTAATATTGTTATTAATAATGCTATGCAAGGCTTTCTCTTCATGATAAGGATTTATTGGATGCTTCTTGTTCTGGATCATTTACACATATGAAAGAAGAAGCTAAATGGGATCTTCTCGACAGTATTTAGTAAAATACCGAAGGATGGGAGAATGACAAAGGAAGAAAGTCAGGTATAAATTATGATTATGAATGCATTAAATCTTGGGATTTCTATTTTTGTGCCCCTGGTTCGTTAGTTGTACTCAGTTTTCCCCAGCCGCTTAACTTTTCCTCAGTTTTCCCCTCACTCTAGTTTGAAACCCCTCGCAGACGCTCGGACGGGAGGGTTGCTGTCTGGTCAGAGGCCTTGACCGTTACCGGTGACGGCTAGGGAGCCGCGGTAGTTGTGAATTGACCGATGCTTTTGAATGGTGCTGACGGGTAGGGTCAGGAGACACGTCAGAGCAGCCATCCATCTATCGCTGACGTGTGGGCCGTTTTATTTCCTGATTGTATACGCGGTGCTGCCAATGACAAAAGGGGCCGCTCTATAGGGCTGCCACAGCCAATGACCAGTGGGGTCGTGTATTTTTCAGGAAAAGACATATATTGCCGCTCTGTGGGGCCTCCGCAGCCAATGACCAATGGGGCCGCTCTGTGGGGCTGCCGCAGCCAATGACCAGTGGGGTCGTCAATTTATTTAGAGAAAATCATATATTGCCGCTCTGTGGGGCCTCCGCAGCCAATGACCGCTGGGGTCGTCTATTTATTTAGAGAAAATCATATAGAGCCGCTTTGTGGGGCCGCCTCAGCCAATGACCGCTGGGGTCGCCCTTTTTCTTAAGCTAGACCCAGCAGGTGACTATTTTTGCTAGAGAGAAGCAACAAGTTCACTAATTAATTTTTCTTAAGCTAGACCCAGCAGGTTATTATTTTTGCAGCTTAATCTAAAGTGAATCTTATGCTAAACATGGCTGGAACCTAGTGTTGTGTATCTCATTAGTCATTGGAGAACCGCTGGCAGCTCGTTCCCCACCCTCGGATGGAGCAGCCATCGCCGGCGCCTCGTTGCGCCGCCGGCTCTGTCCCCCGGCGGCGTCGGACAGACTACGGCGCTGCACGTCAACCACGGCTCCAGCACTTGTTTCGTCCGCACGCATTGTACCCACCGCAGGAAAGTCCGCCGCAAGCAGATCCGCCGCCCACGACGACCGGGATTTGTTCCGCGCACCAATTGGTAGTATAGCTTGGTAAGACCTCCGCTTCCGCCTCCCCCGCCCCCTAATCGATTCGGTTCCCATAATTTATTGGAGTTTGCAGGTGCGAAATAGTCCTCATTGTCTGGTCGTAGCGGGTACACCGGCGAGGGTGGGGATTCGATCATGTCGTGGCCACGTTCTACTTCTCCTACCTCGTCGGAAGTGCAGGTATCTAGCTTCTGCTCTCTGTACTACCGTTGAATTTAAGTGCCGCCATGGCCTGTTGGAGTGATTTTAGTTGTTCTTTTTTCCATTATTGTTACAGTTCGCCAGGCAAGCCGATGATCCATGGTACATTGCATATCAAGATGAATCAACCCAGTGGTGTAGCCAGAGGATGGATTTGGAGGAGAAGGTGGCCAATTTAGGTGATGAATTGGCCCGTAAAAACCTGATGATATTCGAGCTAAAGCGTACTATGGAGGAAGAAAAGAAGAATTCAGAGCTTATTCGCAAGGAGAAGTTGATACTTAAGACAGATCTTGCCGTATCTGATCAAGTGGTAGAAAATCTAGAACATGAACTTCAAGTGATGGGAGAGGCGAAAAGTAGATTCATCTGGGCAGTTTTATTAGGTGTCATCCCTGTCCTAGCAGTTATGTGGTTGTGGTAGATGATTTAGATAGTATAGAATTGTTATTCAGTAGATGGCTCTAACCACTGTATTTTGGTGTGGCTCTAACCACTGTATTTTGGTGTACAATTTCCTAGTTGTGCTAAGTAATGCACGCGATAATTTTAGAATGCATGAACATCTTATAAAAGTGCAGGGATCCCAAAAGTGAATTTGGATGAGTTCTAAAAGTGAAGGGATCCCAAAAGTGAAAGCATGTACCAGCCTCTCAGATTAAATACATATTAATCTTCCCAATCAAGTTGGGATAGAATTCAAATCATACATTCGGATGTATAGGGACACATCGAGAAAGTGGAGAAGCTTTTTTTGAGACGGAGGTAGTAGTTCGAACAATTTTATCCCAAATTGAAATTGAAAAATACAAATTTATCATAATTTATCCCAATTTGCGGCGTTGAACACGGCCGCGCATCGATGGGCTAGAAGGGCCTGGACGACGGGCGGCTGAGGGGTGCTCATATGCGCCATCCGCAACCTCGGACATGGAGGAGGGCTGAATCTGCGGCTTCGCAACCACTCTTGGCACCGCCGCCATCTTGGTGGCTGGATATGCGCCATCCGCAAACTCGGATATGGAGGAGGGCTGGATCTGCGCCGTCGCAGCGATGTTGCAGGCGATGGCTTCAATCGTCTTGGCATCGATGACCACTGTCGACACGGCCGCCGTCTTGGTGTCCATCAGCAACAGATCTGAGGAGGGCAATGGAAGTGAGACATCAGCAGGCTCCGACATTGAAGGCTGGATCTGCGCCGTCGCAGCGATGTTGTAGGTCGCAGCGATGTTTAGGCGATGGCTTCAAGACGATCGATGAGCACTGTCGACATGGCCGCCGTCTTGGTGTCCATCAGCAACAGATCTGAGGAGGGTAACGGAAGTGAGACATCGGCAGGCTCCGACATTGAAGGCTGGATCTGCGTCGTCGCAGCGATGTTGTAGGTGATGGCTTCAATCGTCTTGGCATCGGTGAGCACTGTCGGCACGGCCACCGTCTTGGTGTTCTTCATCATCAACAGATCTGAGAAGATAAATGAATGTGAGACAGAGAGAGACATTTCAACTATTTCTGAGGGTTAGATCCTCACCGGCACTCTTAGATCCTCACCGACACTCTTAGATCCACGCCTCCGCACGGTTAGATCCGCGCCGCCGCATACACGGTTAGATCTGCGCCGCCGCACGCTGCAGTTCCACGCGGCCGCACACACTGTTAGATCCGTGCCGCCGCACGCACGGTTAGATCCACGCCGCCGCACGCACGCACGCACGCTGCAGATCCGCGCCGCCGCGACCGCCAGAGTAAGAGAGGAAGATGTGACTGCTAGGGTTGGTAGGTATGTGCTCTGCTCTTCTCTCCGTATGCGTCCATCGAGGTAGAGAGAGATATACAGGCCGTCCGATCATAAATGATCCCACGGTGCAAGCGTACGTTGAGCTATCAACCAACCAAGATCCGTGTGACATACATCTCAACCAATCAGAGATCAGCCTGTGAGTACAAGTGAGGAAAACTGAGTAGAACTAAGAGGGGGAAAAGTGAGGAAATGTTTATCGGAAGGGCAAAACTGAGTAGGACTGAGTAAAACAAGTGGACCCGGAGGGGGAAAACTGAGTAAACCTAAGTAAAACAGGGGCACCCAAATAATAAAGGGAGTAAGGGAAATTGAAGCTTTTGGTATAAAAATTGTTAGATTGTGCTATTTGAACAATATAGTACATTTTGGCCGACGTGATATTGTTTGCAATTCAAAGATACACAAGTGTGACGAATTTGGACTCATTTGGACAAAGTTTGTAAGCATAGTGGGTATTTGGGAGGTGTGTTGAGTAGAAAGCCCTGCATCTTCATAGCTAGTAGCTCATGGACTAGGAAGTGGTTTTGGGAAAAACTTCATATCTCTATATTTCCTTTTCCATTATTATTTCTCCAGGTTGTAGGTAACATAACAAGACTCCATGGGAAGGTTCCACCATGTTTTGAATTATTTTGAATTAAACTAAACCCAAAACTATATTTTTTTAGTCACTTAGAAAATGATAAATTTACTTTTCCATTATTATTTCTCTAGGTTGTAGGTAACATAACAAGACTCCATCGGTTCAAGCAGCTCTCGATTCATCTGTTCGAGGTGCATGACCATAGAAAACTTGCAATAACACATACATTCAAATTAATTGTTCAAAATTAAATCTTTCTCTTGCTCCTGGTGTGACTCGCTGGGTCCACCACCTTACTCCGGGTAACCCTACCAGGGATATTACCGGTGTCTACCTTCCTTTTGCCCTCTTTCTTGTTCTTCTTCTTCTCTTCGGGTTGTGCCAAGACCGAGACAACCATATCATACGAAGCTTTTGCTCTTTCTTCTAATGCATTTTCTTCCCTTGCTTCTACAATCTGCTCTTGATCCATCGGTTTACCCAGCTCTCGATCAATTCCTTCACTCAAGTGGCTATGCATTGCTTCAACGGCCTCTAGATCCATCTGTTCCCTCTGCTCTTGATCCATCGGTTCAAGCAGCTCTCGATTCATCTGTTCAATCTCCTCTCGATCCATCAGTTCAAGCAGCTCTCGATCCATCGGTTCAAGCAGCTCTCGATTCATTGCTTCAATCTCCTCATGTTGAATTGCTGCTTCATTCTCCTCTGCATTTGCTGCTCCCGCCTGATCTTCCATTCCAAAAGCTGGGTCAACTGGATTTTTACAAAGCCTAGCAATGTGTCCAGGGGTTCCACAACATTTGCACTTACATCATCGAATCGGTGCACCACCCTCTGCACTAGCTCTGATCCTATTCTTCCTCGGCCTACCTGCCGGTCTAGTCAAAACTGGAGAGTATAGTTTGAAGCCTGGATCGACTTTCATCCATTGGTCTTTTCCCAACAAGGTAGGAACATTCATAGCATATGCAGCCCTAAATTTGGCAACAGAGAAAAACTTTGACACATACTGATCAACTTCACCTTCTACACCCGCTATAACACTCATGAAAAACAATGCGTGTATGCAGGGTATCCCACGGATCTGCCATCGCCTACAATGGCATGTCCTATCAACCAAACTCACTGGATACCTCCACTGCCTGTTTTTACTGTCAGTGTAGGTTACCTCAGCTTCCATTCCTTTTCTGATGCATTTCATCTTCAATTGTTTTGCCCTGGCATGCAAAGACTTAATCAAAGATGGGAGCATGAGATGGCCAACATATTTTGTGGCTGCAATTCTTTGACGCAGATCGATCTTTATCATGATCATCGGCCTAATCTTATCAAATATTTGCCACAGCATAAGCCCTTTCAATGACTTGACCTTTGCATTGAAACTCTCCGCAAGGTTACTTGTTACATAGTCTACCTTGCAAATTTCATTGAATTGGCTTCTTGACCACACCCTACCATGATGTTCATTCAAGTACTCCTTCACCCCAGGTTTTTGTTTATACAACACTTCCAAATGAAACAGATGCTTCCTAATGCTGCATGTGTATGCAGCTGGCCATAGGTTGTCAGTATAAACTTTACCCTTGAATTTCTTTGTAAAATTCTGTACCAAGTATCGCATACATTCCCTATGCTCCACTCCAGGGAATACTGCTTCTAATGCACTCTCCAAACCTTTGCAAGCGTCTGTGTGGATAGCAAGTCCTGGTGGATGACCTATAAGGTCGCGCAAATTCTGCAGAAACCAAGTCCAACTTTCCTCTGACTCAACCTCCAAAACTCCATAAGCAACAGGGAACATCCAATTGTGTCCATCAACTGCAGTAGCAGCAACTAGCTGTCCTTTAAACCTGCCATGAAGAGCTGTTGCATCCACGGCCAAATAAGGCCTGCAACCGTCCAGAAAGCCTTTCCAGCAAGCTTTGAAACAAACAAAAGCCCTTCTAAAACATTCCTTCTGTATTATCCTCCCGCTTTTCAATTTGTAGGGAATTGTATGCTTGTCTATCGCTACAACACTGCCTGGACTAGCCATCTCCACTTCAGCTTTGAAAGTGTAAAGCAACTGAAAGCTTTCATTCCATGGACCATTGATCCTGTCAAGAGCCATTTCCTTTGCATAGAACATCCTCATGTAAGGTATGTTTATACTAAACTTATCAGATATCAATTTTATGAGTGCTGTTGGACCAAGTGTTGGAGTTTCTCTCAGCCAATATATGATTGCATCTGCCAACCACCTAGTCTTCGCTAGCTTTGATTTCTCCTCTGGCGCTCCTGCTCGAGGTGGACAAGTATGGTCGATCGAGTTCTTCTTTATCTGAAACATAATTATAAGGGATGTCAGTAACAATTGACAAATTTTACACCGTGATCTAAAATACACAACTGGTTGGCGTAGTACCTGAACCACGGTGCTTCTGAGCATTGTGGATGCATGCAGCCTCCACTTACACCTCTTGTATGGGCACTTAACTGTGAACCTACCTGGCTCACTTTTAATAACCTCATAATCATTCTTGGTGAGAATGCAATATGTAGTAATTGCATTACGGCAGTCCATCATCGTTTCAAATATGGTGCCTTCTACAAGCTGAGGATCCTCCCTGTTCCACTCAATTGTTGGCAAATCATCACCTTCGTAATCGGCTAAAACGAGGCTATCATTATTCTCATCCTTCTCTTCATCATCAGTGTCATCAAATCTGGCACCTTGTGCAATATCTTCCATGTATTGATCCTCCATTGCCTCCTTACTGCATCGATCTACCAATTCAGGAAACATCAACTCATCCTCATCATCTTGAGGAGATGGATCCTCAATCTCTGCATCGTCCTCCACATCGACCGCAGGAACGATCTGGCTACCACTACCACTAGCACTGGGGACAGATGGTGCTGCTGTGGACCTACAAGGAGCGGGGCGGCGCACACGATTAGCAGAGGCAGCAACACTAGAGAGACATGATGCCCGACCACCTGATGATGCCCCAACACCAGATGATGCCTGGACCCTATCCACATGGATTTGAATTTTACCTACACGGCAAGAATCATTTAAAGCAAAAAGAATTCCCAGATCCTCGTCGGAAATTAGTGGAACATATCTTCCCTCCGTGCTGTTGAAATATTGGAAATCAACTGAATCGCCAGAGCCCCAGGGGTACTGAGCGCAAATGTTATCTTTTAAATCCCTCAACGAGATAGTAGTTGCAACCACCGCTGGGATATAAAGTCTGCTCACATTGTGTTCAGAATCACGCAAAAAGCTAATATCCAGCCTAACCACCAGCCAAAAAGCCAGCGCTGGATCAATCCTATTCGAAAAGCAACGCAGTTAGTTGAGCAACAACGATTCGCGCTCAAAAACTGCCTACTGTTAATTCACATAGGCAGACGATGCTTACCCAGATGGAATCCATGCATTAGATCCCTCCGATTCCCAATCTTCTCCACCGTTGAGGGGCATAATGGGCACACCAGATGGCTGTACAAACTCTACCGCGATAGGGGTAGATCTAGTGGAGGCGGAGCCCTCTCCGCCTCCCGGGGGTGGTGGTGGGGGCGGGGGCGGCTCGGGGGCGGACGACGCCATAAGGTAGGAGGGCAGGACGGCGTGGCGGCGGAGGGGCGGTGTGTGAGCTCTTCCAGTCTCGGGCGGAGGGGAAAGCTTTTTTTTTGAATGACAGACCGCCAGTCCGACGTGTCTCATTGGGTCAACAGTCAACACCATTCAAAAGCAACGGTCCATTCACAACCACCGCAGCTCCCTAGCCGTCACCGGTAACGGTCTAAGGCCTCTGACCTGACGGCAACCCTCCCGTCCGAGCGTCTGCGAGGGGTTTCAAACTAGAGCGAGGGGAAAACTGAGGAAAATTTAAGCGGCTGGGGAAAACTGAGCACAACTAAGGACCCGAGGGCACGAAAATAGAAATCCCTTAAATCTTTTATGGGAACTGATGACTTTCATAATATTAGTGTTGTTTATGGTCTTGATTCTCAAATACTTGCAAACTGTTTTAAGGGCTTTGCCTCTTATCTTGATATTCCAAAAAAGGAATGGAACAAGTACCATGCACCTTATAAAGATACTGTTAATTGTGTTCCTGCTAGAAATATTGAAGTTTGTACTGCTGATCGTGTTTTGCATGAACCTTATATTGAGAAAACACCTTTCCTTGCTAAGGTAAAGGAGCATTCTATGATAACTAGTGTGATTAGCAAAATTACAAAGAAAGCTATAGAACCTGATGAACAAATAACTGTTAAACCTGCAGTAGCAATAGTGAAGGACCTTGTTACTAAAAATGTAGAAGATGGACACATTCTCTTTTGTGAAGATGCTTCTAATATTGTTTCACATTCTAGTAGATCTAGGAAAACTAGTGTTCCTGTGCTTTCTGTCAGGATAGGTGATCATTGCTACTATGGTTTATGCGATATTGGTGCAAGTTCAAGTGCTATTCCTTATGAGCTTTACAGAGAAATCATGCATGAAATTGGTTCTTGTGAACTTGAAGAAATTGATGTGGTTATTCAGCTTGCTAATAGAGAAACTATCTCTCCAATTGGTATTGTTAGAGATGTGGATGTTCTATGCGGTAAGACTAAATATCCTGCTGATTTTCTAGTACTTGGTTCAGCTACTAGTAAAACTTGTCCTATCATTTTTGGTAGACCTTTCTTGAACACTTGTGGCGCTATTCTAGATTGTAAGAAGGAGAAAATTTTAACTAAATTTGATGGAGAATGTTATGAGTTTAATTTTTCTAAGTTTACCAAACCTCCTTATGAAACTAAATTGCCTAATGAAGATTTTTGAGTTGAACAACTTGCCTCTATTGCTCTTGCTCCTAACAACGCTTTGCAGCAATATATGGAGGACCACGAAAGTGAGATCTTTTTGGAAGAGAGAAACGAGATTGATGAGATTCTTCTTCGTCAACTAGAGATGCTTAAACACAATTTACCTATGGAAGACTTGGGTACAACATTACCACCCAAAGCGGATCCTGTTTTTGATTTAAAACCTTTATCTGATGATCTTAAATATGCTTATATTGATGATAAGAAAACATATCCTGTTATTATTAGTTCTAAACTTTCAGGGAAGGAAGAAGAAAGGTTATTGGAAATATTGAGGAAACACCGAGGAGCTATTGGATATACTCTTTATGATTTAAAAGGGATTTCCCCTACTATATGTCAGCATGCTATTAATATGGAGCCAGATGCAAAGCCAGTTGTCGAACATCAATGCTGTTTAATTCCTAAGATGAAGGAAGTTGTAAGAAATGAGGTATTGAAACTCCTTGATGCTAGTATTATTTATCCTATTGCTGATAGTAGATGGGTTAGTCATGTGCATTGTGTCCCTAAGAAAGGAGGTATTATTGTTTTGCCTAATGAAAATAATGAGCTTATTCCTCAAACAGTAGTAGTTGGTTATAGGATGTGCATCGATTTTAGAAAGGTTAACAAAGTTACTAAGAAAGATCATTATCCTTTACCTTTTATATATCAAATGTTAGAGATATTATCTAAGAAAACTCTTTTTTGTTTTCTTGATGGTTATTCTGGTTTTTCTCAAATTGCTGCTAAAAAGCAAGATCAAGAGAAAACCACTTTTACTTGTCCTTATGGAACTTATGCTTATAGACGTCTGCCTTTTGGTTTTTGTAATGCTCCTGCTACGTTTCAAAGATGCATGTCTGCTATCTTTCATGGTTTTTTGTGAAGAAATTGTGGAAGTATTCATGGACGATTTCTCTTTCTATGGAACTTCTTTTGATAACTATTTGCACAATCTTGATAAAGTTTTGCAGAGATATGAGGAAACTAATCTTGTTCTTAATTGGGAGAAATGCCACTTTATGGTTAAAGAAGGAATTGTTCTTGGACATAAAATTTCTGAAAGAGGTATTAAAGTTGACAGCGCAAAAGTTGAAGCAATTGAGAAAATCCCCTATCCTAGGGATGTTAAAGGTATTCGTAGTATTCTTGGTCATGCTGGTTTCTATAATAGGTTTATTATTGATTTCTCTAAACTTTGAAGCATCTTACTAATATTCTTAAAAAATATGTACCTTTTGTTTTTGATGATGATTGTAAGGAAGCTTTCGAAATTCTTAAGAAGGCTTTAATTACTGCTCCTATTGTCCAACCACCTGATTGGAATTTACCCTTTGAAATTATGTGTGATGCTAGTGATTTTGCTGGAGGTGCTGTTCTTGGACAGCGAGTAGATAAGAAGTTGAATGTTATTCATTATGCTAGTAAGACTCTTGATGCTGCTCAAAATAATTATGCCACTACTGAAAAGGAGTTCCTAGCTGTCGTCTTTGCTTGCGATAAATTTAGACCTTATATTGTTGATTCAAAAGTTACTATTCATACTGATCATGCTGCTATTAGGTATCTTATGGAAAAGAAAGATGCTAAGCCTAGGCTTATTAGATGGGTGTTGCTTTTACAAGAGTTTGATTTGCATATTCTAGATAGGAAAGGTGCTGAAAATCCTGTTGCTGATAATTTGTCTAGATTGGAAAACATTTCTTATGATCCTATTACTGTAAATGATAGTTTTTTAAATGAACAGTTGGCTGCAATAAAAGTAACCTCGCGAGAGAGTCCTTGGTATGCTGATTATGCTAAATTTATTGTTTCCAAGTATTTGCCTCCAACCTTTACAGATCAGCAAAGAAGGAAATTCTTTTATGACTTGAGACATTATTTTTTGGATGACCCACATTTATATAAAGAAGGAGTGGATGGTATTATGCGAAGATGTGTTCCAGAATATGAACAACAAGAGATATTGAGGAAATGTCATGGTAGTGCTTATTGAGGACATCATGCTGGTGATAGAACTGAACAAAAGGTTCTACAATCAGGTTTTTATTGGCCTACCCTTTTTAAAGATGCAAGAAAATTTATTCTATCTTATGATGAATGTCAAAGAGTTGGTAATATTTCTAGACGCAATGAAATGCCTATGAATTATTCTCTTGTTATTGAACATTTGACTGCTAGGGATTTGACTTTATGGGTCATTTTCCTCCTTCAGAAGGTTATACTCATATACTTGTTGTTGTTGATTATGTTACTAAGTGGGTAGAAGCTATACCTACAAGGAGTGCTGATGGTGAGAACTCGTAAAAAATGCTTAAGGATGTTATTTTTCCAAGGTTTGGTGTGCCTAGATATCTTATGACTGATGGAGGTTCTCATTTTATTCATGGTGGTTTTAGGAAAACCCTTGCTAGATATGATTTTAATCATAGAATTGTTTCAGCTTATCATCCCCAAACAAGTGGGCAAGTAGAATTATCAAATAGAGAGATCAAGTCTATCTTGCAAAAGACTGTTAATAGATCTAGGAAAAATTGGGCTAGTAAGTTAAATGATGCTTTATGGGCTTATAGAACTGCTTATACAAATCCCATGCGTATGTATCATTACAAAATGGTTTATGGAAAAGCTTGTCACTTGCCTTTAGAATTAGAACACAATGCTTATTGGGCAGTGAAAGAGCTTAATAGAGATTTTAAACTTGCTGGTAAGAAAAGGTTGCTTGACCTGAGTTCTCTAGATGAATGGAGAAGTGAAGCTTATGAAAATGCTAGACTCTTTAAAGAGAAAGTTAAAAATTGGCATGATAAGAGAATTCTTAAGAGAGAGTTCCATGTTGGTGAAAAAGTTCTATTGTATAGGTCTCATCTCAGATTTTTTGCATGAAACTTACTCTCGAAATGGGCAGGACCCTTTGTTATTGAAGAGGTGTATCGTTCAGGTGCAATTAAAATTGCTTCGCTAAAGGATAACACTACACAAGTGGTGAATGGGCAAAGACTCAAAAATTATATTTCTGGAGATTCTTATAATGAAGATATCGATACTATTCAAGTGGTGACTCCAGAAGAATTTATCAAAGAACAAATCCAGGAAACTGCAAAGTCCGTTTTCGAATAGGTAACAGTTTTAGTAAGAAAAAGTTTGCGTTAAACTTTTCTGCTTATACTTTTGTTTTTCTTATCAAATATGAAAAATTACGAGATGAAAATGGGTAGGAAACGGTGCCCGAGGGCACCACACCACCTCGTGGCACGGGCCCACTCCTGGCCGCGCCACCAGGTGGTGTGATCGCCTCGGAGCTTGTTTCCGACTCGATTTCATCTTGTGCCTTCCTTTTGTTGTTAAACTTTCAGCTATATAATCCCCCGGAGCCCCAGAGGTCCGTAAATCATTTTCTCGTCATGTTTTAGTTTCGATCTGTTTCTGTCAGGGGCTGTTCTCAGTTTTGGAGGCACCATGGCCTCCGCCAACAACGACAAGGGCAAGAAGCCTTTGGAGGATGATCACCAAAACCCCAAGCTGAAGGAGGGACAGATTACCGCTGGATCAAGGACAAGAGAACCTACTTTTGTAGGATCGATTAACACTGGACGTGCTTTTTCTCATAATATGCAGGGGCCAATACCACTAGTTCTAGACCTCAGCTCTTACCCTGCAGCATAGGAAGCCCTTCAGGTAACCGATGAGTTTTGTGACAAATATCGAGTTCTAAAGATGGAAGTGGAGATACTTCAAAAGGAGAAAAATAGGCTTCGCAGGATGCTGGAGAATTTTCTCACCCCAATCATGATCGCACCACCACCACCAAAGGAGTAATTCATCATTGGTATTGGCATCCCCTTGGCTTGTTCCAAGCTTGGGGGAGTGTCGCGGTATCACATCATTACCTTTTACCCTTTTACTTTTCAGTAGAGTCATATCATGAGTAGAGAAGTTATCATATAGGATGGTTTGCAGTGTGGAAGTATCTCTCCTTTAGTTGGTTATCTATGTATCCCTTGGTGTGAGTTGCGGTTATGAAATATTAATAAGAAGTTTTATCATTTACTTTCTGCACACTTTATTTTAGTTTGCAATTTCTGTTATATGATTGATCTTGTTGTTAGTATTGGTATCACTTTGGGAGCATAAGTAAATCTAGTTGGTTTTGGAAAACTTAGCAATGGTCAGTAGCAACAATACTTTGAGGCTTGAGTAGAAAAGAGAGAACATGTAGATACATTATTCCTTTATCTTTTTTTCTTGATTGGCTCATAAGCTTAGTATTCTCAAGTTAAGATTGTTTGTACTTCCAAGGAAGATTGCATGATTGTTTTCTATCACATGTATGTTTGTTTGTTTCACTCAACTCTTATGCTTGCTACCCAGCCTTGCTAGACAAAAACCTATACTAAGAGGGAATACTTCTCGTGCATCCAACTCCCAAAAACCAAGTTATTCCAAAGAGTATATTATAAATTCCTATGCATGGCATTTCAAGCCATTCCTAGTAAATTTTCAAGTGCTACCTTTCAAAACCTTCAAATACTTCTCATTTTGTGACACTGTTTTTAGCTCATGAGGACGTAGTGGTTGGGTTTGTTATCTTCCATACTAAATTGAGTACCCCTCGACTTGCATGCTTCATCTGCTCGTCACTAATTTTGCAAGAGAGCTGGTCAGACCATTATAACTTCAAAAAGAAAAAGAAAAAAGGCACTCCTCCATGGTATGAGATTGTTGGCAGGCACCCGAAGGATTCGGTTAGCCATGGTTTGTGAAAGGAAAGGTTGGGAGGAGTGCCAAACTATAAAAAGTGCATATAAATGCTCTTTATCAATAATTCGAAACCGCTCTCAACTTGTTTAGTATGAAAGTTAGCAAGAACTCTATTGCGATTCGTTGACAAGAACAACCACCTCCCAAAACAATTTTTATCTCTGTTTTACAAATGAAAAGCTCTAGCATATGATAAATTCATGCTTCCCTCTGCGAAGGGCCTATCTTTTTACTTTTATGTTGAGTCAGTAAATCTATTCCTCTCTATCTCAAGCAAGCATTTGAGTTGTTGTGATCCAACCATCCATATGTTGATTTATTCAATCATGTCTTTGATCTTCCTTTGTTTAGTACAATGCTTTTATCTGTATGAATATATCTTGAAAGCTATCAATGACCGTAAAGAGGTTGTTATAATTGAGCATGTGATTTCTGCAATATAAGCTCTTATATAAAGACTCTGATCGAAATATAAGTACAATATGTTAATTGTTCTCTGACCAAGAACAAAAGTTTGCCATCACCAATCATGATTTTCTTTGTGCACCTTTATTGTGATTCCCTTTACTCATTGCAAGTTAAGTTATATAAGGGAAAGTTGCTGTCTATTATGACTTGTGTATTGATAAATATGATGCTTCTTGTCTATATTTTGTTTATCGACACTTCACTCCATAAACCCATGGTAGTGTTTACTGAGTTCAGTTTTCCCTTGGGGACAAGCGAGGTCTAAGATTGGGGGGAGTTGATACGTCCATTTTGCATCACCATTTTATATCATAATTTACTGTTACTCATTGATATATTTCATATTTAGAGATGATACTTATGTTATTTCTTCTATTTTGCATGTTTGGTGATTATTGGAGAATTAACTGTCAAAGTCAGAATTCTGCTAGAAAAAGGACTATCAAGACACCATATTTCTGGAGATCAGCAATTCCAGGAAAATACCCAGAAGTTCCTATTTTGCCAGAAAACGGAAGTAGCCAGAAGCAGAGGGCAAGGTGAGCCACTAGGGGCCGGCCCACACCACCCCCTGGCGCGGGCTAGCCCTGGCCACGCCGCCAGGTGGTGTGGCCGCCCTAGCCCACCTCTGCCGCCTCTGCGGGGCAGAAAACACAGAGAGAGCGAAAGCTCTCCGGCAGGCAGAAATCTATCGGGGAAATTCCTTCTCGAAGGGGGGAAATCATTGCCATCATCACCGTCATCGAGTTGGGCTTCATCAGGATCGTCATCATCATCATCCCCAGCACCTTCATCACCACACCATCTCGCTGTAACATCTTGGGGTGAATCTTGTCTAGTTCATAGGGGAAACTTTCCCGGTGTTGATTACTACTTGTAGGTTGATGGCTGGTTGATGTATAGTTGATGATGATTATAACCAGTCGGTTGGAAACCCCAAGCGCAGGGTATGATGAGCACAGCAACAAGTTTTCCCTCAGTTAGAAACCAAGGTTTTATCGATCAGGAGAGGAGCAAACAAACGACTGAAGGTGATGCTGCTAGCTTGCGACAGCTTCGGACAATTTATAGGGCGCCTCGTCCAAGCTTTGATTTGCCAGCTGCAACGCGGAACCTGCACACACACAACCAAATACTTTGTTCCCAACTTGCGATGAGGTTGTCAATCTCACTGGTTTGCTTGAAACAAAGGGTATGAGCGTATCGAGTGGAAAGTGATAGTAATATGCGAGTAAAGTAAACAAGTAATAGAAATATGATGGAAATAGGACCGGGGTCCACAGTTCACTAGTGGTGTCACTCCATAAGATAAATAACACATGCTGGGTAAACAAATTACAGTTGGGCAATTGATAGAATAAAGATAACATGATATGTCAAGAAGATCACTATGCGATTTACTCTGGGCATTACAACAAAATACATAGACCACCATCCAACTGCATCTATGACTAATAATCCACTCGCGGGGATATCATCCGAACACCCCATGAGTATTAAGTTGCGAACAACAGATAATTGCATTAAGCAAAGTGTGTAATGTAAACAAAGCATATGCCCTTGAGCATATGAATGTTGTTTTCTCCCTAGTGGCAACATCACATCTACAACCTTAGAGGTTTCTGTCACTCCCCCAGATTAAATAGAGGCATGAACCCACTATCGAGCATAAATACCCCCTCTTGGAGTTACTAGCAACTACTCGGCCAAGATAGCTACTAACAACGGAGAGCATGCAAGATCATAAACAACATAGAGATAACATAAGATATATTTCAGTATAGCAACTCAATCATAACACCAATATTCATCGGATCCCAACAAACCAAACATGTAGAATTACATAACGGTGATCTCAATCATGTAGGGCAGCTCATGAGATCTAAACATGAAGCACATGGTGGAGGAGACAACCATCTAGCTACTGCTATGGACCCATAGTCCAAGGTAGACTACTCACTCATCGCTCTGGAGGCAAGCATGGCGATGAAGAAGACCTCCGGTGGCGATTCCCCTCTCCGGCAGGGTGCCGGGAAGAGCTTCTGGACCCTCCCAATCTTCGGGTCAATGGCGGCGGCGGATCACGATGTGTTCTGGAAAATTGATCGGGTCCTTATGTTTTTTCTGTCGGGGGGTCTTTATAGGCGAAGGGGCATCGTCAGAGGTGGGCCGAGGCGCCCTCACACATAGGGGGCGCGGCCAGGGGCTGGGACGCACCGCCCTGGTGTGTGGGGCCCTCATGGCCCCCCTCCGACTCCTCTTCGGTTCTTTGGAAGCTTCCAGGAAAAATAAGACTTTAGGAACTTGTTTCGTCCAATTCCGAGAATATTTCCTGTGTAGCTTTTCTGAAACACAAAAATAGCAGAAAATAGGGAACTGGCACTGTGGCGACTTGTTAATAGGTTAGTTCCGAAAAATGCATAAAAGTGCCACGAAGTGTAACGAAACATTAGGCAAATGGTGTAAAAACAAGCATGGAGCATCAAAAATTATAGATACGTTGGAGACGTATCAAGCATCCCCAAGATTAACTCATGCTCGTCCTCGAGTAGGTAAGTGATAACAAAAGAATAATTTTTTAGGTGACATGCACCTACACAATCTTGATCATATATGTAAGCATTTGTGAGCTGGGATCATAAGAACTTAAAACATGGGCATGAAAGATATAATCTTGACAATAAAAAGTTAGCAACCATGTTATAAACATGAAAATGAACACAAACAAAAGATCATGACAATGAAACAATGAAAGTCAAACGTGTGTTCAAATCATAAGGAAAAACATACAAATGGTTTTCAGCTTGTCCTTCATAGAGAGCAAAACATAAATGCATAGGACACCTTCAAGTTTAAGAGGGCGACTAGATACAAATAATTTGAGAACAAGTGAAACCAACAATATGAATCAATCAATGAAAACTTTGGGACAATGCACATTATACTAAGAATGACAACTATGCTCTCTTAATGGTGCATAAAGATAGAAGGTGGTGACTCAACATAAAAGTAAAAGAAAGGCCCTTCGCGGAGGGAAGCAGTGATTGCGAGTTTTATAGACCTTCAAAAATTATGGTACTTACTGGCTTTGAGCTCTCATTGCCCCCATCATAAGCATCTTGAATGGTTAAAGTTAATGCGAGAACAATTATGATGCATATGTGAAAGGACATGTGCCCCCATGTGTGGTTTTGGTAACTAATGACAATCCCTATGGACTAATGTTTGCATCGAGTTATATTTGTAGGACTTGTCCGTAGACAACTCTTGAGCCATATGTTGGTTTCAAGGTTGTAAGAAGATGCATATAAAGAAGATTATGTGATGACCAAGGTGTTATTCAAGGAGTGATCCGAAGATTGGTCATAAGGGAGTTGAGCCTAGAGTGTGTCTTGAGGAATAAGATGGAGTGAACTCTCATGTGCATTCTCAAGACATCATCATTATGAAAGAAGAAGATGAAGTGCAATGTTGATCAAGTCAAAGCGCAAGATCAAGATAGGTTTCTAGAAGATATCATTTGCTTGAAGCTCGGTGTCCATTTGGTGGGAATGGACATGTGAAGATACTTCTCTAGTGTCTCTCCCATAGTGAAGTATGGGGGAGCAATCCGCAAGACTTCACCGAGCAAGCGCAATCAAGAAAGGTAGTCCAACTTGAGAAGATCAAGATTGTCACCATCTAGTTCTAGTGGAATGCTCAAGGCAAAGGTATGTTCTTGATAGGGTTTCTTTCTTACCGGTCTCATAGTGTGGGAGACTGGGTTTAGGATCGTTAGCCGTACTATCAAGAAGGGGCTCTTGAGTGAGTAACTTATTCGTATCGTTCGGAGAGAGCTCAAACCTTTGCATACTTGGCATTATCTTTCTTGGTTCTTATTTGGATTTTATCCATGTGAGGTTCTAGAGCTTGTGGTTGTTTCCATGACAAGCTCTAGCTCATCAAAAACGGATTTCGTATGGAACTCTTATTGCGTTTTTGGTGTTTGGAGAATTTACCGGTTCCTCATATAGAGACTCTTATTACCTATAAATTCATAGTAAATTCTCCCTTGCTGGTTCTTATTATTTCGTATGGAACTCTTTTTGTGAGGTTCTCCTTGTTGTTAGCTTTCCAACAAAATTGGTTTCATCTCATTCGGAGTTTCCTTGCAAAAGTCATTTGGTTTTTGGGCTGTTCTGGTTGCGTTTTCTGTCCACCGCCGGATCCGTCCGGCGGGCCGCCGGACCGTCCGGTGGCGGACCGGAAATTTCCGGCGGCCTGCCGAACCGCACTACTGAAGGGCTTTCTGGCGACCGCCGGACTGTCCGCCGGACCGTCCGGCGAAAAGTCCGGCGGCGCCGGACTTTCCGCTGAACTTTGGCGGGATTTGCTTCCAACGGCCAGATTTTCCCCACCTATAAATACCCTTCTTCTTCCTTGAACCAACCACGTTTTTGGGCTGCTCTCTCCTCCATTGTTGACCTTCAAAGCTTGCCCTCCCTCCTCACTTCCCTCCATGTTTCTTGCATCTTTTTAAGGGAAAAGAGAGAGGAGATCTAGATCTACATTTCCACCAATCACTTTCTCCTCTAAGTGAGGGGAACCTATTGGATCTAGATCTTGGAGTTCTTTGTGGATTTCCTCCTTGTTCTTCCTCTCATATCCTCCATAGCATTTGTTGCTTTGGTAGGATTTGGGAGAGAAGGATTTGAGCACTTCGTGTGTTCTTGCCATTGCATTTGGTGCATCGGTTTGAGTTCTCCTCGGAGATTCAGTGGTGAAAGCAAGAAGCTTATTTCCTCTTGGGTTCTTGGAACCCTAGACGGCTCAGTGGATTTCTTGGGGACCTCCAATTAAGTTGTGGAGATCTTCCCAAGCTTTGTGGTGCCTCCGTGGCGATTATTGGGAGCCTCCAATTGAGTTGTGGAGTGTGCCCCAATCTTAGTGGCTTTGTAGATTTGGGAGCCTCCAATTAAGTTGTGGAGTAGCCCCAAGCTTTGTGCGGGATCGGTGACCGCCCTCAAGGGTACCATAGTGGATCGGGTCTTCCATCTTGGTGGGAGGGCTCGAGGAGATTACGGTGAGCCTCCGTGGCGTTTGGGGAGCCTTGTGCCTCCACACCGCTCCAACGGAAATTAGTGCTACCGAGTTAATGGCGTGTGGTTGACATGGGAGCAGACGGTCCTTGTGCGTGGTGAATAACCAGCCCGTTGGGAACCCCAAGAGGAAGGTATGATGAGTATAGCAGCTAGTTTTCCCTCAGTTTAAGAAACCAAGGTTTATCGATCAGGAGAGGAGAGGCAAACGACTGAAGGTGATGCAGAACCTGCACACACACAAACAAATACTTTGTTCCCAACTTGCGATGAGGTTGTCAATCTCACCGGTTTGCTTGAAACAAAGGTTATGAGCGTATCGAGTGGAAAACAATATAGTATGCGAGTAAAGTAAACAGTGCGAGTAAAGTAAACAGTGCGAGTAAAGTAAACAGGTGATAGCAATATAATGGAAATAGGACCGGGGTCCACAGTTCACTAGTGATGTCTCTCCATAGATAAAATAACACATGCTGGGTAAACAAATTACAGTTGGTTAATTGATAGAATAAAGATAAACGTGATATGTCAAGAAGATCACTATGAGATTTACTCTGGGCATTACAACAAAATACATAGACCGCCATCCAACTGCATCTATGACTAATAATCCACTCCCGGGGATATCAATCCGAACACCCCAGTAGTATTAAGTTGCGAAAAACAGATAATTGAATTGAGCAAAGTGTGTAATGTAAACAAAGCATATGCCCTTGAGCATATGAATGTTGTTTTCTCCCTAGTAGCAACAGCACATCTACCACCTTAGAGGTTTATGTCACTCCCCCAGGTGAAATAGAGGCATGAACCCACTATCGAGCATAAATACCCCCTCTTGGAGTCACTAGCAACTACTCGGCCAAGATAGCTACTAACAGCGGAGAGCATGCAAGATCATAAACAACATAGAGATAACAAAAGATATAATTCAGTACAGCAACTTAATCATAAACACCAATATTCATCGGATCCCAACAAACCAAACATGTAGAATTACATAATGGTGATCTCAATCATGTAGGGCAGCTCATGAGATCTAAACATGAAGCACATGGTGGAGAAGACAACCATCTAGCTACTGCTATGGACCCATAGTCCAAGGTAGACTACTCACTCATCGCTCCGGAGCAAGCATGGCGATGAAGAAGACCTCCGGTGGCGATTCCCCTCTCCGACAGGGTGCCGGGAAGAGCTTCTGGACCCTCCCGATCTTTGGGTCGATGGTGGCGGCGGATCGCGATGTGTTCTGGAAATCTGATCGGGTACTTAGGTTTTTTCCGTCGGGGGGTCTTTATAGGCGAAGGGGCGTCGTCAGAGGAGGAGCCAGGCGCCCTCACGCAGGGCCCGCACGGCCAGGGGCCTGGCTGCGCCGCCCCTACGTGTGGGGCCCTGGTGGCCCCCCTCCGACTCTCCTTCGGATCTCTGGAAGCTTCCGGGTAAAATAAGACTTTAGGAACTTGTTTCGTCCAATTCCGAGAATATTTCCTGTGTATCACTTCTGAAACACAAAAATAGCAGAAAACAGGAAACTGGCACTGTGGCAACTCGTTAATAGGTTAGTTCCGAAAAATGCATAAAAGTGCCACGAAGTGTAACAAAACAATAGGCAAATGGTATAAAAACAAGCATGGAGCATCAAAAATTATAGATACGTTGGAGACGTATCAAGCATCCCCAAGCTTAACTCCTGCTCGTCCTCGAGTAGGTAAGTGATAACAAAAGAATAATTTTTGAGGTGACATGCACCTACACAATCTTGATCATATATGTAAGCATTGGTGAGCTGGGATCATAAGAACTTAAAACATGGGCATGAAGATATAATCATGACAATAAGAACTTAGCAACCATGTTGTAAACATGCAAATGAACACAAACAAAAGATCATGAAAATGAAACAATGAAAGTCAAACGTGTGTTCAAATCATAAGGAAAAACATACAAAAGGTTTTCAGCTTGTCCTTCAAAGAGAGCAAAACATAAATGCATAGGCACCTTCAAGTTTAAGAGGGCGACTAGATACAAATAATTTAAGAACAAGTGAAACCAACAATATGAATCAATCAATGAACTTTGGGACAATGCATATCACACTAAGAATGACAACTATGCTCTCTTAATGGTGCATAAAGAAAGAAGGTGGTGACTCAACATAAAAGTAGAAGAAAGGCCCTTCGCAGAGGGAAGCAGTGATTGCAAGTTTTATAACCTTCAAAAATTATGGTACTTACTGGCTTTGAGCTCTCATTGCCCCCATCATAAGCATCTTGAATGGTTAAAGTTAATGCGAGAACAATTATGATGCATATGCTTGACAAATCATAAGTTGAAAACCTCGTGTCCCATGAATACGAGTACCCAAACCTCATGCTACTTTACTTAGAGTCCCAAGCAAGGCTCTTGTCATTGTAAGTATATGCATATCATTGAGAACCGCCAATGGGGTACCTCCGTGCCCGATGACATGGAACAAGCCCACACCAAAATGATAGGACAAGCAGACAATGAACACCTCGACATCTCTTTTATTTGGCTTTTGTTTAGCTTTTTATTGTGAGATGCATCATCGAATGTTCACCATGGGTATGCTGCAAATTTCCACCATGAATTATGCATGGCTTAGATTGGCGGCCCGGCGTTTCCCTAACACATATACAAACTCCATGATCCCCACAAGATTCCCAATTCATTTCACACCGCGGGCATCCATAAACAAAAGATCACGATATCAACTCAAATAAGAAGTGCAATGTTGAACGCATGCCCCATGACAGCATGGATGGGCTAGAATCCAACTTACAACTTGCAAGCATAACAACTCAATATAAGAGACCACAATGTCAAATTTTTAAGAACAGGAAAAAGTAAAGTGTGCCTTCCGATTCGTGAGAGCTTTACTGACCGAATTTCGCATAACACTGGTAAGAGTTTAATTTGAAGAGAAAATAAAAGCAAGTCAAATTTACTTGGAATAGCAAATTGGTAGTAGGTATGTATGGTGGACACTTTGGAAAACTTTGGCTTTTAGGAGTTGGATGCATGAGTAGAGCTCATACTCAGTACAAGGCGAGGGCTAGCAAAAGACTGGGAGCGACCAACTAAGAGAGCAGTAATGGCCATAATCATGCAAAGCGACAAAGCGACATTAAAAGAAGCATAAGATGGCATCAAAAGTCAAAAACTAAATGATCATGAAGGCGATTGGCGACTTTGTAAGAGTCTAACATGTGTGAGTATGCGCCAAGTCAACCCAAATAAAGCATCAAGGAGAAAACCAAAATAATGCTTCCATACAATAAAAACAACGCATGATTTTTTCAAAGGCTCATTAAGCAATCTCAGTTATTTGAGACAAGTCATGCTACAGCAAAAACACTAAGCATACTATCAAAAAGACATCAAGCATGACATGAAAAAGCCTAAGCCGCAGTCTACACAAGCTCCTTCTTGTACCACTATTTTGCACAAAGCTTTTTCTCTTTTCCAACACCATTTGAAATTTTTATAAACACCTCTTTTGATGAAAACCAATAAAGATCAGAGGAAAAAATACACCTTGATGAAAAGATATGACAAGGTCTGAACGCAAATCAAGGCGAAATCGAAAACCAAAAGCAGTAGCAGAAAAAGAAGAACACTCGATTTTTAATAAGAGTGAAAACTAGAGCGTTCTTGGCAAATGAAAAGCAAGGCAACTTCTCCAAAAGAAAATTTGTTGGGGTCCAACCATTTATTTCAGCAAACAAACAAACTAAACCAACTAAGAAAACTAAAACAACTGACGCTCCAAGAAAAACACATAGTGCATGAAGCAATAAAAATATAGTGTTTTGAAAGGTGACCTGATTTTTGCCGATGAAGAAGGGGTGCCTCGGGGGCATCCCCAAGCTTTGACACTTGTACTTCTTGGATATTTCTTGGGGTGATGCATGGGCATCCCCAATCTTGAGCTTTTGTCCATTCTTCAACTCATCTCATCATTCTCCAATCCCTACACTTGAAAACTTCCTTCATACAAAACTAAACACAATTCTATTAGCAACATTAGTGTAAGCATAACATATAATCAATCCTCTATTTGCTTCAGGTTTCAACTCAAAACCACCACATATATGGCAAATACTACTGTAGCAACCTCCCCAAAAGTTCCGTGATCAAAAGAACTCAAAAGAAAGCGATAAAGTGGCAAACACAAATATTGGCAGAAATCTGTCAAAACTGAACAGCTGACATTTTTTAGGGGTTTTCTGTTGCTCAAATCAAAAAGTGTTCAACTAACAAAAGTTTGGATATAACCTGGGGCATATTCACAAGAAATCTCAGGTCCAAAAGATATACAGAGAATTTTCACGAATTTTTACGGTGCAGCACCGAAAACAGTTTCAGGACAGCAACATCCCCAAATCTTTACCTCACTCGAATTAGAGGCTTATCTTGGCACAAAAACAAAATAAACAAGATAAGGAGTGGTCATTACAGTAGTAATGACTTCCAAGACTCAAATAAAAGAAAATGTACTGAAAAGAAAACATTGGGTTATCTCCCAAGAGTGCTTTTCTGTAACGCCTTTGAGCTAGGTGCAGAAAATTGTGAATCAAGTAATATCAAGTGATGAAGCATTAAGATCAACAGCAGAGATCTTTTCAACAATGAAGGAAAATATGTTCAACTGAGTTTTTGAAAATCCTTTACGATCACGCTTTGGCACACTACATTCATCGAAAGGATTTTCAGGGCAAATCCAACTGGAATTCTTTTCCCAAGCATCATGAATTCCTATAAGTTCATAAGGTATTGGTACTTTAAAATCATCGGGCGTACCAACAACCTTTACAGGCGAGCCAAGCTTATTAAAATTCTTAAAAACTTTCCTAGCCTCAATTGCAACATCTCTAAATTATGTGCGCAAGGTTTCTAAGATAAAAGCTTTCTTTTCGGGATCCTCAATTTCATGAAGCTTAAGGAACATGTATTGCATAAAAGGATTAAGACTAGCAAACCTAGCTTCTAACATGTGAACTAAATGAGCAGAAGCAACTTCATAGCTAGGAGCTAACTCAACCAAAGACTTTTCCTCAACTTCCTTATGCATACTAATGTGATTAAAGAACTCCTCAATGTTACTTTTGCCAATAATCGAACCACTACCTACTGAGAGGTCCTCCAGAACGTACTTAGCGATCAACATGATAAACTAAAGTAAAGAAATAACAACTACCAAGGATTCTAATTTTTTTGGGTTTTTGATAAAAAGCAATGCAGGTAAAATAAATAAAGTAAAGCAAAACAATAACAAAGTAAAGGATGTGTGTGCAAAAAACTCCCCTCGCAGAAGTCTTCTCTTCCTCCCCGGCAACGGCGCCAGAAAAGAAGCTGCTACCGAGTTAATGGCGTGTGGTTGATGTGGGAGCAGACGGTCCTTGTGCGTGGTGAATAACCAGCCCGTTGGGAACCCCAAGAGGAAGGTATGATGAGTATAGCAGCTAGTTTTCCCTCAGTTTAAGAAACCAAGGTTTATCGATCAGGAGAGGAGAGGCAAACGACTGAAGGTGATGCGGAACCTGCACACACACAAACAAATACTTTGTTCCCAACTTGCGATGAGGTTGTCAATCTCACCGGTTTGCTTGAAACAAAGGTTATGAGCGTATCGAGTGGAAAACAATATAGTATGCGAGTAAAGTAAACAGTGCGAGTAAAGTAAACAGTGCGAGTAAAGTAAACAGGTGATAGCAATATAATGGAAATAGGACCGGGGTCCACAGTTCACTAGTGGTGTCTCTCCATAGATAAAATAACACATGCTGGGTAAACAAATTACAGTTGGGCAATTGATAGAATAAAGATAAACGTGATATGTCAAGAAGATCACTATGAGATTTACTCTGGGCATTACAACAAAATACATAGACCGCCATCCAACTGCATCTATGACTAATAATCCACTCCCGGGGATATCAATCCGAACACCCCAGTAGTATTAAGTTGCGAAAAACAGATAATTGCATTGAGCAAAGTGTGTAATGTAAAAAAAGCATATGCCCTTGAGCATATGAATGTTGTTTTCTCCCTAGTAGCAACAGCACATCTACCACCTTAGAGGTTTCTGTCACTCCCCCAGGTGAAATAGAGGCATGAACCCACTATCGAGCATAAATACCCCCTCTTGGAGTCACTAGCAACTACTCGGCCAAGATAGCTATTAACAACGGAGAGCATGCAAGATCATAAACAACATAGAGATAACAAAAGATATAATTCAGTACAACAACTTAATCATAAACACCAATATTCATCGGATCCCAACAAACCAAACATGTAGAATTACATAACGGTGATCTCAATCATGTAGGGCAGCTCATGAGATCTAAACATGAAGCACATGGTGGAGAAGACAACCATCTAGCTACTGCTATGGACCCATACTCCAAGGTAGACTACTCACTCATCGCTCCGGAGGCAAGCATGGCGATGAAGAAAACCTCCGGTGGCGATTCCCCTCTCCGGTAGGGTGCCGGGAAGAGCTTCTGGACCCTCCTGATCTTCGGGTCGACGGTGGCGGCGGATCGCGATGTGTTCTGGAAATCTGATCGGGTACTTAAGTTTTTTCCGTCGGGGGTTCTTTATAGGCGAAGGGGCATCGTCAGAGGAGGAGCCAGGCGCCCTCACACGGGGCCCGTGCGGCCAGGGGCCTGGCCACGCCGCCCCTGCGTGTGGGGCCCTGGTGGCCCCCCTCCGTCTCTCCTTCGGATCTCTGGAAGCTTCCGGGTAAAATAAGACTTCAGGAACTTGTTTCGTCCAATTCCGAGAATATTTCCTGTGTATCACTTCTGAAACACAAAAATAGCAGAAAACAGGAAACTGGCACTGTGGCAACTCGTTAATAGGTTAGTTCCGGAAAATGCATAAAAGTGTCACGAAGTGTAACGAAACAATAGGCAAATGGTGTAAAAACAAGCATGGAGCATCAAAAATTATAGATACGTTGGAGACGTATCAATTAGCACCCGCAAGAGTGTGAACTTCGGGATACATCGTTGTCTCCGCATGCCTTGGTTATTTCTATACCCGAGCTACTTTACTTATGCAATTTACTTTGTGATAGCCTTCGTGCTTGAAGTTATATATCTTGCTATCACATAGTTGCTCATCTTGCTTAGCATAAGTTGTTGGTGCACATAGGTGAACCTAGTATATTTAGGTTTTGTATGCTTGGCAAATTAAACGTTAGTTTTATTCCGCATTTGTCAAGCCGCTCGTAAAAGTTTTAAATCACCTATTCACCCCCCCCCCTCTAGGCGACATTCGTGTCCTTTCAATATGCTTGACAAATCATAAGTCGAAAACCTCGTGCCCCGTGAATACGAGTACCCAAACCTCATGCTACTTTACTTAGAGTCCCAAGGAAGGCTCTTGTCATTGCAAGTATATATGTATCATCGAGAACCGCCAATGGGGTACCTCCGTGCCCGCTGACATGGAACAAGCCAACATCAAAATGACAGGACAAGCAGACAATGAGCACCTCGACATCTCTTTTATTTGCCATTTGTTTACCTTTTTATTTTGAGATGCGTCGTCGAATGTCCACTATGGGTATGCTGCAAATTTCCACCATGAATTATGCATGGCTTAGATTGGCAGCCCAGGCGTTTCCCTAACACATATACAAACTCCATGATCCCCACAAGATTCCCAATTCATTTCACACCGCGGGCATCCATAAACAAAAGATCACAATATCAACTCAAATAAGAAGTGCAATGTTGAAAGCTTGCCCCATGACAGCATGGTTGGGCTAGTCTCCAACTTACAACTTGCAAGCATAACAACTCAACATAAGAGACCACAATGTCAAATTTTTAATAACGAGAACAATTAAAGTGTGCCTTCCGGTTCGTGAGAGCTTTACTAACCAATTTATGCATAACACTGGTAAGAGTTTAATTTGAAGAGTAGATAAAAGCAAGTCAAGTTTACTTGGAATAGCAAATTGCTAAAAGGTATGTATGGTGGACACTTTGGACAAATTGATTTTTAGGAGTTGGATGCACGAGTAGAGCTCATACTCAGTACAAAATGAGGGCTAGCAAAAGACTGGGAGCGACCAACTAAGAGAGCAATAATGGTCATAATCATGCAAAGTGACAAAGCAACATTAAAAGAAGCATAAGATGGCATCAAAAGTCAAAAACTAAATGATCATAGAGGCTATTAGCGACTTTGTAAGAGTCTAACATGTGTGAGCATGCGCCAAGTCAACCCAAATAAAGCATCAAGGAGAAAACCAAAATAATGCTTCCAAATAATTAAAAACAACGCATGATTTTTTCAAAGGCTCATTAAGCAATCTCAGTTATTTGAGACAAGTCATGCTACAGCAAAACCACTAAGCATACTATCAAAAATACATCAAACATGACACGAAAATGCCTAAGCCGCAGTCTACACAAGCTCCTTCTTGTACCACTTTTTTGCATAAAGCTTTTTCTCTTTTCCAACACCATTTGAAATTTTTATAAACACCTCTTTTGATGAAAACCAATAAAGATCAGAGGCAAATATACACCTTGATAAATAAATATAAGAAGATCTGAACGCAAATCAAGGCAAAAACGAAAACCAAAAGCAGTAGCAGAAAAGGAAGAACACTCGGTTTTTGATAAGAGTGAAAACTAGAGCGTTCTTGGCAAATGAAAAGCAAGGTAACTTCTCCAAAATAAATTTGTTGGGGTCCAACCATTTATTGCAGCAAACAAAACAAAACTAACAATAAAAACTAAAACAACTGACGCTCCAAGAAAAACACATAGTGCATGAAGCAATAAAAATATAGTGTCTTGAAAGGTGACCTGATTTTTGCCGATGAAGAAGGGGTGCCTCGGGGGCATCCCCAAGCTTTGACGCTTGTACTTCTTGGATATTTATTGGGGTTATGCATGGGCATCCCCAAGCTTGAGCTTTTGTCCATTCTTCAACTCATCTCATCATTCTCCAATCCCTACACTTGAAAACTTCCTTCACACAAAACTAAACACAAATCTATTAGCAACATTAGTGTAAGCATAGAATATAATCAACCTCTTTTGCTTCAGGTTTCAACCCAAAACCACCACATATAAAGTATATACTACTGTAGCAACTTCCCCAAAAGTTCCGTGGTCAAAATATCTCAAAAAGAAAGCGATAAAGCGGCAAAAACGAATAGTGGCAGAAATCTGTCAAAACAGAACAGCTGATAAAGGTCGAATTTTTGAGGGGTTTTCTGTTGCTCAAATAAAAAAGTGTTTAACTAACGAAAGTTTTGATATAACCTGGGGCATATGCACAAGAAATTTCAGGTCGAAAAGATATACAGAGAATTTTCACAAATTTTTACGGTGCAGCACCGAAAACAGTTTCAGGACAGCAGCATCCCCAAATCTTTACCTCACTCAAATTAGAGGCTTCTCTTGGCACAACAATAAAATAAAAATGATAAGGAGAGGTCATTACAGTAGTAATGACTTCCAAGACTCAAATAAAAGAAAAAGTACTGAAAAGAAAACATTGGGTTATCTCGCAAGAGTGCTTTTCTTTAACGCCTTTGAGCTAGGCGCAGAAAATTGTGAATCAAGTAACATCAAGAGATGAAGCATCAAGCTCATAATTTGCTCTAAGAATAGAGTCAAAAATTAATTTCTTTCTTTTCCTAGGGAAGTGTTCCATACCTTTCTTGAGTGGGAATTGATATTTGATGGTGCCTTCTCTCATATCAATAATGGCACCTACAGTTTGAAGAAAGGGTCTTCCCAAAATAATAGGACATGAAGCATGACATTCAACATCCATAACGAGAAAATCAATGGGAACAAGGTTATTGTTAATCACAATAAGAACATCATTAATTCTTCCCAAAGGTTTCTTCTTAGCAACATCAGCAATAGGAACATCATAATAACATTTTTCAAGAGGTGGTAAATCAAGCATGTCATAAATTTTTCTAGGCATAATAGAAATACTAGCACCTAGATCACATAAAGCATGGCAATCAAAACCATTAACATGCATATCAATGATGGGTTCCCAACCATCTGCTAACTTCTTGGGAACAGAAGCTTTTTGCTTCAACTTTTTATCCCTAATTTTCATGAGAGCATTGGTAATATGCTTAGTAAAAGCAATATTTAAAGAACTAGCATTGGGAGTCAAAGCAAGCTTTTGCAAGAACAAAATTACTTCAGATATATTGCAGCCATCAACATCAAAATCATTAAAGGAAATAGAGTTATCATCTCCTACACTCCAAAAAATTTCAGCACTCTTTTGAGAAAAAAGTTTTGGCAGTTTTAGGCTTTTTAACACAAGGAGTGGGAGTTTTCTCTACACCAATCAAAGTAAGAGGATTGCTAGCATTAGGAACAACATCATTAGAGGTAGTAATAGTACAAACTTTCATATTCCTAGCAATCTCATCCTCTCTTTCCCATCTAGCATGCAATTCTGCTAACAATCTAAGATTTTCATCAATTCCAACTTGGATAGCATTAGCAGTAGCAAAAACATTGTTCTCTTTCACATCATTAGGCAACACTTTTAGTTTCAGAAGTTCAACATCATGAGCAAGGCTATCAACTTTAGAAGCAAGAATATCAATTTTGCCTAACTTTTCCTCAACAGACTTGTTAAAAGCAGATTGTTTTACCATGAAGTCTTTGAGCATGACTTCAAGTTCAGAGGGTGTGACCCTAGTGTTGTTGGAGGAATTACCATAAGGATTACTGACGAGGTTTATCCCCGGCAATACCCATGTCGAAGGGCTTTCGATCAGGAAGCGTATTGGGGACCTGGCGAACTCGACGGCGATCAGACGAAAGCGAAGGAACACGAGGATTTACCCAGGTTCAGCCCCCTCGAAAGGTAAAAGGCCTACGTCCTGCTTGTCTGACTTTGTATTGATGGAGTGATTGCGGTGATGGTGTTACAATGGTGGCGTAGATCGGATCTAGCCGAAACAGAGTGCTCTAAGTCGTCGAGCGCTCCGGCGTGAGGTGGGTGGAAAAGTATCTAGGGTTTTGAGACCTCCCTCCCAGCCTTTTATATGCGAAGGCTGGGTCTCAGGATTGTCTCTCAAGCCAAGTACAGATCGGATCGATACTCAAGCGAAAACCTAATCTATCTCCGAATCTTCGGGCCCTTGCTTGCACGCCAAGTTCTAGCTCTTGGGCCACGCTAGACTGTTGCCTTGATGGGCCTCGAGAGCCTTTCGAGAGATACCCTTCCTGGATCGAAAACCAGGTAGGCGAATATCGGGGGCCCGTTTGTCATTCCTTTGTTAGTAGCCCCCGAGTGCCTGGGATAGCCGAAGACTATTGCAGGGACTCCTCCCGAAAGTCTTCCTAGCCGCACCCGATATGAGCACTTGGCCTGTAGAACCGCAAATGTATAGAGGTTATTCGAATAGCAGAGGGATGCGCATAACCGGCCTGAGACTCACGCCGGGTCTCAGTTAATTGCATAGCCGCAAAGACATTCGGTTAGCTTACTCAGATTCGAGTCCCCCGACTCGAACCCGCGTGGGCTGGTGCTACTCCGACCCGAGCCGCGTTGGCCTTACCAGATCGGAGCCCAGTTCATTTAGGAGGCACCCGATGCGTCCATCGGTGCAAACTTCATACCATAGGTATGGAAAATTTCCAGCAGAGCGCGTTTGATACGAATACCGGGCCATCAGGTGTTGCAAACCGTGGACTTACCTTCGTATTTGACATACGGCATCCGAACTGGTATATTGCCACCAAGATTCGGGCATGTTGATTGAGGAGCGTTGATAGCTCGAAAGAAAGGTTTGAAAAGGCATCAGCCCATATTCGAACGGAATGATGGCTCTTAGCAGCCTAGGGACGCGTTTCGAAGATTAAGGGGCCTACTCCCACAGCATGGTGGCGCTAAAGGATCGAAAGGGATGATTCGAAGGTCCGCAACCCCGCCTCGAATATCTTGAAGGCGCTGCTGGCCCGAAAGAAACAATTCGAGGGACCGAAGTCTCGCCTCGAATATCTTGAAGGCGCTGCTGGCCCGAAAGGACAATTCGAGGGACCGAAGCCCCGCCTCGAATATCTTGGAGGCACTGCCGGCCCGAAAGAAACAATTCGAGGGACCGAAGTCTCGCCTCGAATATCTTGGAGGCGCTGCTGGCCCGAAAGGACAATTCGAGGGACCGAAGCCCCGCCTCGAATATCTTGGAGGCACTGCTGAAAGAAACAATTCGAGGGACCAAAGTCTCGCCTCGAATATCTTGGAGGCACCGCTGGCCCGAAAGGACAACTCGAAACAATTTTAATCAAAAACTCCCTCGAAGGAGCAAACATTCCTTGCTCGAAAAGCCCCATTCGAAACGTTCAACAAAAAAACAGAGTCATCAAAAAAACTCTGAATATGTTTGGGTGGCACAAAAGAGAAGAGCAAAAAAAACCTCGAAGGCAACCCAGTCAAGAAGTCATCCAAGTGCAAGGGGCACATACCTTTGAGACTCGAAAAATTCTTACCAGTCTTTGCCCTTTGAGTCGAAAAGAATCAACCTACTCAAAGAATTGTGTCATTGCTGACGATATGCTGCGTCGAGTTGTCACACCACCCTCTGCAGGAGTGGCCTGACCCTGCCAGGACTATACGTATGGTGGGCCCACCGGCCGCACGCCCCGGCCGTTGACAGTGTTTGACCGCATGTCCCGCGCGTGGGTGAGAAATAACCGGCACGGTTTCCTTGATTGCCGTGCGTAGTGGACGCCGCGGCGCCCGCGCGCTGACACGTGGACGGCTGGATCAGCTCGGTCGTTTCCACTTCATCGTGGACGGCTGAGATCTGGCGTAGATTTCCAGAGGAGGAATAAATGACAGTGGCAGGGTAAACAGTCCGTCCCACTCCGCCGCCACCGTCTTCTTCCTTGCGCGTCGCTCCTGTAGCTCTTCTCCATCATCTCCATTTCCGCAATCCTTGCTGCGCACTGAGGCCATGGGCAAGAGGAGCTCCACCGCCGCCGGCGCCGCCACTGGCGCCGCCGCTAAGAAGGCTAAGACGGCCGATGCCGACGGCTCCGTCGTTGGCCGCTGGGTCCAGACCAAGGTCGGGGACAAGGAGTTGTCGCAGGCCGAGAAGATGGGCTTCCTGAAGAACGCGCCGGCGGAATCGCTCGCCGCCGGCCCTGAGATCATTCCCCGGCCTCCTCCTGGATTCCGGGTAATTTTTATTGCCTTCTTGCTGCGGGGTTTATCTCTTCCCCCGCATCCTTTCCTCCGCGGTCTTCTTTTCGCTTACGGGATTCAGCTCCATGACCTGAATCCCAATTCCATCCTTCACATTGCGTGCTTCATCACGCTCTGTGAATGTTTCCTGGGGATTGAACCCCACTGGGCGCTGTGGCGCCGAATCTTCGTTATTCGGCGCCCTCTGCCATTCCAGACCGGCGGTTTCGGCGTTCAGGTGCGCCCGGACGTCGAATACTTCAACCTCCAAACGCCCGAAAACAATCCTGGCTGGAGGACGAAGTGGTATTATGCCAAGGACAAATCCTCCGACGACGAGAGCTTCGGACTCGAGGAATTTCAGCCTACCGGCGTTCTTCGACCTCGCGTGTCTTGGAAGCATGACCTTTCTGACGAGGAGATGAAGGTCACAGAGCTGCTGATGGAGAAGATCCAGCAGCTCCAAGCCACTCCGAAGAAAGAGCTTTCGGGCATCCAGCTCATCCGGACCTTCATCGAGCGCCGAATCCAGCCTCTCGCTGCTCGAGCCCACTGCATGTGGGATTACAGCGACCGTCGGGATTCGACCCGCATCTCCCAGGACGAGCTGCATGAGGCCGAGATCGACGAGTGCGTACGCACCGTCACGAACATCAAGAAGAAGAATCCCGTGCCGAAAATCTTCGGCGCAGTGGCCTTCAGCAAGGCTTTTCCCCGTACCGAGGTACGATCTTGATCTCAATCGGATACCTTTCTTATTTCATAGCCGAATCGATCAGTATCGAATGCGGTCCATATCCCTGTGCAGGTGATCGACGTAGCTCGATGCTATCCCCCCCAGCCCGAGATGGGTGAGTATCCGGGGCGCGATTTTACCGAAGTGCCGGAGGGATCGACCTCCGCTGCTCCATCGCCACCGAGGGTCCCGAAGAGACAACGAATTGCGGATGTTGTCGATGATTCGGAAGACCTTGATGACACCCATTTCACTTCGGTTGATGACGGCAACAACGCGATCCCCGCCTCGCCTTTGAGCCGCCGTCCTCCTCCTCGAACAGAGAAGAAGATCCTTCCGAAGTTCGGGATCGACGCGTCATAAGTTTTCCTTGCCGAATTCGTACATCTTGTGGTCTTGTTTCGAATTAACTGTCTGGTTTTGACATTGATGCTTGCTTCAGATCTTCCACCGAGGAGACGTCGACCTGTCCGGGGGATCAAGACCAATACCAGGTCCGACCCCACGACGATGCCCTCGAACAAACTGCAGACTCGCAGGAGAAGGCTGCCGACGTTGCCGCCCCCGAAGCCGTTCTCACGAAACCTTCGACCTCTTCCAAGAAGAAGACAACGGAACACGAGTTCGTCCTTGTCTCCTCGTCTGGCGAGCCTTCCGGTCCTAACAACCATGTAAGTCCGAAGATTCCCAACTTGCGTTTCGTGTGTTTGACCATTAGTAGCCCCCGAGGGTGGGTCTAAGTGTTTACACTTAGGCTTGCCCTCCGAACCATGACTCGAGGGTTAATCTTTTGTTTTGCCTTCTTTAGCCTGTTGTTAGGGACCTGTCGAAGGTTTGTAGGAGCTTCTTCGCCTTGGAGGAAGAGAACCGAAAGCTGTCCGAGCAGCTTGAGGACATACGACGTGAGTACTGCCTCTCCTTCTTGAGCTTCTGATTGTAGCCTTGCTTCCTTTACCCACAACACTGCTCCTTCTTGAATGAACAGGAATCGCCATGCAAACTGCCGCCGACAAGACGGCCTTGAAGGCGCAGCTGGATGACCTCACGGCGAAGAATTCGGGGCTGAAAGCCAAGACCGACGAGCTAGCCGACGAGGTCGCCCGGCTGAAGTCCGAGTCGACCAAGGCCCAGGAGCTTGCCAGGACGCGTCGCATAGAGGCCAAAGCGAAGGAGAAAGACCTGCAACAGCGTTTGCAATCTTCGCTTGATGCTTTACGCGGTGAGTCCTCGACCTCGTCTGGACTAGTTTGCGTGTCGAAGGGTCCTCTAGTTGACCTGATAGTGTGTTCTTTCCTGCAGCCGCAGCTGAATTGGACGCCGGAGCTATGAAGGAGCCCACTGGGCTCGAATCCAGTGTCGGCCTCGCCGAGCGCCTGAGTCGAGAGGTTGGCAACCTCCTGGCGAGGGTGCAGTCGACGCTTGTCCGCGTTCGGGATACGTCTGTACCCGACTCGGTCAGTGACACCATTGCGGGGATCATCGAAGCTCTGGCGGTGAAGGCGGACGGCGAAGACCCGTTAGTTGCCGCGGTTCGCCGACAGGTAACTATCGGCTCCGAGTCTGTCTTCTCCATGATGATGATGCACGATGTGGAGTTCAATGCTGACAAGGTCACGAGCTCATATCCGAAAGACAACGACGGACGCGACAAGTCCGCCAAGAGTTATGTCGCTCGTGCTCGCGATCTGGCCGCCCGAATGACGAGCTTCTTGGCTGAGAGGAACGAGAAGCGCGCGGCGGCGAGGGCTCGAAAGCGTGGCGCATCTGGCGCACCATCTAGCAAAGCTGGTAGCTCAGCGTAGTGCGAGTAGTGCTCCTGCCGCCCATCTGTAATTAGCTTTTGTAGTGTCCCGCCGAGGGCTGTGACTCTGACTAGGACCCCTTTCTACTGTAAAACTTGTTCTATTGTTATGTTAATCTTCTTGGCATTTGATTGCCGATGCTTGTGTGTGATGCCCGGCTTCTCGTGTAGGATCCTTCTCTGACTTCTGGTGCGTGGCCTGTTTCGTACGAAACGGTTGGCAGTACTTCTGGTGCCGTTGAGCGAAGAGCGCCTTCATCGGGCGAATTGGCGCTAATTCGATCTTTGGGCGATCAACTCCAGAATACTCAGCGTCAACTGAAGGTGGTTACTACCAAAGTCGACGTTGCTCTGTCGGAGGCGTCGCATGCTGCGAACTGCGAGAAGTTTCTTCTCGATGAAATCGAGAATCTTGGAAAATCTCTGAAGTGTGAGTCTCTAGACCTCTTTCGCTGTGCATTGTGACTTGAGTGTGCAGTATTTGATCTTCTGTCCCTTTTCGCAGATGTGTGCCTCGATAGCGCAGCCGAGGCCCGACGCGTGAATGCGCATCTTGTTGCTACCCAAACACATGCCAATTCGGTTGCTGACAATTTCTGGGCCGATCGGTCGAAAGCGATGAAGCTGACACTTCTTCAAGATAGGATTGCTCAGGCTGGAGTGTTGTCTGAGACGAGCCGAAGCGCCCTCGCGCTGGTGCACCAGGTGATGTTCCCTTTGAACAATCAGCCCGAAGGTCTGCCGGCATTGCTCGATCGATTCGAGAATGGGAACGCTGTGTATTCCTTTGTCCGGGAGCATTTGCGCTGCGGGGCTGTGGTCGCACTTGCTTTCGTGCGTGCTCACTATCCTGAGATTGACCTGGAGCTTCTGAAGATGCTTCCTCTGTCGCCCAGTGGTCGCTATAATATGGAGCACCACTATGCTGCTTGTAGAATTACGGGCGACTGTATCGCTCGACAGATTGTCATCGAAAGTGATCGGCAGAGGGCGAACCAGGGTGCCGCGGCGCCATGAACTAGCCCTGTGGCTGTGGTTGTACCCCCACTCTGTGTATGTATTGTATACATGTGTCTTATTCGTCTGTGGCAAAAAGGCGGAGCTCTCGAGCGCAGGTTAGGAGGGCGAAAACCCCTAAACGTAGGTCGAGGAAACGTAGCCCTCGAGCGTAGGTCGAGAGAGCGCGGCCCCCGAGTGTGGGGCGGAGCCCCCGAGCGTAGGTGGGAAGGCGAAGCCCCCGAGCGTGGGCGAGAGACCAAGCCCCCGAGCGTGGGCGAGAGGCCAAGCCCCCGAGCGTGGGCCGAAGGGCGAAGCCCCCGAGCGTGGGCGAGGTCCTCGGGCGTAGGCGAAAACCTCGAGCGTAGGCCAAACTCCCCAGCGAGGGCAAAGCCCCCGAGCGTGGGCGAAGCCCCCGAGCGTAGGCGAAACCCTCGAGTGTAGGCAAAACCCCCGAGCGTGGGCGAAGCCCCCGAGCGTGGGTCGAAAAGCAAAGCCCCCGAGTGTGGGCGAAGCCCCCGAGCGTGGGTCGAAAGGCAAAGCCCCCGAGTGTGGGCGAAGCCCCCGAGTGTGAGTATGCAAAGATGTTGATTCATGAAGTGAGGAACTCGAACTTTATTGCTTGGTGCCGAAGGCACAATGTTGAGCGTGGACTGCTGCCGGCATTTGATTACATAGTAGGGGGGGGGTAGAGGAGACAGCTTTGCTAGCTAAGGATAGAAGCGGCACAGCTGCGCGACGTTCCATGGGTTTTCTACGTCTTTTCCCGTTTTCGGGTTGCGTAGGCGATATGCTCCTCCTGGGATGACCTCGTGGACGAGGTACGGCCCTTCCCATGGCGGTTCTAGCTTCGACGTGCTTGTCTGCTTGAGGCGGAGCACGAGGTTGCCTGGCTCGAATGAGCGTCCGCGTACCCGTCTGCTGTGGTAGTTGCGGAGGCTCTGCTGGTAGACCGCCGATCGAACGAGGGCAACATCTCGAGCTTCGTCCAGTAGATCTTGGGCGTCTGCCAATGCTTTGTCTGCATCTTCCTCGACGTAGGCGACCACGCGGGGCACACTGTAGCGTATATCCGTGGGTAGCACTGCTTCTGCTCCGAAGAGCAGGAAGAAAGGTGTGTAGCCCGTCGAGGAATTGGGCGTTGTTCGCAGGCTCCATAGTACCGAAGGTAATTCCTCGACCCAGGCGCCTGCTGCGCGTTTAAGGGGTCGAAGTAGTCGCTTCTTCAGGCCTCCGCATACGAGTCCGTTAGCCTTTTCGACCTGGCCATTAGACTTGGGGTGCGCCACCGAAGCGTACTTGAGCTTGATACCGAGGTTTTTGGTGAAGTCCTGGAATTCGCCCGAAGTGAAGTTGGTGCCGTTGTCGGTGATAATGCTGTTCGGGACGCCGTACCAGTAGACGATGGATTCGAAGAACTTGACCGCCGTGGTCGCCTCTTGGTTGGTGACTGGAACAGCCTCTATCCACTTGGAGAACTTGTCCACTGCGACTAGCAGGTAAGTATGACCTCCTCGGGATGATTTGGGGAGAGGCCCCACTTGATCGAGCCCCCACTGTGCGAAGGGCCAGGCCACAGGGATGGTGTGCAGTTCGGACGCCGGCGCGTGCGGCTTGGTGGCGAATAACTGGCATGCTTCGCAGTGTTGGACGATGTTCCTGGCATCGTAGAGGGCGGATAGCCAGTAGAATCCGGACCGAAAAGCCTTGGCCACGAGGGTTCGGCTGCAGGCGTGGTGCCCACAGGTTCCTTCGTGGATTTCTCGAAGGAGAGCGATCCCTTCTTCCTGCGCTATGCACCGTTGGAGCACCCCTGTGGTACTGCGCTTGTAGAGCTCCCCGTTGATTATCGTGAAGGCCTTGGAGCGCCGCATGACTTGTCGGCGATGGATGGGATCCTCTGGGAGCTCGCCCCGCATCAGGTATGCCAAGTACGGTTTCGTCCATGTGGCTTCGACGAGCATGACTGTGGCTGCATCTTTCGGGAGGTCTTCTGTTCCTGCCGCTGGAGCGGTGTTGGCCGACCGAGCCCCCGGACGTGTTGCTAACGCCGGGTCAATTACTGGCTTGATCTTGATGGAGCGGTCGAATATTTCTTCGAAGAAGACTCCGGGTGGTATTGGGAGGCACCTTGAGCCGATATTGGCCAGGTTGTCTACCTCCTCGTTGCTTTCCCTTCCGATATGTGTTACTTCGCAGCCCTCGAACTCGCCTTCGAGCTTATCGTACATGGCGCGATATGCGATCATGTTTGCGCAGGTTGCGTCGCATTCCTTCATGACTTGCTGGGCGATGAGGTTCGAGTCTCCATGAATCTTGATGCGGGTGGCCCCGCAGGCCTTCACCATGCGCATGCCATGGAGGACGGCCTCGTATTCCGCCTCGTTGTTGGAGGGATTCGGGAAGCGCATGCGAAGGACGTAGCGCATCCTGTCCCCTTGCGGTGACACCAGGACCACTCCTGCTCCTGCCCCCGAAACCCGTTTGGATCCGTCGACGAATATGGTCCAGCTGTTCGACAGGTCTGGGAGCTCGGGCATCTGGGCTTCTGTCCACTCGGCTATGAAGTCCGGTAGGACCTGTGACTTGATTGCGGACTGTCGCTGGTATGAGATCTCCCAGGGCCCCAGCGTGATTCCCCATAGCGATACACGCCCTGTGGCGTCTGGGTTGTTGAGGATGCTGGAAACTAGATTTGAAGCCACCACTATGATGGAGTGGCATTCGAAGTAGTGCGGCAACTTCTTCCCCGTCATATAGATAGCTTATGCTAGCTTCTGATAATGGGGGTACCTTTGCTTGGTCGGAGATAAGACTTCGCTCAGGTAGTACACAGGCCTCTGTACTCCGTGCTCCTTGCCTTCCTCCGCGCGTTCGACCACGAGTACTGAGCTGACAACTTGATTTGTAGCCGCAATGTATAGCAACATCGGCTCTTTTTCTCGGGGTGTGACGAGAACTGGGGAAGTCGACAGGCGACGCTTAAGGTCGTCGAATGCGGCTTGTGCCTCTTCGGTCCACGTGAAGTTGTCTGTTTTCCGGAGCAGCCGATAAAAAGGGAGTGCTTTTTTGCCGAGCTTGCTGATAAAGCGGCTAAGTGCTGCGAGTCGACCTGTCAACTGCTGGACATGTCGAAGCATCCTTGGAGGCTGCATGTTAATGATGGCATGTATCTTCTCTGGGTTGCCCTCGATTCCTCTCTCGGAGATGAGGTAGTCCAGTAGTTGGCCGGTGGGTACCCCGAAAGAGCATTTCTTCGGGTTGAGCTTGATGCTGTATCTGTCGAGGTTGGCGAAGGTTTCTCGAAGGTCATCGAGCAGGCTGTCTACCTTCGCGGTCTTGATGACAATGTCGTCTACGTAGACCTCTATGTTGCGGCCAATTTGCTCCTTTAGACACGCCTGCATGCACTGTTGATAGGTGGCTCCGGCGTTCTTGAGCCCGAAAGGCATCGTCATGTAGCAGTATACCCCGTGCGGGGTGATGAATGCCGTCTTGTCCTTGTCTTCTACTTTCAGTCGTATCTGGTTGTACCCGGAGTAGGCGTCGAGGAAAGAAAGGCGCTCGCATCCTGCCGTAGAATCGATGATCTGGTCGATTCGAGGCAGGGAGAAGTAGTCCTTTGGGCAGTGCTTATTTAAGGCCGTGAAGTCGATGCACATCCTATAGACCTTGGTGTCCTTCTTTTCCACCATGACCGGTTGCGAGAGCCACGTAGCTTCCTTGATCTCTCTGATGAACTTGGCTTCGAGGAGGCGGTTGATTTCTTTGCCCATCGATTTGGCCTTCTCTGGATTATACCGGCACATAGACTGCTTGACCGGCTTCGTGTTGGGAAAGATCTTGAGCTCGTGCTCGGCGAGTTCCCTGGGGATGCCTGGCATATCTGCTGGACACCAAGCGAACATCCTCCGGTGCTCACGGAGGAACTCGACGAGCGCGCTTTCCTATGCAGGTGAGAGGGAGTTCGACACCCGCGCCATCTTGGTTGGGTCCGTCGAGTGGATCTGGTGCTCTCGGGTGTCCTTGGTGGCATCGAACGACAGTTTTGGGGCGTTCTGCTGCGCCGGTGGATCGATGTCCATCACAGTGGCCTCCCGAATATGGTGCAGCTCACCGTGCACACCGAAGGTTTGGGACATGGTATTGAAGTCCTTGTCGCAGTTTTCGGATCGGGCGAAGCTGCCGCTGATCGTCAGTGGTCCTCTGTTTGCGGGCATCCGCAGCTTGAGGTAAGCATAATGCGGTACTGCCATGAATCGGGCGAACGCTGGCCGTCCGAGGATAGCGTGGTACTGCGAGGGCCAGTCAACGACCTCGAATTCGATCTTCTCCTTTCTGAAGTTTGCTGGAGTGCCGAAGATGACGTCGAGATGTATCGCCCCCAATGGGTACGTCGGCTTTCCTGGGACGATTCCGTGGAAGGAAGTTTCCGTTGGCAGGAGATTGTTTAGCGGAATCTTGATTTTTCGCAGTGTGTCTGCGTAGATGAGGTTCAAGCTGCTGCCTCCGTCCATGAACACCTTTTTAGAGGTGAAACCCCCTATCTGTGCCTCGAGAACCAAGGCATGGTGTCCCGGGCGTGGGATCTTCGGTGGATGATCTGACCGGTCGAAACCAATCGGATGTTCGGACCAGTTCAGGTATTCGGGAGTGGCCGGTGGCGCATGTTCGGCGTGAAACACCTCTCTTGCGCGTTTTCGCTGAACTTTATTCGTCGGGCGCCCCCTCTGAATCATGGGCACGAAACCTCTTGGCGGCGGGATCTCTTCTTCCTCGTTGGCCGGCTATCGCTGCTCGACGTGCTGGATCGTGGCGGCCTGGTGGCCCTGCTGCACAACGTTTGCTGGTGGGTTCGGCGGTGGTGGTGGAGCGTTGTAGGCTATCGCCCCTGCCACTGGTTGCTCGGCGTCCATCCTCTCCTGAAGTGCCCGATTGAGACGAAGGAATTCCCTACACTCGATTAGGAGGTGTGCAGGTCTTCGTACTCTGTCTTTGTCGAGGTACGTATGCCTTGGGCATCCGCTATCAAGCATCTCCTCTGCTGACATCTGTGGCTGTCGTCGGCGCCACTCCTTACTTGGCTTTGAGGCACTTCTGCTGCTGCTGCCATGGTAATTGTTTCCTTGTCGCGGTAAGTCGCGGTTGTCTTCACGATCTTCGTGTATGTAGCCTGCTGCTACCATGTCCGTGTTCTCCGTGTTGTCGTAGCGATTCCGACGACCCTTCTTTCGGGACCCGTAGTGGAACTGGTCTTTCGTGTCGACGTCGCATTCTGCTGATCGACGGTGACTTCTGGGAGCCGCGATGGAGTCTTTGCCATCGGCCCACTCATTCGCCAAGCTCATGAGGTGGTCGACGGTCCTTGGCTTGCAGCGTCCAAGCTCTTCCTTGAAATCGCGTCTGAAGAGGCCGTCGCGAAAGGCGTCGATGGCCCTTTCGGGCGAGATATTTTCCGTCGTGTTCCGGAGGCTAATCCACCGTGAGATGTACGATCTCAGGTTTTCTCCGGTTCTCTGTACGCATAGGCGTAGTTCTTCGAACGACGTAGGTCATCGCGAAGTGCCTCAGAAATTAGCGATGAACGCTTGCCGAAATTCTTCCCAGAGCGGATGCTATCTGGAGCGAGATTATTCAGCCATGCCCTTGCATTATCCTTTAAATGCAGCGACAACAACTGGAGGGCATTGTCTCTAGATCCGCCGCTGATTTTGACAGCGGTTATGAAATCATCGAGCCAAATTCGGGGGTCCTGCTGCCCGTTGAACTTGACTATGCCATCGCTGAGCTTGATTCCCTTCGGCAACGGTGCGGAGCGGATTAAAAGGCTAAAGCAATCTGCCCCGCACAGTCCATCGTTGGTGCCGCCGAATGTTTCCGCCTCGCGATCTCCCTCGAAGCGGCGCGCTTCGCGCCGCGCTCGCGCATTGTCGACCCTGTTCTGGGCCAGACCATGCCGAAGCTCTCCGTTGAGAGGTTCGACCGCTTGCGTCCGAGGCGCTACAGGTGGCACCGGTGCTGGGTGCCTAGCTTGCTCCGCTAGTGGGGCGGTTCTCCTTGCTGTCGCGTCATGTCCTGAGTCGGGCGTGCCTTGGAGCACCCTTACTCCTTCGAGTGCCAGATTCCTCAGGTGTCGCATATGCTCATCGCCGTTGGATGCGTTCGCGGCAATGTATGCCGCCGCGGCCATGATCGCAGCCTCCTTGGTCTTGGGCATCAATTCTGCCTCGTTGAACTCTGCCTCCAGATTTCGGGTGATATTGTGCATATCAGCCCCTGGCTGGGTGCGTGATCTTGATCTGTGCTGGACGCTTGATGAATAATGGGACGATCTTTTGGCCCGTCTTCTGCTGGACGCATCGGCCTCCTCTCTTCGCCATTCCAGTACTCGCCTGTCAGCACTGATCTGGTCCTTCTGTTCCTGGACGACGAACCGGAGTGCAGCCAGATCGCTTGGGCTTGGGTTGGGACCGAAGTTCACCTCACCCGCGTAAACCCTTCTTGCGAATCGGATCTGGTCATGTGTGACCACCTGGCGACCACTGTCTGCCCGGTTTCGGCCGTCGTTGTCTCTGTTCTCGTTTCCGTCGCCGTGCGATGCCATCATGCAGTGACCCCCGGTCCGCGGGGCCGAATCGTCGCTGATTTCGCCCAGTGCTGGAGGGTAGACGTCGTCGCTTTCGACGTAGGGCCTGACTTCGATCATGAAGTCCAAATCGTAATCAGCCACATAGCCATCGCTAGATGCGGTGGATTCGCAGTGTGAGGCGGAGCTTGCTGAATTGCCGATTTCCCCCTTAGCTTCGGGGTAGACGTCGTCGTCGTCATCTGAGCATGTGTAGTCCGAGTATAACCCTTCGATGTAGTCAGGGTCATACGGTGTGGTGCGGAGCGTGAGGGCGTTGAGAGCCCGATCGCACTCAGATATCGTCGGGTAGACAGCTGCTGTGCCCCCCCCCCCCCCCCGAGGATCTTCACAGCCGGCGATCTCATGGATTGAGAAATCTCCGGCGCCCACGTAGTGGTATGCGTCGCAATCGACGCAGTATGCGGTGGTCCGGGATGGAGGTGGATCTTCGAAATCGTTCGACCCGACTGATGGGGTCGAAGTTTTCAGCTTCGGTTCCTCCTCCGCGGTGCTAGTAGCGCACTTGTCGAGGGTTTGCCTCCGACGACTGGTGGTGTTGTCGCTTCGGTCATGAGTGGAGCCGATTCACCGATGGAGAGTAGTTCCATCGCTCCGTTGCTGTCGACGTGGAAGTTGAATAGTCCGAAGGCCATGTCATAGCCTCCGAACGCTACTCCTGTTGCGCTTGAGAGGGGGTCGATGACGTTCGCCGCTAGAGTGGGCTTGGCAGCGCTTGTCGGAACGTTGTCGGCGACGATCGAATCAGCGGCGTCGACCCCCGGTTCCGTCGAGTTGGCGTTGACGACAGCCGGCACAGCGATGCCGATGATGGTGTCGATGTCGAACTTGGTGGTGACGTCGGCCGGCACAGCGATGCCGACGACAGTGTCGATGTCGATCTTGGTGGTGGTTGGTGATGGAGCCGGCGAATCCGTAGATCCAGATCCCGTCGTCCCCACGGTCGGCGCCAATTGACGAGGTTTATCCCCGGCAATACCCATGTCGAAGGGCTTTCGACTCAGGAAGCGTATTGGGGACCTGGCGAACTCGACGGCGATCAGACGAAAGCGAAGGAACACGAGGATTTACCCAGGTTCAGCCCCCTCGAAAGGTAAAAGGCCTACGTCCTGCTTGTCTGACTTTGTATTGATGGAGTGATTGCGGTGATGGTGTTACAATGGTGGCGTAGATCGGATCTAGCCGAAACAGAGTGCTCTAAGTCGTCGAGCGCTCCGGCGTGAGGTGGGTGGAAAAGTATCTAGGGTTTTGAGACCTCCCTCCCAGCCTTTTATATGCGAAGGCTGGGTCTCAGGATTGTCTCTCAAGCCAAGTACAGATCGGATCGATACTCAAGCGAAAACCTAATCTATCTCCGAATCTTCGGGCCCTTGCTTGCACGCCAAGTTCTAGCTCTTGGGCCATGCTAGACTGTTGCCTTGATGGGCCTCGAGAGCCTTTCGAGAGATACCCTTCCTGGATCGAAAACCAGGTAGGCGAATATCGGGGGCCCGTTTGTCATTCCTTCGTCAATTACCATAACCATTACCATTGGTAGAAGGATACGGCCTATAATTGTTACCAGCAAAATTGTTCCTATAAGCATTGTTGTTAAAATTATTGTTTCTGATGAAGTTCACATCAACATGCTCTTCTTGAGCAACCAAAGAGGCTAAAGGAACATTATTAGGATCAACATGAGTTCTATCATTGGCAAGCATAGCCATAATGGTATCAATCTTATCACTCAAGGAAGAGGTTTCCTCAACAGAATTTACCTTCTTACCTTGTGGAGCTCTCTCGGTGTGCCATTCGGAATAATTTACCATCATGTTGTCAAGAAGCTTTGTTGCGGCGCCCAAGGTAAGGGACATAAAAGTGCCTCCAGCAGCTGAATCAAGTAGGTTCCTCGAAGAAAAATTCAGTCCTGCATAAAAAGTTTGAACAATCATCCAAGTAGTCAGTCCATGAGTGGGACAATTCTTTATCATAGATTTCATTCTTTCCCAAGATTGAGCAACATGTTCATTATCAAATTGACTAAACTTCATAATATTGCTACGCAAAGATATAATTTTAGCAGGAGGATAGTATCTACCAATAAAAGCATCCTTACACTTAGCCCATGAATCAATACTATTCTTAGTCAAAGATAGCAACCAATCTTTAGCTTTTCCTCTCAAAGAAAAAGGAAACAACTTAAGCTTAATAATATCACTTTCTACATCCTTATATTTCTGCATCTCACATAGCTCAACAAAATTGTTGAGATGAGCTGCAGCATCTTCAGTACTAGCACCAGAAAATTGCTCTTTCATAACAAGGTTCAATAAAGCAGGCTTAATCTCATAAAAGCTTGCAGCAGGAGCAGGTGGCTTAATAGGAGTGCAGATAAAATCACTATTGTTCGTGCTAGTGAAGTCACACAACTTGGTGTTTTCAGGATTAGCCATTTCAGCAAAACTAAAAGTAGACAAGTAAAAACAACTATCAAGGATTCTAATTTTTTTTGGGTTTTTGATATAAAACGATGCAAGTAAAAATAAATAAAGTAAAGCAAAACAATAAAACAAAGTAAAGGATGTGCGTACGAAAAACTCCCCTCGCAGAAGTCTTCTACTTCCTCCCCGGCAACGGCGCCAGAAAAGGCTTGATGGCTGGTTGATGTATAGTTGATGATGATTATAACCAGTCGGTTGGAAACCCCAAGCGCAGGGTATGATGAGCACAGCAGCAAGCTTTTCCCTCAGTTAGAAACCAAGGTTCTATCGATCAGGAGAGGAGCAAACAAACGACTGAAGGTGATGCTGCTAGCTTGCGATAGCTTCGGACAATTTATAGGGCGCCTCGTCCAAGCTTTGCTTTGCTAGCTACAACGCGGAACCTGCACACACACAACCAAATACTTTGTTCCCAACTTGCGATGAGGTTGTCAATCTCACCGGTTTGCTTGAAACAAAGGGTATGAGCGTATCGAGTGGAAAGTGATAGTAATGTGCGAGTAAAGTAAACAGGTAATAGCAATATGATGGAAATAGGACCGGGGTCCACAATTCACTAGTGGTGTCTCTCCATAAGATAAATAACACATGCTGGGTAAACAAATTACAGTTGGGCAATTGATAGAATAAAGATAACGTGATATGTCAAGAAGATCACTATGCGATTTACTCTGGGCATTACAACAAAATACATAGACCGCCATCCAACTGCATCTATGACTAATAATCCACTCGCGGGGATATCATCCGAACACCCCATGAGTATTAAGTTGCGAACAACAGATAATTGCATTAAGCAAAGTGTGTAATGTAAACAAATCATATGCCCTTGAGCATATGAATGTTGTTTTCTCCCTAGTGGCAACAGCACATCTACAACCTTAGAGGTTTCTGTCACTCCCCCAGATTAAATAGAGGCATGAACCCACTATCGAGCATAAATACCCCCTCTTGGAGTTACTAGCAACTACTCGGCCAAGATAGCTACTAACAACGGAGAGCATGCAAGATCATAAACAACATAGAGATAACATAAGATATATTTCAGTATAGCAACTCAATCATAACACCAATATTCATCGGATCCCAACAAACCAAACCTGTAGAATTACATAACGGTGATCTCAATCATGTAGGGCAGCTCATGAGATCTAAACATGAAGCACATTGCTACTGGTTGCAGACAGTCCTTGTGCGTGGTGAATGACCAGCCCGTTGGGAACCCCAAGAGGAAGGTATGATGAGTATAGCAGCTAGTTTTCCCTCAGTTAAGAAACCAAGGTATGTCAATCTTGGAGAGGAGAGACAAACGACTGAAGGTGATGCGGAACCTGCACACACACAACCAAGTACTTTGTTCCCAACTTGCGATGATGTTGTCAATCTCACCGGTTTGCTTGAAACAAAGGTTATGAGCGTATCGAGTGGAAAACAATATAGTATGCGAGTAAAGTAAACAGTGCGAGTAAAGTAAACAGGTGATAGCAATATGATGTAAATAGGACCGGGGTTCACAGTTCACTAGTGGTGTCTCTCCATAAAATAAATAGCACATGCTGGGTAAACAAATTACAGTTGGGCAATTGATAGAATAAAGATAAACGTGATATGTCAAGAAGATCACTATGAGATTTACTCTGGGCATTACAACAAAATACATAGACCGCCATCCAACTGCATCTATGACTAATAATCCACTTGTGGTGAATCAATCCGAGAACTCCACAAGTATTAAGTTGCGAACAACAGATAATTGCATTAAGCAAAGTGTGTAATGTAAACAAAGCATATGCCCTTGAGCATATGAATATTGTTTTCTCCCTAGTAGCAACAGCACATCTACAACCTTAGAGGTTTCTGTCACTCCCCCAGGTTAAATAGAGGCATGAACCCACTATCGAGCATAAATACCCCCTCTTGGAGTCACTAGCAACTACTCGGCCAAGATAGCTACTAACAACGGAGAGCATGCAAGATCATAAACAACATAGAGATAACAAAAGATATAATTCAGTACAGCAACTTAATCATAAACACCAATATTCATCAGATCCCAACAAACCAAACATGTAGAATTACATAACGGTGATCTCAATCATGTAGGGCAGCTCATGAGATCTAAACATGAAGCACATGGTGGAGGAGACAACCATCTAGCTACTGCTATGGACCCATAGTCCAAGGTAGACTACTCACTCATCGCTCAGGAGGCAAGCATGGCGATGAAGAAGACCTCCGGTGGTGATTCCCCTCTCCGGCAGGGTGCCAGGAAGAGCTTCTGGACCCTCCCGATCTTCGGGTCGACGGCGGCGGCGGATCGCGATGTGTTCTAGAAAATTTATCGGGTACTTAGGTTTTTTCCGTCGGGGGGTCTTTATAGGCGAAGGGGCGATGTCAGAGGAGGGACCAGGCGGCCTCACACCAGGCTCGTGCGGCCAGGGGCCTGGCCGCGCCAGCTAGGCGTGTGGGCCCCTGGTGGCCCACCTCCTACTCCTCTTCGGATCTCTGGAAGCTTCCGGGTAAAATAAGACTTCAGGAACTTGTTTCGTCCAATTCCGAGAATATTTCCTGTGTATCACTTCTGAAACACAAAAACAGCAGAAAACAGGGAACTGGCACTGTGGCAACTCGTTAATAGGTTAGTTCCGGAAAATGCGTAAAAGTGCCACGAAGTGTAACGAAACAATAGACAAATGGTGTAAAAACAAGCATGGAGCATCAAAAATTATAGATACGTTAGAGACGTATCAAGCATCCCCAAGCTTAACTCCTGCTTGTCCTCGAGTAGGTAAGTGATAACAAAAGAATAATTTTTGAGGTGACATGCACCTACACAATCTTGATCATATATGTAAGCATTTGTGAGCTGGGATCATAAAAACTTAAAACATGGGCATGAAGATATAATCTTGACAATAAGAACTTAGCAACCATGTTGTAAACATGCAAATGAACACAAACAAAAGATCATGAAAATGAAACAATGAAAGTCAAACGTGTGTTCAAATCATAAGGAAAAACATACAAATGGTTTTCAGCTTGTCCTTCAAAGAGAGCAAATCATAAATGCATAGGACACCTTCAAGTTTAAGAGGGCGACTAGATACAAATAATTTAAGAACAAGTGAAACCAACAATATGAATCAATCAATGAACTTTGGGACAATGCATATTACACTAAGAATGACAACTATGCTCTCTTAATGGTGCATAAAGAAAGAAGGTGGTGACTCAACATAAAAGTAGAAGAAAGGCCCTTCGCAGAGGGAAGCAGTGATTGCAAGTTTTATAACCTTCAAAAATTATGGTACTTACCAGCTTTGAGCTCTCATTGCCCCCATCATAAGCATCTTGAATGGTTAAAGTTAATGCGAGAACAATTATGATGCATATGCTTGACAAATCATAAGTTGAAAACCTCGTGCCCCATGAATACGAGTACCCAAACCTCATGCTACTTTATTTAGAGTCCCAAGCAAGGCTCTTGTCATTGTAAGTATATGCATATCATTGAGAACCGCCAATGGGGTACCTCTGTGCCCGATGACATGGAACAAGCCCACACCAAAATAACAGGACAAGCAGACAATGAACACCTCGACATCTCTTTTATTTGCCTTTTGTTTAGCTTTTTATTGTGAGATGCGTCGTCGAATGTTCACCATGGGTATACTGCAAATTTCCACCATGAATTATGCATGGCTTAGATTGGCGGCCCGGCGTTTCCCTAACACATATACAAACTCCATGATCCCCACAAGATTCCCAATTCATTTCACACCGTGGGCATCCATAAACAAAAGATCACGGTATCAACTAAAATAAGAAGTGCAATGTTGAAAGCTTGCCCCATGACTGCATGGCTGGGCTAGAATCCAACTTACAACTTGCAAGCATAACAACTCAACATAAGAGACCACAATGTCAAATTTTTAAGAATAGGAAAAAGTAAAGTGTGCCTTCCGGTTCGTGAGAGCTTTACTGACCGAATTTCGCATAACACTGGTAAAAGTTTAATTTGAAGAGAAAATAAAAGCAAGTCAAATTTACTTGGAATAGCAAATTGCTAGTAGGTATGTATGGTGGACACTTTGGAAAACTTTGGCTTTTAGGAGTTGGATGCACGAGTAGAGCTCATACTCAGTACAAGGCGAGGGCTAGCAAAAGACTGGGAGCGACCAACTAAGAGAGCAATAACGGCCATAATCATGCAAAGCGACAAAGCGACATTAAAAGAAGCATAAGATGGCATCAAAAGTCAAAAACTAAATGATCATGAAGGCTATTGGCGACTTTGTAAGAGTCTAACATGTGTGAGCATGCGCCAAGTCAACCCAAATAAAGCATCAAGGAGAAAACCAAAATAATGCTTCCATACAATAAAAACAATGCATGATTTTTTCAAAGGCTCATTAAGCAATCTTAGTTATTTGAGACAAGTCATGCTACAGCAAAGCCACTAATCATACTATCAAAAAGACATCAAGCATGACATGAAAAAGCCTAAGCCGCAGTCTACACAAGCTCCTTCTTGTACCACTATTTTACACAAAGCTTTTTCTCTTTTCCAACACCATTTGAAATTTTTAAAGACACCTCTTTTGATGAAAACCAATAAAGATCAGAGGCAAAAATACACCTTTATGAAAATATATGACAAGGTCTGAACGCAAATCAAGGCGAAAACGAAAACCAAAAGCAGTAGCGGAAAAAGAAGAACACTCGATTTTTAATAAGAGTGAAAACTAGAGCGTTCTTGGCAAATGAAAACCAAGGCAACTTCTCCAAAAGAAAATTTGTTGGGGTCCAACCATTTATTGCAGCAAACAAACAAACTAAACTAACTAAGAAAACTAAAACAACTGACGCTCCAAGAAAAACACATAGTGCATGAAGCAATAAAAATATAGCGTCTTGAAAGGTGACCTGATTTTTGCCGATGAAGAAGGGGTGCCTCGGGGGCATCCCCAAGCTTTGACGCTTGTACTTCTTGGATATTTCTTGGGGTGATGCATGGGCATCCCCAAGCTTGAGCTTTTGTCCATTCTTCAACTCATCTCATCATTCTCCAATCCCTACAATTGAAAACTTCCTTCATACAAAATTAAACACAATTCTATTAGCAACATTAGTGCAAGCATAACATATAATCAACCCTCTTTTTGCTTCAAGTTTCAACTCAAAACCACCACATATATAGCAAATACTACTGTAGCAACTTCTCTAAAAGTTCCATGATCAAAAGAACTCAAAAGAAAGCGATAAAGTGGCAAACACAAATATTGGCAGAAATCTGTCAAAACTGAACAGCTGACAAAGGTCGAATTTTTTAGGGGTTTTCTGTTGCTCAAATCAAAAAGTGTTAAACTAACAAAAGTTTGGATATAACCTGGGGCATATGCACAAGAAATCGCAGGTCCAAAATATATACAGAGAATTTATACGAATTTTTACGGTGCAGCACCGAAAACAGTTTCAGGACAGCAACATCCTCAAATCTTTACCTCACTCAAATTAGAGGCTTCTCTTGGCACAAAAACGAAATAAACAAGATAAGGAGCGGTCATTACAGTAGTAATGACTTCCAAGACTCAAATAAAAGAAAAGGTACTGAAAGTAAAAACATTGGGTTATCTCCCAAGAGTGCTTTTCTTTAACGCCTTTGAGCTAGGCGCAGAAAATTGCGAATCAAGTAATATCAAGTGATGAAGCATCAAGCTCATAATTTGCTCTAAGAATAGAGTCAAAAAGTAATTTCTTTATTTTCCTAGGGAAGTGTTCCATACCTTTCTTTAGTGGGAATTGATATTTGATAGTGCCTTCCCTCATATCAATGATGGCACCTACAGTTCGAAGAAAGGGTCTTCCCAAAATAATAGGACATGAAGCATGGCATTCAACGTCCATACCAAGAAAATCAACGGGAACAAGGTTATTGTTAACCACAATAAGAACATCATTAATTCTTCCCAAAGGTTTCTTCTTAGCAACATCAGCAATAGGAACATCAAAATAACACTTTTCAAGCGGTGGTAAATCAAGCATGTCATAAATCTTTCTAGGCATGATAGAAATACTAGCACCTAGATCACATAAAGCATGGAAATCATAACCATTAACATGCATATCAATGATGGGTTCCCAACCATCTTCTAACTTCTTGGGAACAGAGGCTTTTTGCTTCAACTTTTCATCCCTAATTTTCATGAGAGCATTGGTAATATGCTTAGTAAAAGCAATATTTAGAGAACTAGCATTGGGAGTCAAAGCAAGCTTTTGCAAGAACAAAATAACTTCAGATATATTGCATCCATCAACATCAAAATCATTAAAAGAAGTAGAGCTATCATCTCCCACACTCTGAAAAATTTCAGCACTCTTTTGAGAAAAAGTTTTGGCAGTTTTAGGCTTTTTAACACAAGGAGTGGGAGTTTTCTCTACACCGATCAAAGTAAGAGGATTGCTAGCACTAGGAGCAACATCATTAGATGTAGTAATGGTACATACCTTCATTTCTCTAGCCATCTCATCTTCTCTTTCCCACCTGGCATGCAATTCCGCTAACAATCTAATATTTTAATCAATTCCAACTTGAATAGCATTAGCGGTAGCAAAAACATTGTTCTCTTTCACACCATTAGGCAACACTTTTAATTTCAGAAGTTCAACATCATGAGCAAGGCTATCAACTTTAGAAGCAAGAATATCAATTTTGCCTAACTTTTCCTCAACAGACTTGTTAAAAGCAGTTTGCTTACCGATGAAGTCCTTGAGCATTACCTCAAGCTCGGAGGGCGCGGCCCTAGTGTTGTTGTAGGAATTACCATAAGAATTACCATAACCATTACCATTGGTAGAAGGATACGGCCTATAATTGTTACTAGCAAAATTGTTCCTATAAGCATTGTTGTTAAAATTATTGTTTCTAATGAAATTCACATCAACATGCTCTTCTTGAGCAACCAGAGAGGCCAAAGGAACATTATTTGGATCAACATGAGTCCTATCATTAGCAAGCATAGCCATAATGGTATCAATCTTATCATTCAAGGAAGATGTTTCCTCAACAGAATTTACCTTCTTACCTTGTGGAGCTCTCTCGGTGTGCCATTCGGAATAATTTACCATCATGTTGTCGAGTAGCTTTGATGCGGCGCCCAAGGTAAGGGACATAAAAGTGCCTCCAGCAGCTGAATCAAGTAGGTTCCTTGAAGAAAAATTCAGTCCTGCATAAAATGTTTGGATAATCATCCAAGTAGTCAGTCCATGAGTGGGGCAATTCTTTATCATAGATTTCATTCTTTCCCAAGCTTGAGCAACATGTTCATTATCAAACTGAGTAAACTTCATAATATTGCTACGCAGAGATATAATCTTAGCAGGAGGATAGTATCTACCAATAAAAGCATCCTTACACTTAGCCCATGAATCAATATTATTCTTAGTCAAAGACAGCAACCAATCTTTAGCTTTTCCTCTTAAAGAAAAAGGAAACAACTTGAGCTTAATAATATCACTATCAACATCCTTATATTTCTGCATCTCACATAGCTCAACAAAATTGTTGAGATGAGCTGCAGCATCTTCAGTACTAGCACCAGAAAATTGCTCTTTCATAACAAGGTTCAACAAAGCAGGCTTAATCTCATAAAAGTTTGCAGCAGTAGTAGGTGGTGCAATAGGAGTGCAGATAAAATCACTATTGTTTGTGCTAGTAAAGTCACACAACTTGGTGTTTTCAGGATTGGCCATTTCAGCAAAACGAAAGTAAACAAGTAAAAACAACTACCAAGGATTCTAATTTTTTTGGGTTTTTGATATAAAACGATGCAGGTAAAATAAATAAAGCAGAGCAAAACAATAACAAAGTAAAGGATGTGCGTGTGAAAACTCTCCTCGCAGAAGTCTTCTACTTCCTCCCCGGCAATGGCGCCAGAAAATGAGCTGCTACTGGTTGCAGACAGTCCTTGTGCGTGGTGAATGACCAGCCCGTTGGGAACCCCAAGAGGAAGGTATGATGAGTATAGCAGCTAGTTTTCCCTCAGTTAAGAAACCAAGGTATGTCGATCTTGGAGAGGAGAGACAAACGACTGAAGGTGATGCGGAACCTGCACACACACAACCAAGTACTTTGTTCCCAACTTGCGATGAGGTTGTCAATCTCACCGGTTTGCTTGAAACAAAGGTTATGAGCGTATCGAGTGGAAAACAATATAGTATGCAAGTAAAGTAAACAGTGCGAGTAAAGTAAACAGGTGATAGCAATATGATGTAAATAGGACCGGGGTCCACAGTTCACTAGTGGTGTCTCTCCATAAAATAAATAGCACATGCTGGGTAAACAAATTATAGTTGGGCAATTGATAGAATAAAGATAAACTTGATATGTCAAGAAGATCACTATGAGATTTACTCTGGGCATTACAACAAAATACATAGACCGCCATCCAACTGCATCTATGACTAATAATCCACTTGTGGTGAATCAATCCGAGAACTCCACAACTATTAATTGCGAACAACAGATAATTGCATTAAGCAAAGTGTGTAATGTAAACAAAGCATATGCCCTTGAGCATATGAATGTTGTTTTCTCCCTAGTAGCAACAGCACATCTACAACCTTAGAGGTTTCTGTCACTCCCCCAGGTTAAATAGAGGTATGCACCCACTATCGAGCATAAATACCCCCTCTTGGAGTCACTAGCAACTACTCGGCCAAGATAGCTACTAACAACGGAGAGCATGCAAGATCATAAACAACATAGAGATAACAAAAGATATAATTCAGTACAGCAACTTAATTATAAACACCAATATTCATCGGATCCCAACAAACCAAACATGTAGAATTACATAACGGTGATCTCAATCATGTAGGGCAGCTCATGAGATCTAAACATGAAGCACATGGTGGAGGAGACAACCATCTAGCTACTGCTATGGACCCATAGTCCAAGGTAGACTACTCACTCATCGCTCCGGAGGCAAGCATGGCGATGAAGAAGACCTCCGGTGGCGATTCCCCTCTCCGGCAGGGTGCCGGGAAGAGCTTCTGGACCCTCCCGATCTTCGGGTCGACGGCGGCGGCGGATCGCGATGTGTTCTGGAAAATTGATCGGGTACTTAGGTTTTTTCCGTCGGGGGGTCTTTATAGGCGAAGGGGCGATGTCAGAGGAGGGACCAGGCGGCCTCACGCCAGGCTCACGCGGCCAGGGGCCTGGCCGTGCCAGCTAGGCGTGTGGGCCCCTGGTGGCCCACCTCCTACTCCTCTTCGGATCTCTGGAAGCTTCCGGGTAAAATAAGACTTCAGGAACTTGTTTCGTCCAATTCCGAGAATATTTCCTGTGTATCACTTCTGAAACACAAAAACAGCAGAAAACAGGGAACTGGCACTGTGGCAACTCGTTAAAAGGTTAGTTCCGGAAAATGCATAAAAGTGCCACAAAGTGTAACGAAACAATAGACAAATGGTGTAAAAACAAGCATGGAGCATCAAAAATTATAGATACGTTAGAGACGTATCACACATGGTGGAGGAGACAACCATCTAGCTACTGCTATGGACCCATAGTCCAAGGTAGACTACTCACTCATCGCTCCGGAGGCAAGCATGGCGATGAAGAAGACCTCCGGTGGCGATTCCCCTCTCCGGCAGGGTGCCGGGAAGAGCTTCTGGACCCTCCCGATCTTCGGGTCGACGGCGACGGCGGATCGCGATGTGTTCTGGAAAATTGATCGGGTCCTTAGATTTTTTCCGTCGGGGGGTCTTTATAGGCGAAGGGGCATCGTCAGAGGTGGGCCGAGGTGCCCTCACACATAGGGGGCGCGGCCAGGGGCTGGGCCACGCTGCCCTAGTGTGTGGGGCCCTCGTGGCCCCCCTCCGACTCCTCTTCGGTTCTCTGGAAGCTTCCGGGAAAAATAAGACTTTAGGAACTTGTTTCGTCCAATTCCGAGAATATTTCCTGTGTAGCTTTTCTGAAACACAAAAACAGCAGAAAACAGGGAACTGGCACTGTGGCGACTTGTTAATAGGTTTGTTCCGGAAAATGCATAAAAGTGCCACGAAGTGTAACGAAACATTAGGCAAATGGTGAAAAAACAAGCATGGAGCATCAAAAATTATAGATACGTTGGAGACGTATCATAGGTGATGCTATTGAGTGAAACCGTTGAATTAAGGATTATATCCAAATTGTTATTCATTATTATTTCACCTCTGATCATGATCCATATGATGTCTTGTGAGTTGTTCATTTAGTTCTTGAGGACATGGGAGAAGTCAAGATGTTAGTAGTGGAACTATGTTGAGTAATATTTAATGGTTTGATATTTATGTTGTGGTGCTATTCTACTAGTGGTGTCATGTGAATGTCGACTACATGATACTTCACCTTTAAGGGCCTGGTGGAATGCATTGTGTATTTGGCTACTAATTGTGGGGTTGCCGGAGTGACAGAAACCTAAACCTCCGTTAGGAAACCAGTGCACCATGGAGTGTAGAATCTCAGAGTTTAATGATGTGGTTAAATTTATCTTAATTACTTTCTTGTAGTTGCGGATGCTTGCAAGGGGTATAATCACAAGTATGTATTAGTCCAAGTTGGGGTAGTGCATTAGCATAGGTTCACCCCCATAACACTTATCAAACCAATGAAGATTAATCAACTGTATGAAGCGAAAGCGTTTGACGAAATTCCCATTTGTCCTCAGGAACATTTGGTAATCATAAGTAACACAACCGGCTTGTCCTTTGCTCTAGAAAGGATTGGGCCACTCACTGCAATTATTATTACTGTCTTTTATTTACTCGTACTTTATTTATCTGCATTATCAAATACCCCTGAAACCCCGTTTGCTAGTATTTACAGTGATTCCTTGATCAAAATTGCTAGTCAACACCTTCTGCTCCTCGTTGGGTTCGACACTCTTATTTATCAAAAGTACTACAATACACCCCCTATACTTGTGGGTCATCAATCAGCTACCGAGGATCGTCATGAACACATCACAAAATTTCTCAAATACTACAACACCTTGAAGTGCAATGGAGTGTCACCTCATGCAATCAGACTATCATTCTTCCCATTCTCAGTCAGGGATTCAGCAAAGGAGTGGTATCACAGTCTTCCTCAACAGATGAAAGAAACCTAGGAAGGATTATTCAAGCCTTCTTGGAATGGTATTTCCACCTGCTAAGGCGGCAGAATTAAGAGATAAGATCACCAGGTTCGTTCAATATGAAGGGGAGAGTTTGTATGAAGCCTGGCAGAGATTCTAGAACTTAACAAGAATGTACCCTCATCATGGGTTAGAGAGATGGCCGCTACTGACTCATCAAACAAGAGAGTCTGTGGATTCAGCAGCAGGCGGAAGTATTATGAACAAGACTATTGATGAAGCATTTGAGCTGCTAGAAAGCATGGCATCCCATAACATCTCATGGTCCATTTGTGATCTGTTCCACCACATAACCCTGGGATGTATCAAGTGAGTGCTAGTGATGGAATAACAACACAAGTGGAGATACTCAATAGACAGATGGAAAAATTATATCCAAAGAAAACAATCCTTCTGTATTAGCTTTACAAGGATCTTAGGAATGCCAAATTTGTGTATAGAACAAGCATCAGACATAAGAGTGCACAGTTTTTACAGTTTCCCAAGCAAATGCTGAAGTAAATTATGCTCAAAATCAAGGTCATTTTCGACAAATTATATTTCTTCATGGAGGAATCACCTTAATTTGTCCGATAGAAGCAATCAGAATCACCAGCAGGTCCCTAACAACATGCTTAATCAAGCATCCAAGCAGTCAAATCCACAATATCAATACATCAACATGAGACATCAAGGCTCAGTAGGAAGTTCATCTCAGGCAAATTTTGCTCAAGGGAGTTCATCACAAGGGATGGTAGAAATAATAAAAATGCAAATGGAACTGATGAATAAACTAAACAATGAGATGGGAAGTATGAAAGATTCAGTAAGACAATTAACCATGTCCATGGATAGCCTGGTGGCATGGCAAACAGCAAGCCACAAAGAAGGAAAACTGCCATTAAAACTGAAGTAAATCCCAAGAAGTGTGGAGCAGTAACTGTAAGAGGACTGATACGTCTCCAACGTATCTATAATTTTTGATGCTCCATGCTTGTTTTTTCACCATTTGCCTACTGTTTCGTTACACTTCGTGGCACTTTTATGCATTTTCCGGAACTAACCTATTAACAAGTCGCCACAGTGCCAGTTCCCTGTTTTCTGTTGTTTTTGTGTTTCAGAAGTGCTACACAGGAAATATTCTCGGAATTGGACGAAACAAGTTCCGGAAGTCTTATTTTTCCTAGAAGCTTCAGAGATCCGAAGAGGAGTCGGAGGGGGGCCACGAGGGCCCCACACACCAGGGCGGCGTGGCCCTGGCCCTGGCCGCGCCCCTATGTGTGAGGGTGCCTCGGGCCACCTCTAAAGATGCCCCTTTGCCTATAAAGACCCCCCGATGGAAAAAACCTAAGTACCCGATCAATTTTCCAGAACACATCGCGATCCGCCGCCGCCGTCGACCCGAAGATCGGGAGGGTCCAGAAGCTCTTCTCGGCACCCTGCCGGAGAGGGGAATCGCCACCGAAGGTCTTCTTCATCGCCATGCTTGCCTCCGGAGCGATGAGTGAGTAGTCTACCTTGGACTATGGGTCCATAGCAGTAGCTAGATGGTTGTCTCCTCCACCATGTGCTTCATGTTTAGATCTCATGAGCTGCCCTACATGATTGAGATCACCGTTATGTAATTCTACATGCTTGGTTTGTTGGGATCCGATGAATATTGGTGTTATGATTGAGTTGCTATACTGAAATATATCTTATGTTATCTCTATGTTGTTTATGATCTTGCATGCTCTCCATTGTTAGTAGCTATCTTGGCCGAGTAGTTGCTAGTGACTCCAAGAGGGGGTATTTATGCTCGATAGTGGGTTCATGCCTCTATTTAATTTGGGGGGAGTGACAGAAACCCTAAGGTTGTAGATGTGCTGTTGCTACTAGGGAGAAAACAACATTCATATGCTCGAGGGCATATGCTTTGTTTACATTACACACTTTGCTTAAAGCAATTATCTGTTGTTCGCAACTTAATACTCATGGGGTGTTCAGATGATATCCCCGTGAGTGGATTATTAGTCATAGATGCAGTTGGATGGCAGTCTATGTATTTTGTTGTAATGCCCAGAGTAAATCGCATAGTGATCTTCTTGACATATCACGTTTATCTTTATTCTATCAATTGCCCAACTGTAATTTGTTTACCCAGCATGTGTTATTTATCTTATGGAGAGACACCACTAGTGAACTGTGGACCCCAGTCCTATTTCCATCATATTGCTATCACCTGTTTACTTTACTCGCACTGTTTACTTTACTCGCATACTATTATCACTTTCCACTCGATACACTCATAACCTTTGTTTCAAGCAAACCGGTGAGATTGACAACCTCATCGCAAGTTGGGAACAAAGTACTTGGTTGTGTGTGTGCAGGTTCCACGTTGTTGCTCGCAAAGCAAAGCTTGGACGAGGCGCCATATATAAATTGTCCGGAGCTGTCGCAAAGCTTGCAAGCATCACCTTCAGTCGTATTGTCTGCTCTTCTCCTGATCGACATACCTTGGTTTCTTAATTGAGGGAAAACTTGCTGCTATATTCATCAAAACCTTCTCTTGGGGTTTACCAACAAACTAGCAATCAAGGACCAAAGGAGCTAAGCGGGGTTACAACTTGGAAAGGAAAGAGTACACAGACAGAAGAACAAGCAGTAGGGATAGCAGGTATATTGCCTAAACCAAATCTATACATTACACTAGCATTAAGGAATAAAGCAAGTGAGGCATATATTCAACAGAAGAACGGCATGTAGACTGAAGGAACTATTAATCCCCCAATGAACAGTACTAGAAATATTCAGAGAAATAGAGTACCATTCCCAGACATATTGGAAAAGAATAAGGATGATAAGCAGTTCAACAAATTTTTGGAAGTAATGAAAGCTGTCCAAGTTACCATACCTGTGCTAGATGCAGTACTGCACATTACAATGTATGCAAAAATCTTCAGAGATCTCTTAACTAAGAAAAGGAGTTTAGGAGAGGAAGAGATTGTGACAATGACAAAGGAATGTGGTGTTGTCATTCAAAATACCCTACCACAAAAATTAGAAGATCCAGGAAGCTTTTGTATACCTTGTCTCATAGGGAACAAAGTTTTCAATGCCCTATGTGATTTAGGGTCTAGTGTGAGTGTCCTCCCATGTTCTGTTTACCAATTGATGACTTTGGGAGAAATCAAAGAGATAAATATGACACTGCAGGTAGCTGACAGGACATTCAGGAAACCGAATGAGTGCTATAAGACATACCAGATATAGTAGGGAAATTTGCTTATCCATTGGATTTTGTGGTGTTCAAAATGGAGGATAACACAGAGGTAGTTATACTAGGAAGACCATTCCCTGCAACTGCTGGAGCACTAATATATGTAAAAGGTTCTACTCTCACATTGAGTTTGGAGTGGGCAAAATTCATCTTTGACATGAGACATTCTACACATCTGCCTCGAGGGAATGGGCAGTGCAATAGAATTGACCTCCTTAACCAATGTATAGATGAAGAATACCAATGAAAAAGGGAAAGATGTGAAGAAGAAAAGAAGACGCAATCATTGGATGAAGAAGAAAACATAACTCCATTGTATGAAATAAGCAAGGTAGCTAATGAGAAAGGAAAAGTTATCATCAACATCAACACCAATGAGTGTGTCGAGTTGAAGCCGCAACCATCACATCTGAAATATGAATTCTTGAATAAAGATAAGAATTTCCCAATGATTGTCAGTACAGAGTTGACTGAGGATCAGATTCAGAGTTTTCTCAAAAATTTGGAAAAATACAAGAAGGTGATAGGATATTCGATAGCAGACATGATTGGCATTAATCCCAGAATTTTCCTGCGAGAAGGTAGTAGGCCCACAAGGGAACACCAGAGAAGATTAAATCCTATGCTCCAAGAAGTAGTGAAAAAGGAAATATTAAAGCTTCTTTTTGCACAAATAATCTAACATATCTTAGATAGTGAGTGGGTGAGCCCAATACATGTAGTACCCAAGTAAGGGGGAATGACTATAGTGGAGAATGACAAACATCAACTTATTCCCACAAGAACAGCTCGAGGACGTGCACTGATTTCAGGAAACTCAACAAAGCAACAAGGAAAAATCACTTTCCCCTCCCATTTATTGATCAAATGTTGGAGAGGTTAGCAGGAAAGGAGTACTTCTACTATCTTGATGGATACTCAGGATTTCTCCAAGTTCCAATCCACCCAGAAGATCAGGAGAAAACTACTTTCACATGCCCTTATGGAACTTTTGCCTATAGGAGACTACCTTTTGGCTTATGTAATGCTCCTGGAACATATCAGAGGTGCATGACTTCAATTTTCTCTGATCTGACTGAGAATATAATGGAGGTGTTCATGGATGATTTCACAGTCTATGCAGAAGATTTCAGTAGCTGCTTGTCAAATTTAGAAAAAGTCATGAAGAGATGTATGGAGAATAACCTAGTCCTTAACTAGGAAAAATGTCATTTCCTTGTGAAGGTTTTGGGGCATTTGGTTTCAGCTAGAGGGGTTGAAGTTGACAAAGCTAAAGTAGAATTCATTTCCAAATTACCTCCTCCAGTGAATGTAAAAGGAGTAAGAAGTTTTTTAGGGCATGTCGGGTTTTATAGGAGATTCATAAAGGATTTCTCAAAAATTGCCAAACCCCTAACCTAACTACTGAATCATGATGTCCAAATCAAATTTGATGACAACTGCATGTAGGCATTTGACAAACTCAAGTCTGCTCTGATTATTGCACCTATTGTTCAGTCCCCTGACTGGACAGTACCATTTGAATTAATGTGTGATGCTAGTGACTTTGTTGTTGGAGCAGTTCTTGGATAGAGAAAAGAGAAATCACTGCATGTGATATAATAAGCATGCATGACTCTAGATGGGGATCAATCCAACTACGCCACCACAGAGAAAGAATTGCTAGTGATTGTATATGCATTTGATAAATTCAGGTCCTACTTAGTTGGAAACAAATGTATTATCTTCAAAGATCATGCAACAATAAGATACTTATTGAGCAAGAAGGATGCTAAACCAAGATTGATCAGGTGAATCTTATTGTTGCAAGAATTTAACACTGAGATCATGGATAAGAAGGGAGCAGAAAACTCAGTTGCGGACCACCATTCCCGTATCTCAGATTCTAAGAAAAATAAGTCACTCATAAATGACTCATTACCTGGTGAACAACTCATGAGTATATCTCAAGACAAGACACAATCTCCTTGGTATGCTGACATGGGAAACTATCTCGCATGTGGGATAGAGCCTGTGGCATTATCAAAGCAACAAAAGAAGAAATTTAAAAGTGATGCAAAGTATTACTTCTGGGATGAACTATTCCTTTATAAGCACTGTGCTGATGACATTATGAGAAGATTCTTACCTGACATCAAGGTCAAGAGAGTGATTTACCAATGCCATTCCTCACCTTATGGCGGGCATGCTAGCACAACAAAGATGCAGACCAAAGTACTTCAGGTTGGGTTCTTTTGGCCCACAATGTTTAGAGATGTATACCAATGGGTGAAATCGTGTGACCCTTGCCAAATAACAGGTAAAGCAACCAGAAGGAATGAGATGCCGCAATAGGGTATTCTGGAGGTAGAGCTATTCGATGTGTGGGGTGTAGACTATGTTGGTCCCCTTCCCACTTCTCAAGGGTACAGACACATTCTGGTGGCAGTAGACTATGTCTAAAAATGAGTTGAGGCAGTACCAATTGTTGCCGCTGATTCAAAGTTAGTGTGCAAACTGTTTAAGTAAGTTGTCTTTCCAAGATTCAGAATTCCAAGAGTGGTCATCAGTGATGGAGGGGCCCATTTCAACAATTATCAGCAGCAGAACTTATTCAAGAAATATGGGGTCCATAATCATAGAGTAACTACACCATGTCATCCTCAAGCTAATGGACAATTCGAGTTATCAAACAAAGAGATCAAGCAAATACTTGATAAGGTAGTTTCAAAGTCCAAGACTGATTGGGCGGTTAAATTACCAGATACTCTTTGGGCTTATAGAACTGCATACAAGACCCCCATTGGGATGCCTCCTTTTAGACTGGTGTATGGCAAAGCATGCCACCTTCCTATAGCATTAGATCACAAAGCTCAATGGGAAGTAAAAAACATTTACCATGGACATTGGTGCAGCAGAAATCAGAGGAAACTTCAGCTCTGTGAACTAGAAGAGTTGAGAAAATATGCTTATTTGAGTTCAAAGATATACAAAGAGAAGAAAAAGAAGATTCATGATAAGCATATACTAAGGAAAGAATTTCAACCAGGGGAATCTATGTTGGTATATGATTCTAGATTTCACTTGTTTCCTGGGAAGTTTAAGTCCAGATGGTATGGCCCTTGCATAGTCAAAAGGGTGTTTCCCAATGGAGCAGTTGAAGTTTAGAATCAATCAGGAGGGATATTCTCAGTAAATGGTCAGAGACTGAAGCACTACTTGTCAGTAGAGGACATAGTAGAATTTGAAGAAGAAGAAGAAGAATATAAAGGGGAAGGTTGCAATGGACAAAAGGAAAACCCTAAATCTCATTGATCAGTTCATGACATTTGGTCTAGCTTAAAGACTATAAACAAAGCGCTCTACAGGAGGCAACCTGGAAACTTCCTTTTTCCTTTTAAGTTATACTCTTCTTAATTTAGCAATTTGCGTTTTGTTTTTATGTTTTCTTTCATTTTGCAGATAGAAATAAAAATGTACAGCGAAGGGAGTGATTTACAGCAGGACAACAAAAGAAGCACATAAGAAGATCGTTTCCATTGATATAGCGAATCAAACCATGTGAGCTACCCTTACACATGTTACTTGTATATGAATATGAATACATGTTCCTTCTAAGTTAAAATATAAGTCTTGGGGAACCACTTGACCCTTCTGGATGCATAAATCTCAACACCTCAACAACATAAACCCTTTAACTCTGAAATACTCTTTAACCAAGTGACATTGTTCACCTTTACCTACATTTTTCCCATTACCTGAAGTTGATACTTGAATGGAATCAGAAACTTGTTTGTCAGTTAATCTTGAATTGCCTTGTCCATTCCTGAGCCAGTAATTGCCAAAGCCTAGATGGGTATCATGATCTCGGGATCGGTGGTACCTGACTAAGGTGGGGGCAGTTATGACAACCTCTTTGCATGGTTGAAAAGAACAAAATATTTATTCGACAAAAATTCTGGTTCTTGTTATTCTTTCAAAGCAAATTTTCACTAAAACCTGTCTGGGTATCATGATCCCGGGATCGGTGATATCTGACTAAGGTGGAAGTGACATTCTGATTATAAGATCGAAAAGAGAAAAAAAAGAAGGGAAGAGAGATAATAGAAAGAAAGAAAAAAAGTTAGAAGAAGAGAAAGGAGGAAAGCTTCTTATGTTCCCTTTATTTAAGTTCCCTCCTAAAAATTATTTGCATATTTGGGAATGGCGGAGGCAGCTCCTTGGCCATGGCGGAGATGCCTCCCACGGGCAAGGCGCCGGCGCAGACCACATCCAGCTGTCGCCGCCGCTCCCTCCCGGTGTCTACTTCAATCCGACAAAGAAGTGGAGCAACTGCCGAGCCATGATCCCGGAGGAGTATTTTGACGCCATTGCCAAGCTGCTGCTGTGGGAGGAGTATGCTACAAATGCACTTGGTATTTGACCGAGAGATAGATTGATCTCGTTCAGACGACAATTTGATTAATTTGGGGGAACTCTTAAATTTTGTTCGGTTCTTGCAAATTGCCTCCGAGACCGTTTGTATTTGCCACCAATTGCTCGAAAAGAAATGTTAATTTAGTACTCTATTTTGAAAAACTATTGATTTTATTTTATAATAGCTCATACTTTGTTACACATTCTCTGTAACGCAAATTATGGGATTGAAGAGAAATATCAATAAATAAGATGGTTATAATGGTAATAAAGAAACTGGATAATCCAACGAGACAGATAGCTATAATAGTAATAAAAAATAAAAAGCCAGACTTCATTTGGAAGTTAACGTTAGGCTTGGAATTCAGTAACTGTACATACAGTTTTCAAATTCTTTTTAAAGGGAATTGAAATCCTATTGTTAAGGTGCTGTTGGAATTAAGAATCTGAATACAGGCGCATTTCCATGTGCTCAAGTATAACCCGGAAGAACTCCCACAAGACATACATCACAACATTCACGAGGAAAACCATGCTGGTAACATGAACAAATTCCAGTTTATGTACCTTACCAAATTCAGGAAACATGCACTACAGCACTAGGGCTTGCAAATATGATGTGCTTTATACTACTATATGCTGGACAACTGAAAGTTTAGTCCACAAGCGGGATGCAGTTTCGCAATACAACGATGGTCAGGCTCAACCATGTAGTCCCAAGATAAGATGGTTAAAGCTTTGATGCAGTCACAGTCGCCCTCTGCAAAACAGTGTAGACCATTCGCCATGTGATGCATGAGTACCAAAGATTAACAGGCACTACCTCTTCCGCTTTTCCATGAACACCTCAGTGAGAGCAGAAAGGATTCTGAAGGTCTCGACAGTATTGACTTCGTTTTCTTCAACTATTCTCCTTGCAACTTCCAGCATTTTCGAGGCACGATCCAAATCAGAATCAATATCATTGCATGCTATCTCGTTACCATCCTTGTCAGTGTCACCATTTCTATCGTCCTCATATTCCCCATTTGAGTTTTGCCCTAATGAACGACTATTTCAGTATGAACCATGCTAGGAAGGAAAACACACTAAACAAGAAGATAACTTATACTAGTGTTTGTGAAACGAAATAAAGAGCAATCAGCATAAAAAGCAATGTGATTGTATCGTTCCAGAAAGGATCCAACTTAATCAGTTTAACACAATCAGCATTGATCAATACATTGGTGCATCCAAAGAGTACATTGGTCAAAATTCAAACCGAAATGTCAAACAAGAAAATTGACATTAATACATGAATTTAATAACATGCAACTAGAAAAAGGACTTATATTTTTAACCCCAAAAGGTGGAAGTTCTTATTGTAACACTTAGCCCCAGCAACTTCACTGGTTTGACAGGTAATTGCAAAATAACTGAATGAACCAATGCTTCAAATATACATATCTGTTTAAGCTGGCATTGCCATTCAACCATTCCAAGTGTCTGAACAGGCACAAAATAAGTAGTACCTCCATTCCATAAAACAAGGCATATAAATTTAGTCCAAAGTCAACATTTTCAAGTTTGACTAAGTTTAGAGACAAACATATGATCTTCTACATTACCAAATCTATATCAATAGATCCACCATCGGATGTTTTTCTTAACGTATTTATCAAACATTTTATATATTGATATTATTGTGTATATCTTTAGGCAAACTTAGTATTCTTTGACTTTCGACTAAAATTAAACGCCTTATTTTTTGGAATGGAGGTAGTACAAAAAATTGACATATGCACTATACAGGCATACATACACACATAGTAAATATGGCCAGCACACGAACAAGCTTCTTATAAAGCATTTTTTTACTCTCTGCCAAATCATGTACTACAGTTGAAAATTTGAATGCGCCACAAGAAAAATAAGCAAAACCGCTGTGATTAAAATAGCCACTTATTTACTTTGCCAATACATGAGTACACTACTGATTAGCACTTAGCAGTTTATTCTGTGTACCATTAGCCAGTAAAGGCAGAGAGGGGAAAGCTTGTGATCAGGAGATGGTTATTACCTATACAGATACGATAGATAATAACGTATTTTAATTGATATGGCAGTATGAACATAAGTAGATGACGCTATACCTTCTTCACTATCACTGTTCTCTGAGCTTGTAGTATCAGGTCCGCTGGATGTACCCTCAACTGTTTTTTCATATGGTGGACTCTTGGGAACAATGCTGAAATGATTGGCCGCCTTCTGAGCTTTCTTTAGCAATGCACGTCCATATTGGTAATACGTGCTGGCACACTTCGGAGAAAGATCATCGTAATGTGCAACCCTAGGTGACAGCAAATGCGTAAACTTCTCATTGCTAAGGTTATAATGCAAGGTCATAACAGGTACTGTAATCTTCTGAGATATAACAAAACAATCAAACCTAACCACCACAAATCCACAATTGTTCCATTAATTATTCTAATGACAAAGGATGCCAACTAGTAATTATCTTAGCTGCTGGTACCTTTTATAGCAACTGACAAGGGCTTGCACAGATTAATTAAGAAGCATAATTGCGCAACAGGTTTATTAAGCGATAGCGTATAAATAAACCACACTGCAATGAGATATTTTGAACTAGTTGGTACTCGAGATGCATAGACATATTTACGAAATAAGATAACACATATCGCTAAAGTAACTGCACATTAAAGTGATGCTCTTCGCAGTCCACACATCATAACAAATGATCGCCAGCTCCTCCAACTCCCAAGTAATTGTATGACAAGCCGCTGAACAGAAGGAACCTAAACAGCCACTTGGTAACCACCTGTCCTTACATATAAAACCTGAAACGTACTAAGCTTGTATCCCAAACTACAAAAGATAAAGGATCAAAGCAAAGGGCACAAGAAAACAATAGAAAATCATTAAGAGGAGTTAACTAATTGGGTATTCTTTCCCACAATACATCCGCCTGCATGCTTGGGTGTGCCTGGGAGTAGGCCGGAATGGAGTTTGGGAGTGGACTCCTAACCTGAGATCCAGGGCGTATCTGAGGTGATCAACAGCAGCAACAAAGCGCCGTTCCTCGATGGCCTTCAACCCCTTGTCAAACCGCAATTGTGCATCTTGCTCCCATCCTCCCTCCTCATCATTCTCTTCATCGCTAGAGCTGAGAACTGGAGCCATCAGGTTGTGGTGCTCACCTTGAGGTGCTAGTAGTGCAGGACCTGTAGTGTAGGAGCTGAGAACTGGAGCCAAACAGTCAATTCCCCAGTGACATTGGTACACCTTCCTCGCCCACTTTGACTGGAGCTCAACTGCAAAGATGTCATCATGTTCGTACGTGCTCACGAAGACAGTATTTGCTCCCTCGGCAAAGCCAATCAGATACGCTGTCATGTCTCGGTTTGGGGACGTCGAGGCCCTAACGTGAGAGAACAAATCTTCCAGGTAGATTACCCCAAGCTTTACCCATTTTGCACCACCGCCTTGACTCACCTTTCTTGACAAGAGGCAGAGACAATCACAGCCATCGTCAGAAAATCCATGCGTATCAGGGTCCGGCTTGACGAGCGCAATTCCAAGGCCAGCATCCTCCGCCTGCACGAGTATCATCCTCTTCTTCCATGCGGCTTCCTCGTGATGGCGTGGTGGTTTGATCCTAACCAGGCTATGTCGAGCCAAGTCGTACTCGAGGATGTTCCCACAGACGGACAGGAAGTAGAGCAACGACTTGCCAACGAGCACGGCGGGAGCATTACAGATGAAGGGCACGCCGTTGGTTGAGGCCACCTTACCCCACGCGCGAGTCTCCGACGAGTACACGCACGCCGACGAGACGAACTGCAGCTCCCTGTTTTCATGTTCGGGGTCGCAGGACACCAAGACAATAAAGAAGGGCCCTCCATGGCAGTTGCGGTGGTCGCACCCGTCCGCCGCGCAGATCACCGTCGCGTACGAGCTCACGAGCTTGAACGGCGCCGGCACTTCCGTCCGTTGGCCGGTGAACGGCACCCAGACGAGGAGGCTGATGTCCTGGGGGAAGTTGTGGTCCTCGATACGACGCGTGGACTGGAAGACGGCGCGGCCGTGGCGGTAACCGTGGAGGTCCCAGCCGGAGAAGTCGGGGAGGGGGAAGGAGAAGGGGGAGGTGGGGACGTACTCGCGGCGGCCCTGGGATTCCGAGTGGTAGAGGAAGCCTAGCATTTGGGGTGCCCGGCCGAGCTCGAGGAGGTTGGGGAGGAACTTGGGGTCGTAGATGAGGTCGCGCCAGTGCTTGCAGACGAGGGAAGCGCGGAGGAGGGATGAGGGGTCTTCCGGCGGGAGTCGGTCCAATATCAACTCGAGGAGGTGGTCCGGCAACGGCGGCGGCGGACGGCTGCTCTCTGGCGTCGCCATGCTTCTAGATCTCTCCGGGGAAGAGGAATGGGGGACGAATTGGTTCGGCTCTACCAGGTCGAGGAGGGGGAGGGCGGTCCCCTTTGTCTTGTGCTCCCTGCCGTTTCCTTATTCCCGAAGGTTTGTTTATTAAATAAAAAAACGGTTGTGTTATTCCAGAAGGTTTGTTTGTTAAACAAATGCAGTACTCCCCGCTTCATAATTTTCCAGAACCAGCCGCTTCCTTGAATAAACCTTAGTCACCGCAGCTCCGCCTCCTTAGTCGACCGGTTCCCTCTCCTCCAGTCGGCCTTGTCGGTGTTGGGAGGGGCGGTAAACCTGATCTATGGTCGGAGTTTTTCAAACAAAATTAGTTCTGTAGCAGTTTAGTGTCGATTTGATTGTTTTCTTCTTCTTGGACTTCATCATGATGAAGGAGACAACTTCTTCAATAAGTGTTCCTCGGCCCTTTGTTCGACGATGTTAGTTTCTTCTCGACATCAATGGTGGTGTTGGAAGATCAAATTTCTTTACGTATGGTCTTTTAGATCTTGCTCTGCCGGATCAATCTTGGATGAGTTTTGTTGGTTGTCGTGACGAGGTTTGTCCTCATAATATCTATCACGGTTGCTATGTCCTCGACAATGGTAATTCATACTCTCGGCTCATCAGCAACGTCGACCAGGCTCTCCGGTTCATTTTCCCTAAAATAGTGGTGTTGTTACTCTTGCCGATGTTAGGTGATTACTCTAATGGTTGCGCGTGCATGTGATGCATGTAAAATACATACATGATCTTTGCACTTTACCACTTGATATTCCACCTTATTTGTATCATATATTGGTTATATTCATGCTTTTTGATGATTATTGGGAATAATTTACATGTTCCCCAATTTTATTGGATTAACCTGGGAAAACCAAAAAACCTCTATTTCAATGTTTTTAACTTTCAGGGACCCAAACGGAGTTCAAATTACCTGAAACATTGCGGGAGCCAGTTTTTCCACGGAACAAGACTTTTAAGAGAAGGAAGTGCAACAAGGAAGCCACGAGGGCTAAACGAGCATGACCCATGTGGCCAGATTCCTTGGCCGCGTGGGGCCTGCCCGTTCCCCCCTCGTTGCTCTGATGCCATCAATCTTCGTCTCGATGGATTCGTCTTGACCTAAAACCAACTATATAAAGGGTGCTCCTGCGGGTCGCGAAAAGGAGCGCCGCCAAAACACAGAAACACGAAACAGGAACCAGCGAGATCGAAGATCAGAGGGGAAAACTCTGGCGGGGTGCTGCCGGTGTGATCTCCATCACCTCCGATGACTCTACCTTCGTCACCATGATGAAGAGGGAGTAGTCCACCTCTGGACTACGGGTTTGTGGCAGTAGCTAATTGTATCTCTCTCTTTTTCTTCATCGTCTTAGCGCCATATGAGCTGCATAACATGATTATGGCCATATTTGTATCACTTTTTTGGTGGATCTTTCTATGAGTTAATATATGAGATTGCAATTGTTCTTTAATTTCAGTGTATGAGTAGATGCATATTATGTACCCCATTCTTGTTTACTTGTTATGATCAAGCATTTTTATGAGAGCGTATGTGGGGGAACATGTGCATTAGTTGGAGTAACGGGGGTGATTATTCTGGGGAGGACAGTCCTTGGGAGTCACTTGGATTTTTACCTTACTTTGTTGCCTCACTAGAGATAAAGAAAATACCATGCTACAGGGTATCTCTAGCGTGACCTTGTTGAGTATCTGCGACTAGATCTAGTATGTTCTTATTTTAACTTCATATCATTGTGTTTAATGCTATGCTCTGAGTTTACCTTAATACCGAGATGACTAGATTAAATTTCCATCTTGGTGGAGTATGAGAGAGATGAATAACCAAAACATCTCTATATAGGACGTGATGCCCATATGAATTCATCTGAATGTGAACTTTGTTGCAATCTTTTATGTCAATTGTATGATCCTATGTCCGCCATATCTTTTATGAGAGAGTGCATTAGTGAACCCATGAACCCCGGTCCACTTTTTATCATAAGAAACAACTTTCCATTCACTTTATCGTTGTTTTTATTTTCAGTTATTATTAATTTCGAAAATATAAAAATATTTCCTTTATTGCATTTTACAAACCAAAACACTACAACCATATCTTTTACTGTTTATCATTGCATTGCATATTACTTTAGGTGTTAGAAGAGGGACAGGAAGGATCCTTATACACACAGTTCCCCGAGAGTTTGATATAAACCCTCGAGTCACCTTCGTGGGGAAAATCAAGCTTCCCTCTGCTAAACACTATATTCTTGGAGGCTCAACCTAGCGAAGCATCAAGCGATTTTCTGGCACCGTTGCTGGGGAACTAGTAGAAGGATTGCTCACAAAAAAGTCTTTATCACCAATTTGTGCAAACGCCTAAGCTTGGGGAGGTTGCACCTACGTGAGTATCATCTTGTCCTTTTAGATTTGCAAAGTACTTTATTTTTATTTTGTTATTGTCTTACATATCATTTTATTTTCAGTTTTGCATTTTCTTTTATATTTTGGTTTGCATTTTATTTTTGTTTTGCATTTTTGTTTACTATTTGTTATTTCAGTTGCATTAGTTGTAGTATCATTTTACTTTCTATTTTTATATTAAAAAATAAAAACACATAAGAATTAGTGTTAGTTTTTAATATGTATGCTAAGCTATGGAAGCCTACATTGAATATCAATGAACAGAGGAAGGAGACAAAATGCGTAGATTGCTTGGAGATCTTAGAAGAATGGCTATTCAGTTTTGTGAGTCACATGATGAAACTTGTTGCACTAGAAAATTCATGAAACACTGTCACTTTCAAGCAAATATAATCATGATCCTATAATTGCTTGTTATCATGAAGCTACATTTCAATGCCCTAATATAGAACAAGTTGAGAAATATATTGGTTATGTTACAGCCCACGAGATAGACTCTCTTATTGATAAATATGTTGCAATTAGTCCTGAAGCTCGTGTAATGAAAGGACATAGTTCTATTATTCTCCAATTTTGCAAAAAATAATTTAGTGATAATGTTTATGTTAAAGAAAGAATTCTTGCTCCCATGGAAGGTACTAATATTTTACAGGAAGAGGAAGTATGCGAAGAGGAGATTGAAATGGATATGTTCCAACCTAAGCTTGGGGAAGAGTTGGATCTTCCAACTTCACCTCCAACATATTATAGTAACACTCAAACTCAAAACCCATTTGTTATCTATGATAACCCATGCTATGATAATTTTTCCAACTAAAAATCCATACACTTCTTGTGAGGGAATTGAAAGTCAAATAGTTATTTATGAGAACCCTTCCTATTATGAAAACAATAATGCTCCTTTGCTTGCTAGCAATGCTACTAGTAAAATTACTGATGATAATGAGAATTGTGTTTTAGATATGCTTTATGATAATGCTTTAGATGATGGCCCTATGCTTAATGATAATCCTCCATGTTTAGAAGTTGTTACTAAATTATGTGAGGATAAAGATGATATACTTGCTGTTTGTAGTGGTACTCTTACTCATGAGAGTCCTACTTTGTCCTTGAATTCTCCTAATTACACTTTAGAGGAGAAATTTGCTTATGTTGAGAAATACCTATGTAGTTTGCAATTATGTTTAGTTCTAAATCCTTGTTACAACCATAATATTAAAATTGATATTGATCGTAATAACTATTTTGAAAGGGAAAAGCATGCGAATGAATTTCAAAATAAATTTAATGATCCTCTTTATGTGCCTAAATTACTTAAGATTGATGATTCTAATGGTTATATGGTTGGATCTACTTATACTACTTGCAACTACTATGAAAGAGGAGGTGATGAGAGCCCTTATTATGCTACTAATAATTAAAACTTGCAAGGGGCTGCTGTAAATATACATTGGAAGACTTCTATTGAGTGTTATTCATTCATATACAAAATGTCTATGCATAGAAAGAAAGTTAGACTTTGTTGTTATTACTTTTGTGTTTTGTTTTTCTCTCTACCAGGTTTTAACTTCTCAATTATTTTGATTGGTTTGAGAGCACCATGGGACCCTGGTATTATCTATGGAACACTTCCTAAGGAAGAGGGACATGCCAAAATACAAGTTCCCTCGTGAGCTTCACCCATCTTAATTATCAAGTAAGTAAGCCTAGCTATATGGCTATAAAGAAAGCGATGTACGGGAGGCAACCCGGTTGTTTTTTGTTTTGATTTTCTTTGTATCCTCTTTCTATAACAAGAGACTTTATTTTTTTGTTTTGCTACTGGAGTTTTTAATAAAGTGCCAAGTTTTACTCATTTTGGATTGTTAGAGTTGCCAAAAACTTATGGAGCAGAAATTCCTGCGCGAACTCTTTTCTGTAAAAAGTTCTCAAAAAATTTCTGTAGCTCCGATTGAGCTCTCCTTTTAACTAAAGGTGCACTTTTCATCCTCTGTATGCCTGATTTTTTATAGAATTGTTCGACATGTTTAAGTAGGGTAATTAATTATGTTTTGCTGCTGCAATATTTCTGGACAGCTGTCCTATTTTGTTTTATGCATTCTTTGAGCTTTAAAGCTAAATATTTTTGATTGGTTTGAGTTTATGAGAAGGAATACAATATTATATACCTATTGGACACCTTTCATGCAATTTGTTTTTGGAATTACATGCAGCAAATATCATGCTTTTTATGTCTACTAATGTCACCCCACAGAAAAAGAGATGGGAGATATCTTTGTGTTGAAGTTTTTTCCACAGGAATTAGAGGAGCTGCGCCAAGAGACATTTAAGAATGATGAAAACCATATGCTTGGGGATGTCAAGACCCCACTGGACTACACACTCTCGGTTTGCACACGTCTACTTTTTTGTTTTTCTATCAACGCAGTTTATCGCATAAACTTAAAGCCTCTTTTATAGTATTGTTATAGTTTGCTTTTGCTTTGTTTTATTTTTATTTGGGTGAGACCACCATTTTTATTTACTTTAATGGAAAGATACTGGTGGTTTGGTTTGATTTGATTTGGATGCATTGAAAGATTTGGGATTAAGATATAGGAGTTGATTATTAAGATACATATGGTTGCATGTTTCATATGCTTTGAATAAGTTTTGATCTACATGTGGTTTATTAGGAGCTATCGTGTATTCATTGTTTAGATGATTAATACTTGTTTACATTGTTTTAACATGGATTGTTTAGCTCTATGGACACTTATGCATGCATGTAGTTGGTCAACTCTCTCCCTCTTGCTAGTCCAAAAATAAAAATCTAACAAGTCAAGAACTTGTTTATCCAATACCTTCAAACCAAGTTATTCCAGTGAGTCCATCATATCTACCTATTAGATTTTATGCTATTCCAAGTATGTTTTTCATGTTTCATTGTCTTACTTAGTTTCCAAATATTAAAATGCTTATGAGTATATTTTGTTATAAGAAAAGTGGTCTAAAGGCTCCCACGAACTTGAATGCACACCTTATTTCTTGCATTTAATAAACTTGAACCATTATGATTATGATTATGAAGTTATGAGCTTGACAAAGTCTGAGTTGGGAGGTAGCACATTGATGACCCAAAAGTATAGGGGGTGTATCATAGTACTTTCGATAAATAAGAGTGTCGAACCCAACGAGGAGCAGAAGGTGTTGACAAGTGGCTTTGATCAAGGATTCACTGTAAATACTAGCAAACGAGTTTTCAGGAGTATTTGGTAATGCAAGTAAATAAAGTACGAGTAAATAAAAGACAATAATAACAATTGCAGCAAGTGGCCCAATCCTTTCTAGAGCAAAGGACAAGCCGGTTGTGTAACTTATGATGACCAAACGTTCTCAAGGACACACGGTAGTTTCTGTCAAGAGCTTTCGCTTTATGCCGCTAAATAATCTTTATTGGTTTGATAAGTGTTATGGGGGTGAACCTGTGCTAGCGTACTACCCTTACTAGGATTTATACACACTTGTGATTATACCCCTTGCAAGCATCCACAACTACAAGAAAGTAATTAAGATAAATCTAACCACAGCCTTAAACTCTAAGATCCTACGCTCCCTGGTGCAATGGTTTTCTAACGGAGGTTTAGGTTTCTGTCACTCCAGCAACCCCACAATTAGTATCCAAATACACAATACATTTCACTAGGCCCATAAATGGTGAAGTATCATGTAGTCGACGTTCATATGACACCACTAGTGAAATAGCACCACAACAAATAAATATCAAACCATTAAATATTACTCAACATAATTCCACTACTAACATCTTGACTTCTCCCATGTCCTCAAAACTAAACGAACTACTCACAAGACATCAAATGGATCATGATCAGAGGTAAAATAATGGTAAATAACATTCTGAACATAAACCTCAATTCAACGGTTCCACTCAATAGCATCAACCACAAGAGTAATTAACACCGGGAAAGTTTCCCCTAAGAATTTGACAAGATTCAACTCAAGATGTTACAGTGGGATGGCGTGGTGATGGTGGAGATGAAGGTGCTGGCGATGGAGATGATGATGATCCTGATGAAGTCTGGTGCGATGGCGATGACGATGGCGATGATCTCCCCTCCCCGGGAAGGAATTTCCTCGGCAGATTCCTGCCTGCCGGAGAGCTTTTCTCTCTCTGGTGTTTTCCGCCCCACAGAGGCGGCGGTGTATATCTCTAAGGCCCCCCTTCACTTAGGTTTTCAGGGATGATGATATACGGGAAGGGGCGATGGCAGAAGTGGGCCAGGGTGGCCTCACCACAGGCCGGCTTGGCCAGGGTGGGCCCGCGCCCCCTGTGTGTGAGCCCGCCCTGTGGCTCCTCTCGCCTCCTCCTTCTGGCTTCTTCAGTCTTCTGGCAAAATATAATTATCTGGTATTTTTCTGGAATTTTCTGATCCTTCGAAACATGGTGTCTTGACGGTCCTTTTTCCAGCAGAATCCTGACTCCGGCAGCAAATCCTCCAATGATCATCAAACATGTAAAAACAGAGGAAACAACATAAGTATCATCTCTGAATGTGAAATATATCAATGAATAACAGTAAGTTATGATACAAAATAGTGATGCAAAATGGACGTATCAACCCCCCCCCCCCAAGCTTAGACCTCGCTTGTCCCCAAGCGAAAACTAAACTCGGTAAATATGACCACAGGTTTATGGAGTGAAGTGTCGATAATCAAAATACGGACAAGAAGCATCACATTCACCAAGGCACAAATTATAATAGACAGCAACTTCCCTTTATATGATATAGACTTGCAATAAGTAAAAGGGAATCACAAATAAAGATGCACAAGGTAAACTATAATTGGTGATGGCAAACCTTAGTTCTTGGTCAGAGAACAATGAACAAACTATTTTAATTTTGAACGGAGCCTTTATAACAGAGCTAATATAGCAAAGACCATATGCTCAACAAAACAAACTCTTTGCAATCATAGAAAGCTTTCAAAGATATATTCCCTCAGATAAAAACATTGTACTAAACAAAGGAAGATAGTAAACATGATTGAACAGATCAACATATGGATCAGTGAAACATAACAACTCAAATGCTTGCTTGAGATAGAGGAGAATAGGTTGACTCAACATAAAAGTAAAAGACAGGCCCTTCGCAGAGGGAAGCAGGGATTAAACATGTGCTAGAGCTTTTCATTTGTAAAACAGAGATAAAAATTGTTTTGAGAGGTGGTTGCTTTTGTCAACGACTAGCAACGGAGTTCTTGATATCTTCCATACTAAACAAGTGAGAGCGGTTCCGAGATGTTGATTAATTGGCACAATTGTGCTCTTTTATAGCTTGGCACTCCTCCCCACCTTTTCCTTTCTCAAACCATGGCTAACCGATTCCATCGGGTGCCCACCAACTTTCACAAACCATGGAGGAGTGCCTTTTTCTTTCTTTTTCTCTTTTTAGATTACAATGGTCTAACCAGCTCTCTTGCAAAATTAATGACGAGCAGATGAAGCTGCCTAGTCGAGGGGTACTTAATTTAGTATAGAAGATAACAAACACAACCACTACGTCCTCATGAGCTAAAAATAGTGGCACAAATGAGAAGTATTTGAAGGTTTTTGAAAGGTAGCACATGAAAATTTACTTGGAATGGCTTGAAATACCATGCATAGGAATTTATAGTGGACTCTTTGGAAGTAACTTGGTTTTTGGGAATTGGATGCACAAGAAGTATTCCCTCTCAGTACAGGTTTTTGGCTAGCAAGGCTGGGTAGCAAGCATAAGAGTTGCATGAAACAAACAAACATACATATTATAGGAACAATCATGCAAACTTCCTTGAAAGTACAAACGATTTTAACTTGAGAATACTAATACTTATAAGCCAATCATGAAGGAAAGCTGAAATGATGTATCCACTAGCACTTCTTTCTTCTTTTCTACTCAAACCTCAAGGTAATGTTGCTACTGACCAAGCTAAGTTTGCCAAAACCAACTAAATTTACTCATGCTCCCAAAGTGATACCAATACTAATCAACAAGACTAATCGTATAAGAGAGATTGCAAACTAAAATAAAGTGCACGGAAAGTAAACGATAAAACTTCTTGAAAGAGCATTTGCCCCCATGTGTGGTTTTGGTAATTTATGACAATCCCTATGGACTAATGTTTGCATCGAGTTATATTTGTAGGACTTGTCTGTAGACAACGCTTGAGCCATATCTTGGTTTCAAGGTTGTAAGAAGATGCAAATAAAGAAGTTTATGTGATGATCAAGGGAGTTGAGCCTATAGAAGACATCATCATTATGAAGGAAGAAGATGAAGTCCAATGTTGATCAAGTCGAAGCGCAAGTTCAAGATAGGCATATGGAGGATATCATTTGCTTGAAGCTCGGTGTCCATTTGGTGTTAATGGACATGTGAAGATATTTCTACTAGTGTCTCTCCCATAGTGAAGTATGGGGGAGCAATCCGCAAGACTTCATCGAGCAAGCGCAATCAAGAAAGGTAGTCCAACTTGAGAAGATCAAGATCGTCACTATCTAGCTCAAGTGGAAGGCGCAAGGCAAAGGTATGATCTTGATAGGGTTTCTTTCTTACCGGTCTCATAGTGTTTGGGAGACCGGGTTTTAGGATCGATAGCCGTACTATCAAGAGGGGCTCTCGAGTGAGTAACTTATTCGTATTGTTCAGAGAGAGCTCAAACCTTTGCATACTTGGCATTATCTTTCTTGGTTCTTATTTGGCTTTTATCCATGTGAGGTTCTAGAGCTTGTGATTATTTCCATGACAAGCTCTAGCTCATCAAAAACGGATTTTGTATGGAACTCTAATTGCGTTTTTGGTGTTTGGAGGTTTTACCGACTCATCTTTATAGCTAAGTCAAACCTTTTATCATTTGGTTTCATCCTCTTTTGTTGGACTATGATGTTTCTATGGATGATGTTGTATAGCTCATCGTGGTGATTCCAACGAGCCCAAGATCATCGAAAACGGAGTCCGGATGCAAAAGTTATCGCTGTTTTCGTGTTGCTCACTTTTCTTGGGCGGATTATCCGGCCCAGTTTTGGAAAAATCCGGCCCAAAAATCCGGCCTTAAATCTGAGTGACGCGCACTTTGCCAACTTCTGGTCCTTAGCCATTTTCAGGGGGGGCGGATTATCCGGCCCAGTTTTGGAAATATCCGGCCGAAATATCCGGACGCCGGATTATCCGGCCCAGTTTTGGAAATATCCGGCCGAAATATCCGGCCCCAGATCTGGACGACGCGCGTGTAGTCCTTAGCAGTTTCTGGGGGGGGGGGAGGGCGGAATATCCGGTCCAAACTTGGACCGGATTATCCGGCCCTGCTGTACATCAACGGCTACATTCCCGAGAGGGGTATAAATACCCCTCCCCTTCTTCAAGCTTGGGTCAGCTCGTTTTCCCCTCTCTCTCCCTCCATTGTTGACCTTGGAAAGCTTGCCCATCTCTCAATTCCTCCCATGATTCTTGCATATCTTTGAGGGAAAAGAGAGAGGAGATCTAGATCTACATTTCCACCAATCACTTTCTCCTCTTTGTGAGGGGAACCCTTTGGATCTAGATCTTGGAGTTCTTTGTGGATTTCTTCCTTTGTTCTTCCTCTCATATCCCTCCATAGCATTTGTTGCTTTGGTAGGATTTGGGAGAGAAGGATTTGAGCACTTCGTGTGTTCTTGCCATTGCATTTGGTGCATCGGTTTGAGTTCTCCTCGGAGATTCGGTAGTGAAAGTTCGTTGAGCTTTTTACTCTTGGGTTCTAGGAGCCCTAGACGGCTTAGTGGCTTAGTGGTTACTTGGGGACCTCCAATTAAGTTGTGGAGATCTTCCCAAGCTTTGTGGTGCCTCCGTGGCAATTACTTGGGGACCTCCAATTAAGTTGTGGAGATCTTCCCAAGCTTTGTGGTGCCTCAGTGGCGATTCTTGGGAGCCTCCAATTGAGTTGTGGAGATTGCCCCAAGCTTGTATGGGCTCGGTGACCGCCCTCAAGTGTCCCATAGTGGTCGGGTCTTCCATCTTGGTGGGAGGGCTCGAGGAGATTACGGTGAGCCTCCGTGGCGTTTGGGGAGCCTTGTGCCTCCACACCGCTCCAACGGAGATTAGCACTCGCAAGGGTGTGAACTTCGGGATACATTGTTGTCTCCGCGTGCCTCGGTTATCTCTATACCCGAGCTCCTTTACTTATGCAATTTACTTTGTGATAGCCTTCGTGCTTGAAGTTTATATATCTTGCTATCACATAGTTGCTTATCTTGTCTAGCATAAGTTGTTGGTGCACATAGGTGAACCTAGTTTGTTTAGGTTTTGTATGCTTGGCAAATTAAACATTAGTTTTATTCCGCATTTGTCAAGCCACTCGTAAAAGTTTTAAATCGCCTATTCACCCCCCCCTCTAGGCGACATCCTTGTACTTTCATTTGGTATCAGAGCAAGGTCTCTCATTTTAGGGCTTTACCGCCTTGAGAGCAAAGATGTCGGCTAGGGGATTAGTGCACAATGACACCTTTATATTTGATGGCACTAATTATGATATATGGAAAATTTGCATGCTTAATCATTTTCGTGATATGGACCCAAATATAGAGAGAATTCTAGATATGGGTTTCTCTCCTCCTAAGGATTCCCAAAGTCTATCTTTAAAGGAGAAGAGAAACTCTTATCTTAATTCTCGAGCTACTAATGTGCTTGTTGATTTTGTGAGTGATGCAGTTATTCTTGCAATCATGCCTTTCCGTAGCGCTCATGAGTTTTGGACAAAGCTTCAAGACAAATATGATATGTCCAACAAGATTGAGGATGATTGTATTCCCTCCACTTCCGGTCGTGATGAACTCTCTTCCACTTCACCAAAGTGTAGCAAGACACAAGGTAACTCTATGGTGAGTGGTGATGGAAATTGCAATGTTGATAGTGAGCTTACTTGTGATGATCATTCATCTCTATCTCATTGTCATGATTCATCTTTGGACTTAAACACTTCTAGCACCATAAATGCTTTACATGCTTGTGTTGATAGTCCTTGCATATCATGTGTATGCTCCTTGAACACATCTCATAATGATATGCTCACTTCGTCTTGTTGCCATGATATAAATACCTCTAGTTCCTCTAGTTGTTGTGTGTCTAACAATGTAGAGGAAACCGGAAATTCTATTGGCCAAGACATGGTCTCTCTTGGAGCTTCAAGTATTTATTCATCATCATCTAGTGCTTCCCACATTTGCCTTATGGCTAGGGCTTCAAAGGTATCTCCTACTTTGGAACCCAATATATCTAGTGATGATGATAATGAGGATAATGAAGAAGAGGATGATGATCTTGCTTCTTTAATTGAGAAGAGTGAAATGATTTTTCATGCTATTCATAAGAATAAAATTGCTTGCTCTTACTTCTATAAGATTTTAGCTATTGCCACTGAGAGTAATAAAATTATTGAGGAGCATGAAAATACCATCTTTAAAATGCAAGATCATGCCCGTGATTATGCGGATGAGATCGCGGATCTAAAAGAAGCTCTTGAAGAAGCACAAACCACTAAAGAATCTCTTGAGGAGACCTTTACTCTAGAATTGTCTAAAGTAAAGAAATCCCATGAAGGAGCATTTGAGGTGGCAAATGCTTTGGAAATAAAATATAATGAGCTTAAAGTTACTCATGCTATACTCCTTGAGAATTTTGAGCTTCTTAAAAATGACTCTAGGGTCGTTTCGAGTAAGCCCATTATTCCCACCGAGTCTCATGAGCAACTTAAAGCTTCAAACGCAAATGAGCTTACTAAATTGCCTTCTCCGCTTTCCATTAGTGATGATGCTTGTGCTACTAACTCTACTTCTTGTGAAGCATCCATCTTGAAGGAGAATGTTGAGCTAAGGGCTCAACTTGATTTGCTAACTAGCAATTATGAGAAATTGGAAGAAAAACATGGAAAACTCTCTAGCTCCCATGAGGATCTTCTAGCTTCCCATGATAGGCTAAAATTAGCTCATGAGGCTATTATGTCAAAGGTAACATCTAGTGAGCCTCATATGGACTTTTGCACTACTTCTCAAAATGCCATATTGCCTTGTGCTAGTCCTAGTAATTCATCCACTCATAATATTACTACATCTTGTGATGAATTACTTTCCTTGCCTTATTGCTCTAACAATGAAGCTTCTACTTCCTCTAGTACTTGTGTTGTTACTAACCATGTAGAGGAAATCAACGAGCTCAAGGCCCAAGTCACTTCATTGAAGAAAGACTTGGTAAAGAGTCATGAAGGGAAATCCAAACTCGACAACATGTTGAGTGTGCAAAAATCCCCCAATGACAAGAGTGGACTTGGGTTTATCTCCAACAACAAGAAGAAGTCCAAGGTTAAGAAGAATAAGAAGGGCCAAGGACAAGTCAAAGATCCGGCCAAGATTGTTTGCTTCAAGTGCAAAATTGAAGGGCACCATGTTAGATCTTGCCCTTTGAAGAAGAAGGCACTAGTTGAGAAGCAACAAGGGAAGCGGCCTCAAGTTCAGGGCCATGCTCAACCTCGTGTTGAAGAAAGGCCACTTCCCAAGAAGAATCAAGCTAATGCTCCCATTGTGGAGAAATCAAGTGAGAAGAAGGAGAAGAAAAGAACATGCTACATATGCCGTGAGAAGGGTCACCTTTCTTCTTCATGCACTATGGGTAACTCATCCAACCCTATCATAATTGATGATGCTTATTCCCTTTGCAAGGATAAGGTTGGCAATGTGTTTGCCAAATTTGTTGGTACTCCATGTGGTGTCAAGAAAAGAACCATTTGGGTGGCCAAGCCTATTGTGACTAACCTCTTAGGACCCAACTTAATTGGGGACCATCACACCAAAACATGATCAATAGGTGTTTGTTGGAGGGCATTGGAGACTTGGCTATATCATGAAGAATTAAGGGATCTTCATCAATATATTGTCTCAAGTCAAGTCAATTGTATTATCTTGTTTATATCATATATCCAATGTTCCTCCTTGCGGTAACATGTACTCAACTTATCTACATTGAAAGTTACTCGCCCCTTTTACATGTGTTGGTATATGTTGTGCTACCTACTTGTTTTATTTTGATTAATCAAGTATGTACTTGTGGGTTTGCATACCATGTATGTGTGTTTGTGTTTGAGCCTTATTGCATCTTCGTTTATATTATTTGGCTTTTTTGAGAGACTAATGGACTATCCATTTTGGGGGAGTGATATGCTTTGGCACTTCACAATCCTAAATATGTGTGCACATGAGGAATACCACTTAGTGTTTATATTTTAAATTATCTAGTCTCTATGTGGTATGTCATGTTCATGAGAAATTCAAATTCTATAATGTCCATTAATCATCTCATGTTGGATTTTATTTGCCTCTTGTGAAAATAAATGCTTTATCACATTATGGGGGAGAAATATGCTTTGTGCATACTACAAACCAATAAAATGTGTATATTTGAGGTTGTGTCACATAGTGTTGATATTGCAAATTATCTTTCTTCTATGTGACATGTTTGCTCAAACAAGTTTCAATTTGCCAAATTGTTTTATTGCTCTTATTTTGGATCTTGTTTGTGAGATACATTCTTGGTAGGGTTTTCCTAAAATGTGGAATTCTATATCAAAGTTGGAAAACCATTTGCTTCAAGTTATCCTAATCATTGCTTTGCGTGATTGTTTAACTATTTGAGTCTATCAAGAATATCTTCTTTAGCATGGTGTTTAATTCTTATCCTTTTCATATGCTTCTTGTTGTGAAGATGATCTTGGATTTATGTGTAAAATACCACCGGGAAATTAATAAATCCAAATACCTCTTGTCCTTGGACAATTGGTACTCTATCATGTGGTATATATATATTGATCATCTTTTTATTGGCTATTGCTTTTAATTACCTTATCTCTTGCCAAGGAATGTATTTGTTTTAAATTCCCATTGTCTTTCTTAACTCTTGTGATTCCATTTGATTTTGTTGAACTTGTTTTGTGTTATTCTTAATGTAGGTTGAGATGATGATCCCATTTGTGTGCATTTTGTATTTAAATGCAAAATCATAAATAATGCACTAATCTTGGGGGAGCTCTCCTATATTTTCTATAACATACTCTTGCGGCTTATTTCAATTGGTATTGGTTATTGTTGGAAGACAAATCTTTTTGTTTTTGGTACTTAGTGTGCCATCATAAAAGAGTGGAGAGTTTGGTTTGTTTGTTGGAACCTTGCTCTCTTTGGGAGAATGGCTATCTCTTTTCTTGTTTTTGATCTATATTCTTAAAATGAGATAAGTCATTGGGCATGTGTGTTTTAGTGTTCACTTATGCTCATTGGTGTTTGCTTTGTTCACTTGGTGGACTTTGGAGTCAATTTTGTGTTGAGTTGATTCTTTGATATAATTTTGGACAACCTTTAGTTCTTCACACCTTTGTGTGAATTCTTGGCCTTCTTGGTGTTTTGTCCAAATTGTATCTCGTTTGGATCTTGAAAGTCTTGTGCATGCATATTTACTAAATGTATACTTTATGGCATGCTTTACTTTCTTTGATCCAATATATAGGGTAAACTCCAATAAATCCTAAATCGGCTAAGATGTGCATGAAATTCAAGTTCATATCTATATGCGCATATTTATGTGGAGCTTGTCCTATATATTGTAGTGTCTCTAACTACTTTGGACCCAATGAGTTTGGGGACCATATTGTACTTGAATTTGTTTTAGGTACATGAGAGATATATTGGTGCTTGTCTCAATAATAAGCATGAAGCGGTGACTAGTTGAAAATTTGTGGCAAGCTAGGATTATTGAAGAACTCCTATCTACTACATCCTTCTAATGGTATCTCGGTAACAAGTATCTTATTCATGCATACTTTTCTAGCATCTAACCTTGTGTGGGTCATTTCATGGCATGAAAATCTTTATTTGCAAAGATCTTAATGAAACCTCTCTATTGAAAATGTGAGTAATTTGAGATGAGTGCATATTTTGGGGAATATATATAATCATGCTCATGATTCACCCTTCCCAAATATGTCTATCTAGCAATTTTATTGCATATCAATTCCTCAAGTTCCTCACATGTGCAATATTGATGAAAGTGCAAATTTAGTTCTTTCTTTTGGTATACTTATTCGTGATACTTGTTGCTTTTCTCAAAACATCCCAACTATCTTCTTTCCCTTGTTGATATTTGTGATGTCTTTGACATGTTTGTGGTTTAAGTTCTTCAATATGCAATAAGATAAATTGAGCCTTTGGCCATACTTTAAAAGTAAAAATCTTATTGGTATATTGCATGAACTTGTTTGGATATCATGTTCTATTCTTTGTATCTATTTTATGTGTACATGTTTCTTTGTGATAATTATCTTTGTGATGTTGTCTACTTAGAAACTTATACACATGAGAGATGATATCTCCTTATTTGATATCTTTTTAAACCTTGTGTGTTGGGATGGAATGCTAAGCAATATCATTCATTGAGGACTATGTGGATACTCTATGTACATCTTTGTACTAGTCTTATAATATGCTTTGTCATTCCTATCACACATTCCTTTGGTTGAGCCTTTTAATATGTTGGTTCCTTATTTGTTGCTCAACCATTTCCTTGATGCAAGTGTTAAGCTTGATTTCTTTTCTATGGTCTCTTGCTAATGGTTCCTTTTAAATGGTATTGAGGGAGTGAGGATTCCATGTTGTGCAAATTGTATTCAAATGCAAACATTCTATCTTGTGCATGTACCTTGGGGAGCTTCCTCATTTCATTTTAAAGCACCATTTTGTGGTTATCATAGTATTTGATGTCACTTGGTATCATTATGTTTTGAATAATATTGAGGGAGTGATGATTCCATGTTTGTGCACCTTATACTTTAATTCAAATGGAATATGTTGTGCACAAACCTTGGGGAGCTTCTTCATATTATTTAGAGCATTGTTTTGGTCTTCTCATAATATCTTTATTTGATTCACTATTTGGATCTTTTGATTGCTATCTTCATTTGTTGGAAGTTTAACCATCATGTCATCCTTTTTTTGTTTGCAATCTTTGATCCTTAATATAGTTTGATTTCCTCCAAATTTTTGTCCTTGAATTTGTGCATGTGTTTTCACCTTTTTTTGTGTGCCATGCACACCTTGAGGAGGAACTCTCACTATATTGGCCTTCTAAGCCTTTCCACCCATTTTGGCAATGGATGCCAATGGGGGAGAAGTTTCGAGGGTTTGAAAGGAATTGGGTTTCACGCTTTTGTTTTGTTCTTAAGCATTTGCCTTGCATGATTTGCATGGTTGAGTATATATAGTGGAAACTCCAGCAACAACATTGGTTGGCAATATATGCAATGAAATTCAAGTTCATTCACACGTGCATAGATTGTGGGGGAGTTTGCTCTATATATGATGGTTCTACTAACATCACATACTTTTGTAGTATTTGATGTTAGTGTAACCATCTTAGTCCTTTAAATTCATTATATACACCCTCTCAAAGAGATTGTCATCAATTACCAAAATGGGGGAGATTGAAAGAGCATTTGCCCCCATGTGTGGTTTTGGTAATTTATGACAATCCCTATGGACTAATGTTTGCATCGAGTTATATTTGTAGGACTTGTCCGTAGACAACGCTTGAGCCATATCTTGGTTTCAAGGTTGTAAGAAGATGCAAATAAAGAAGTTTATGTGATGATCAAGGGAGTTGAGCCTATAGAAGACATCATCATTATGAAGGAAGAAGATGAAGTCCAATGTTGATCAAGTCGAAGCGCAAGTTCAAGATAGGCATATAGAGGATATCATTTGCTTGAAGCTCGGTGTCCATTTGGTGTTAATGGACATGTGAAGATATTTCTACTAGTGTCTCTCCCATAGTGAAGTATGGGGGAGCAATCCGCAAGACTTCACCGAGCAAGCGCAATCAAGAAAGGTAGTCCAACTTGAGAAGATCAAGATCGTCACTATCTAGCTCAAGTGGAAGGCGCAAGGCAAAGGTATGATCTTGATAGGGTTTCTTTCTTACCGGTCTCATAGTGTTTGGGAGACCAGGTTTTAGGATCGATAGCCGTACTATCAAGAGGGGCTCTCGAGTGAGTAACTTATTCGTATTGTTCGGAGAGAGCTCAAACCTTTGCATACTTGGCATTATATTTCTTGGTTCTTATTTGGCTTTTATCCATGTGAGGTTCTAGAGCTTGTGGTTATTTCCATGACAAGCTCTAGCTCATCAAAAACGGATTTTGTATGGAACTCTAATTGCGTTTTTGGTGTTTGGAGGTTTTACCGACTCATCTTTATAGCTAAGTCAAACCTTTTATCATTTGGTTTCATCCTATTTTGTTGGACTATGATGTTTCTATGGATGATGTTGTAGAGCTCATCGTGGTGATTCCAACGAGCCCAAGATCATCGAAAACGGAGTCCGGATGCAAAAGTTATCGTTGTTTTCGTGTTGCTCACTTTTCTTGGGCGGATTATCCGGCCCAGTTTTGGAAAAATCCGGCCCAAAAATCCGGCCTTAAATCTGAGTGACGCGCACTTTGCCAACTTCTGGTCCTTAGCCATTTTCAGGGGGGGCGGATTATCCGGCCCAGTTTTGGAAATATCCGGCCGAAATATCCGGACGCCGGATTATCCGGCCCAGTTTTGGAAATATCCGGCCGAAATATCCGGCCCCAGATCTGGACGACGCGCGTGTAGTCCTTAGTAGTTTCTGGGGGGGGAGGGCGGAATATCCGGTCCAAACTTGGACCGGATTATCCGGCCCTGCTGTACATCAACGGCTACATTCCTGGGAGGGGTATAAATACCCCTCCCCTTCTTCAAGCTTGGGTCAGCTCGTTTTCCCCTCTCTCTCCCTCCATTGTTGACCTTGGAAAGCTTGCCCATCTCTCAATTCCTCCCATGATTCTTGCATATCTTTGAGGGAAAAGAGAGAGGAGATCTAGATCTACATTTCCACCAATCACTTTCTCCTCTTTGTGAGGGGAACCCTTTGGATCTAGATCTTGGAGTTCTTTGTGGATTTCTTCCTTTGTTCTTCCTCTCATATCCCTCCATAGCATTTGTTGCTTTGGTAGGATTTGGGAGAGAAGGATTTGAGCACTTCGTGTGTTCTTGCCATTGCATTTGGTGCATCGGTTTGAGTTCTCCTCGGAGATTCGGTAGTGAAAGTTCGTTGAGCTTTTTACTCTTGGGTTCTAGGAGCCCTAGACGGCTTAGTGGCTTAGTGGTTACTTGGGGACCTCCAATTAAGTTGTGGAGATCTTCCCAAGCTTTGTGGTGCCTCCGTGGCAATTACTTGGGGACCTCCAATTAAGTTGTGGAGATCTTCCCAAGCTTTGTGGTGCCTCAGTGGCGATTCTTGGGAGCCTCCAATTGAGTTGTGGAGATTGCCCCAAGCTTGTACGGGCTCGGTGACCGCCCTCAAGTGTCCCATAGTGGTCGGGTCTTCCATCTTGGTGGGAGGGCTCGAGGAGATTACGGTGAGCCTCCGTGGCGTTTGGGGAGCCTTGTGCCTCCACACCGCTCCAACGGAGATTAGCACTCGCAAGGGTGTGAACTTCGGGATACATCGTTGTCTCCGCGTGCCTCGGTTATCTCTATACCCGAGCTCCTTTACTTATGCAATTTACTTTATGATAGCCTTCGTGCTTGAAGTTTATATATCTTGCTATCACATAGTTGCTTATCTTGTCTAGCATAAGTTGTTGGTGCACATAGGTGAACCTAGTTTGTTTAGGTTTTGTATGCTTGGCAAATTAAACGTTAGTTTTATTCCGCATTTGTCAAGCCACTCGTAAAAGTTTTAAATCGCCTATTCACCCCCCCCTCTAGGCGACATCCTTGTACTTTCACTTCTCATTAATATTTCATTACCGCAACTCACACCAAGGGATACATAGATAACTAACTAAGGAGGATACTTCCACACTGCAAACTATTCTATAAGATAACTTCTCTATTCATGATACGACTCTACTTGAAAAGTAAATGAGTAAAAGATAATGATGTGATACCGCGGCACTCCCCCAAGCTTGGAACAAGCCAAGGGGATGCCAATACCAATGACGAATTACTTCTTTGGCGGTGCTGGTACGATCATCCTTGCACCAAGTAAAAGTTCCAACATCCTGCGAAGCCTGAGATTCTCTTCTTGAAGTATCTGTATCTCCCTCTCCAGAACTTGGTATTGGGCACAAAGCTCGTCAGTGACTAGAAGACCCTCTTTAATTACCGGCATGAAGTTCAGATCCAAGACTGGTAGTGTTGGTCCCTGCATATTATGAGAAAAGGCACGCCCAGCGTTCATTGATCCTATAAAAGTAGGGTCTCTCGCCCTTGATCCTCCAGCCACCTGTTCTTCCTTCAGCTTGAGGTCTTGGTGGTCCTCTTCCATAGGCTTTTTGCCCTTGTCGTTGCTTGAAGGAGCCATGATCCTCCTAGAACTGAGAACAACTCCTGACATAAACAGCTCGAAACGAAAACACGATGAAAACACGTTATACAGACCTCAGGTAATCCGGGGGGTTATATAGGCAAAAATTAAACATCAAAACAAAATCACAGGAGGAAACCGGGACGGAAACGAGCTCCGGGGTGGTCTCACCATAGGGCGGCGTGGCCTGGAGTGGGCCCGCGCCCCCTGGTGGTGAGGAGCCATCGGACTTTGTCTCCTGCCCATTTTCGTCTTGTGATTTATCATATTTAATAAAAACAACAAGAATATTAATGGAAAAGTTCAATGCGAACCTGTCCTGACTAGAACTGTTACCTATTCGAAAACGAATTCTGCAGGTTCCTGCATATTGTCCTGGATGAATTCTTCCGGAGTCACCGTTTGAATAACATCAACATCTTCATTATAAGAATCTCCAGCAATATAATGCTTGAGTCTCTGACCATTCACCACTTGTGTAGTGTTATCCTTTGATGAAGCAATTTTTATCGCACCTGAGCGGTACACCTCTTCAATAACAAAGGATCCTTCCCATTTCGAGTGTAATTTTCCTGCAAAAAATCTGAGACGGGACCTATACAATAGAACTTTCTCACCAACATGAAACTCTCTCTTAAGAATTCTCTTATCATGCCATTGTTTGACTTTCTCTTTGAAAAGTCTGGCATTCTCGTAAGCTTCATTTTTCCACTCATCTAGGGAACTCAAATCAAGCAACCTTTTCTTACCGGCGAGTTTAAAATCCCTATTAAGCTCTTTCACTGCCCAAAAAGCTTTGTGTTCTAATTTTAAGGGCAAGTGACACGCTTTTCCGTAAACCATCTTGTAAGGAGACATGCCTAGGGGGTTCTTATAAGCAGTTCTATAAGCCCATAGAGCATCGTTTAACTTGCTAGTCCAGTTTTTCCTAGATCTATTGACAGTCTTATGCAAGATAGACTTGATCTCTCTATTTGAAAGCTCTACCTGCCCACTAGTTTGGGGATGATAAGCAGAAGCAATTCTATGATTAACGTCATATCTAGCAAGAGTTTTCCTAAAAACACCATGAATAAAATGAGAACCTCCATCAGTCATAAGATATCTAGGTACACCAAACCTAGGAAAAATAACATCCTTAAGCATTTTCAATGAGGTCTCACCATCGGCACTCTTTAGAGGTATGGCTTCTACCCACTTGGTAACATAATCAACAACAACAAGTATATGAGTATAACCTTATGAAGGAGGAAAAGGACCCATAAAGTCAAATCCCCAACAATCAAATGGTTCAATAACGAGAGTATAATTCATAGGCATTTCATTACGTCTAGAAATATTACCAACTCTTTGACATTCATCACAAGATAAAACAAACTTTCTAGCATCTTTAAAAATGGTTGGCCAATAAAAACTTGATTATAGAACCTTTTGTGCAGTTCTATCTCTAGCATGATGTCCTCCATAAGCACTACCATGGCACTTTCTCAATATTTCTTGTTGCTCATATTCCGGAACACATCTTCGCATAATACCATCAACTCCTTCTTTATATAAGTGTGGGTCATCCCAAAAATAATGCCTCAAATCATAAAAGAATTTTCTTCTTTTCTGAGCTGTAAAGGTTGGAGGCAAATACTTGGAAACAATAAAGTTAGCATAATCAGCATACCAAGGAAGGTCTCGCGAAGTTACAATTATCGAAGCCAACTGTTCATTTGGAAAACTATTATTAACAGGAATAGGATCAAAAGAAACATTTTCCAATCTAGACAAATTGTCAGCAACAGGATTTTCAGCACCTTTCCTATCTACAATATGCAAATCAAACTCTTGTAAAAGCAACACCCATCTAATAAGCCTAGGCTTAGCATCCTTCTTCGACATAAGATATCTAATAGCAGCGTGATCAGTATGAATAGTAACTTTAGAATCAACAATGTAAGGTCTAAACTTATCACATGCAAAAACAATAGCAAGAAACTCCTTCTCAGTAGTAGCATAATTCTTCAGAGCAGCATCAAGAGTCTTACTAGCATAATGAATAACATTTAACTTCTTATCTATGCGCTGTCCATGAACAGCACCAATAGCAAAATCACTAGCATCACACATAATTTCAAAGGGTAAATTCCAATCAGGTGGTTGAACAATAGGAGCTGTAGTTAAAGCCTTCTTAAGAGTTTCAAAAGCTTCCTTACAATCATCATCAAAAACAAATGGTACATCTTTTTGAAGAAGATTAGTAAGAGGCTTTGAGATCTAAGAGAAATCTTTAATAAACCTCCTATAGAAACCAGCATGACCAAGAATACTACGAATACCTTTAACATCCCTAGGACGGAGCATTTTCTCGATTGCTTCGACCTTTGCTCTGTCAAGTTCAATACCTCTTTCAGAAATTTTATGTCCAAGAACAATTCCTTCATTCACCATAAAGTGGCATTTCTCCCAATTAAGAACAAGATTAGTTTCTTCACACCTCTGCAAAACTTTATCAAGATTGTGCAAACAATTATCAAAAGAAGTTCCATAGACGGAGAAATCGTCCATGAAAACCTCCACAATTTCTTCACAAAAACCATGAAAAATAGCAGGCATGCATCTTTGAAAAGTAGCATGAGCATTGCATAAGCCAAACGGCATACGTTTATAAGCATAAGTTCCATAAGGACAAGTAAAAGTGGTTTTCTCTTGATCTTGCTTTTTAACAGCAATCTGAGAGAAACCAGAATACCCATCAAGAAAACAAAAATGAGTTTTCTTAGATAACCTCTCTAGCATTTGATCTATAAATGGTAAAGGATAATGATCTTTCTTAGTAACTTTGTTAACCTTTCTAAAATCAATGCACATCCTATAACCAACTACTACCCTTTGAGAATAAGCTTGTTATTCTCATTAGGCACAACAGTGATACCTCTTTTCTTAGGAACACAATGTACATGACTAACCCATCTACTATCAGCAATAGGATAAATAATACCAGCATCAAGGTGCTTCAATACCTCATTTCTTACCACTTCCTTCATTTTGGGAATTAAGCGGCGCTGATGTTCAACAACTGGCTTTGCATCTGGCTCCATGTTAATAGCATGCTGACATATAGTAGGAGAAATCCCTTTTAAATCATCAAGAGTGTATCCCATAGCTCCTCGGTGTTTCCTCAATATCTCCAATAACCTTTCTTCTTCCTTTCCTAAAAGCTTAGAACTGATAATAACAGGATATATTTTCTTATCATCTATATAAGCATACTTAAGATCATCAGGTAAAGGTTTTAAATCAAAAACATGATCTTCCTTAGGTGGCAAAGTGGTACCAAGATCCTCCACAAGTAAATTGTGCTTAATCAACGGTGGTTGACGAAGAAGAATATCGTCAATCTCTTCTCTTTCTTCCCTGAAGACATCACTTTCATGGTCCTCCATAAATTGCTGCAAAGCATTATTAGGAGCAAGAGCAATAGAGGCAAGCTGTTCAACTCGAAAATTTTCATTAGGAAATTCATTTTCATAAGGAGTTTTAGCGAACTTAGAAAAATTAAACTCATAAGATTCTCCGTCAAACTTAGTCAAAATCTTCTCCTTCTTACAATCTATCACAGCACCATAAGTATTCAAAAAGGGTCTACCAAAAATAATAGGACAAGTTTTACTAGCTTCCTTACCAAGTACTAGAAAATCAGTAGGATATTTAGTCTTACCGCATAAAACTTCCACATCTCGAACAATACCAAGTGGCAAGACAGTCTCTCTATTAGCAAGCTGAATAACCACATCAATCTCCTCTAGTTCACAAGGGGCAATATCATGCATAATTTCTTTATAAAGCTCTATAGGAATAACACTTGAACTTGCACCAATGTCACATAAACCATAATAGCAATGATCGCCAATCCTGACAGAAATAACAGGAACACTTGTTTTCCTACGCCTACTAGGATGTGAAACAATGTTAGAAGCATCTTCACAAAAGACAATATGTTCATCTCCTACATTTTTAGTAACAAGGTCCTTCACTATAGCTAAAGGAGACTTAATAGTAATTTGCTCATCAGGTTCTACAGCTTTCTTGGTATTTTTATTAAGCACACTTACCAAAGTAGATTGCTCCTTTACCTTAGCAGGGAAATGCATTTTCTCAAAATAAGGTTCAGGCAAAATGCGATCAACAGTGCAAACTTCAGTAGTTTTAGCAGGAATTCAACTAATAGAATCTTTATAAGGCGCATGATACTTGTTCCAATCTTTCTTTGGAACATCAAGATAAGAGGCAAAGGCCTTAAAACAGTTAGCAAGTATCTGGGAATCAAGACCATAAGCAGTGCTAACATTATGAAAGTCATCGGTGCCCACAAAAGCTTTAATGCATTCATAATCATAATTTATACCTGACTTCCTACCTTTGTTGCTTTCCCATCCTTCAGCATTTTCTTGAATACGGTCAAGAAGATCCCATTTAGCTTCTCCTTTCATATGGGTAAATGATCCAAAATAGGAAGCATCCAATAAATCCTTATCATGCAGAGTAAGCCTCGCATAAAAGTTATCAATAACAATATTACTGGGGAGCTCATGAATGGGACATTCGAGCATTAGTAACTTCAATCTCCCCCACGCTTGGGCAATACTCTCTCCATCGTGAGGCCAAAAAATATATATTCGATTACAATCTTTATGAATCTCACTTGGAGGATAAAACTTGGAATAAAAGAGAGGTACAATTTCATCCCAAGCAATAGAGGGACCATCCTTTAGCAGCCGATACCACTCCTCAGCTCTGCCTTTCAGTGATAAAGAGAATAGCTTCCTATTAACCTGACTTGATGAAATACCTGCACACTTGAACAACTCGCATAACTCATGTATAAATAGTAAATGATCACCCGGATGGACAGTTCCATCTCCTGAATAGTAGTTATTCATAACACGTTCAACAATTTTCATAGGTATTTTAAAAGGATCTAATTGAGCAGGAGGTGGTTCATCCACATCCGCAGCAGTGGTAGTAGTGTTACCAAATAGGAAAACCAAATGGAGAACTCTCCATAGCAAAATAAAATAAAAGACAGAAATAAAAAACAATACTCACATCGATGGTTACCTTTACCAATTCCACTCTTCAATAGCGCTTCACTCCTCGGCAACGGCGCCAGAAAATAGTCTTGATGACCCACAAGTATAGGAGGTGTATTGTAGTACTTTTGATAAATAAGAGTGTCGAACCCAACGAGGAGCAGAAGGTGTTGACAAGTGATTTTGATCAAGGATTCACTGTAAATACTAGCAAACGGGTTTTCAGGAGTATTTGGTAATGCAAGTAAATAAAGTACAAGTAAATAAAAGGCAGTAATAACAATTGCAGCAAGTGGCCCAATCCTTTCTAGAGCAAAGGACAAGCCGGTTGTGTAACTTATGATGACCAAATGTTCTCGAGGACACACGGGAGTTTCTGTCAAGAGCTTTCGCTTCCTGCCGCTAAATAATCTTTATTGGTTTGATAAGTGTTATGGGGGTGAACCTGTGCTAGCGTACTACCCTTACTAGGATTAATACACACTTGTGATTATACCCCTTGCAAGCATCCGCAACTATAAGAAAGTAATTAAGATAAATCTAACCACAGCCTTAAACTCTAAGATCCTATGCTCCCTGGTGCAATGGTTTCCTAACGGAGGTTTAGGTTTCTATCACTCCAGCAACCCCACAATTAGTAGCCAAATACACAATGTATTTCACTAGGCCCATAAATGGTGAAGTATCATGTAGTCGACGTTCACATGACACCACCAGTGAAATAGCACCACAACAAATAAATATCAAACCATTAAATATTACTCAACATAATTCTACTACTAACATCTTGACTTCTGCCATGTCCTCAAGAACTAAACGAACTACTCACAAGACATCATATGGATCATGATCAGAGGTAAAATAATGGTAAATAACAATCTGAACATAAACCTTAATTCAAGGGTTCCACTCAATAGCATCAACCACAAGAGTAATCAACACCGGGAAAGTTTCCCCTAAGAATTTGACAAGATTCAACTCAAGATGTTACAGCGGGATGGCGTGGTGATGGTGGAGATGAAGGTGCTGGCGATGGAGATGATGATGATTATCCCGATGAAGTCTGGTGCAATGGCGATGATGATGGCGACGATCTCCCCTCTTCGGGAAGTTTCCCCGGCAAATTCCTGCCTGCCGGAGAGTTTTTCTCTCTCTGGTGTTTTCTGCCCTGCAGAGGCGGCGGTGTCAATCTCTGAGGCCCCCCTTCACTTAGGTTTTCGGGGACGATGATATACGCGAAGGGGCGATGGCAGAAGTGGGCCAGGATGGCCTCACCATAGGCCGGCGCGGACAGGGGTGGGCCCGCGCCCCCTGTGTGTGAGCCCACCCTGTGGCTCCTCTCACCTCCTCCTTCTGGCTTCTTCAATCTTCTGGCAAAATATAATTTTCTGGTATTTTTCTGGAATTTCCTAATCCTCCGAAACATGGTGTCTTGACGGTCCTTTTTCCAGCAGAATCTTGACTCTGGCAGCAAATCCTCCAATGATCATCAAACATGTAAAAACAGAGGAAACAACATAAGTATCATCTCTAAATGTGAAATATATCAATGAATAATAGTAAGTTATGATACAAAATAGTGATGCAAAATGGACGTATGACACATCCATGCTTATATGGGGCACGCTTTCGACATTGCACTTGTTAATATTTAGTTGATGTCATGATTCTTTTGTTTTTGGATGCTTATCATTTGTGAACTAAGTGAGGAAACATTGTTTATTCATGGATTTTGTATAAATGGTTAGAGGAAACTCTCGGGCCGCTAATCTAAGCCATGCATCATTCATGGTGGAAATTAACCGCATTCCATAGTGAGCATTCGACGACGCATCTCATAATAAAAAGCTATACCCAATGGTAAATAAAAAAGACGTCGAGGTGTTCATTGTCTGTTTGTCTTGTCATTTTGGTATGGGAAAGCTTCCATATCATCGGGCAAGAGGTACCCTGGTTGAGATTCTCTATGGTACTATTATACTTACATTGACAAGAATTTGCTTTCTTTCTCGAGTTTAGTAACATCTGGTGTAGGCACTCATTTTCAAGGGGCATGAGGCATTCAACTTATATTTTGTCAAGGGCACTACTCATATTTGCTTTCACTTTAACCATTAACCATTTTAAGATGCTAATGATAGGAGCAATGGGAGCCTGAAACCAATGAATATCGTGTCTTAAACATAAGCTTAAGTTGAAGCATTTGGAGGCTAGATATTACTTTACTCATGTTTAACCTCTGCTTATCATCTATTTATCTAAAGTGTCCACCTTTACATTTAGTTTCAAGAAGAAATACTCTACGATCATTATAGGATGTCTTTACTTTGTTTTATTTCATTTTGCATACATTTGGTCCATATTGCTTTCTTCTATGTTTTCCTTTGTGAATCTTTATTAGACATCCTTACATTGAAATGTTGATATCATTTGATAATCTATCTTTTATATTGCTACTTATTTATAGAATGAATCATTTAATTATGTGTAGCAGCAATAATCCTCTTTGATATCTTAGATAGTAGTAAAGTACAAAGCTCATGTTGGTTTTATCACCTTTATACTCGAGGACGAGTATAGGTTAAGCTTGGGGATGTTGATGAATGTAAAATGCATACATGATCTTTGCACTTTACCACTTGATATTCCACCTTATTTGCATCATATATTAGTTATATTCATGCTTTTTGATGATTATTGGGAATAATTCACATATTCCCCAATTTTATCGGATTAACCTGGGAAAACCAGAAAACCTATATTTCAATGTTTTTAACTTTCAGGGACCCAAACAGAGTCCAAATTATCTGAAACTTTGCGGGAGCCAATTTTTCCACGGAATAAGACTTTGGAGAGAAGGAAGTGCAACATGGGAGCCACGAGGGCCAAATGAGCATGGCCCACTCGGTCGGATTCCTTGGCCGCATGGGGCCTGTCTGTTCCCCCCTTGTTGCTCCGATGTCATTAATCTTTGTCTCGATGGATTCGTCTTGACCTAAAACCGACTATATAAAGGGTGCCCCTACGGGTCGCGAAAAGGAGCACCGTCGAAACACAGAAACACAAAATAGGAACCAAGGAGATTGAAGATCGGAGAGGAAAACTCCGGCGGGGTGCTACCGGTGTGATCTCCATCCCATCCGACGACTCTACCTTCGTCACCATGATGAAGAGGGAGTAGTCCACCTCTGGACTATGGGTTTGTGGCAGTAGCTAATTGTTTCTCTCTCTTGTTCTTCATCGTCTTAGCGCCATATGAGCTGCATAACATGATTATGGCCATCTTTGTATCACTTTTGTGGTGGATCTTTCTATGAGTTAATATATGAGATTGCAATTGTTCTTTAATTTCAGTGTATGAGTAGATCCATATTATGTACCCCATTCTTGTTAACTTGTTATGATAAAGCATGTTTATGAGAGCGTGTGGGGAGGGGGAACGTGTGCATTAGTTGGAGTAATGGGGGGTAATTATTCTGGGGAGGATAGTCCTTGGGAGTCACTTGGGTGTTTACCTTACTTTGTTGCCTCACTAGGGATAAAGAAAATACTATGCTATAGGGTATCTCTAGCGTGACCTTGCTGAGTATCTGCGACTAGATCTAGTATGTTCTTATTTTAAATTTATGTCATTGTGCTTAATGCTATGCTCTGAGTTTATCTTAATACCGAGATGACTAGATTAAATTCCCATCTCGGTGGAGTATGAGAGAGATGAATAACCAAAACATCTCTATATAGGACGTGATGCCCATATGAATTCATCTAAATGTGAACTTTGTTGCAATCTTTTATGTCAATTGTATGATCCTATGTCCGCCATATCTTTTATGAGAGAGTGCATTAGTGAACCCATGAACCCCGTTCCACTTTTTATCATAAGAAACAACTTTCCATTCACTTTATCGCTGTTTTTATTTTCAGTTATTATTAATTTCGAAAATACAAAAATATTTCCTTTATTGCATTTCACAAACCAAAACACTATAGCCATATCTTTTACTATTTATCATTGCATTGCATTTTACTTTAGTTTGCATATTCCTGCGGCACTAGATTTTCTGGCGCCGTTGCATTTGCATATTTATTTTCAGTTTTGTATACTTACACACACCTTGTGCTTGACAACCACTTGGTGAGGTTGAGGGCACAAAGCAATTTTATTTTACCTTGCAGGTTGTTAGAAGAGGGTCAGGAAGGATCCTTATATAGATAGTTCCCCAAGAGTTTGATATAAACCCTCGAGTCATCTTCGTGGGGAAAATCAAGCTTCCCTATGCTAAACACTCTACTCTTGGAGTCTCAACCTAGCGAAGCATCAGCATGTAGCCTTGGCACTGCATTTAAATTTAAAATTATGGTAGAACCCTCATTGTTATATACAGGTTTATGGTTTGGTACCTATGCCTTGCTTATACGGCTACCTTCGGAAAAGTACAAGATTGCATCATGGAAGAAGAAAGGTTTTGAAGACCTCGATGATTTGCTAGTTTCTTTTATTCATTTTGTAATTGCTGAAGACAGCTCATGTATCTTTGCCATGTACTATTTGCTACAATAAATATATGTGGTATTGATTGTAAAAAAATACATTACTCCCTCCGACCACTAATACCTGTCTCTAACATGATGTATCTAGACATCTTTTAGTGTCTAGATACATCATGTCAAAGACAGGTATTAGTGTTCGTAAGGAGTAATAAACTAATCACATATGAGACACATCTGCATATGGACAAACTACAATTGCAACTAGAGAGATGAGAAGCACATACATGTTGGTCGGAAAGGCCACCGCTGGAATGTTATCGTTGTTGTCCATGTTGGTGAAGGGTTTGTAGTCCTATGTTGAAGCAATAGACGAAGTAGTCACATGATCGGCGCGAATATATTTAAATGGAGGCGAGCAGTCATATCGAGACGCTTTTCAAAAATCTTATCAACCCTCTTCGGTGTAGAATCTCAAGGGCTGAAGTTTTCGAGGCATGCCTCATGGACAGTCGTGCATTTTTCTCCTCTATATAGCCTAGGAATTTGTAGAGAACAAAAGCATCACAATGGACTAAGCAGGGCATGTGGCAAGCATGTGCATCTTATTGACTAATACAGAAAGAGTCGGTGCACCAAGCAAATAATAATAATCTTCCAGCATACCATGTTCTAACTCGAACTCGATTCATAAAACACGACACACATGTTGTGTGACATGCCGAGGCGGTGGACGAGGGGTGCACATGAATTGCTCCTCTTGTTGGAGGGTAGATGAACAACCCTCATGCGGCCTATCTAGCCACAACTGGTGGCCACGGTCATCTAGTACCACACTCCTACTACCATGTGTGTGCTTCCTTATTCAAAATTATACGTTCATGACACAAGGTAAGCTCTCAAACTCCCATCAAGAGTCCAAAATCTCATAGACAACGTGAGCGCATCCTTCCCAACATCCACTGCTTTAAGATTTTGATCACATTACTACAATCACTCGCAACCCAGACTCTTTGTGTGTGTGTGTATGTCTCTCGCAAGTGCATAGGCCTCACGAGAGGCAAGCGCCTCCAATGTTTTCGCGTCAGCTTTTCCCGGGAAGACAAGCCCGAATGCGCCCATTATGATCTGCCTAGAAATTCTCTACAAAATGGTGGACATACAAAGAGCTCTGGTAATTCTACTTGTGTATCACTTTTCTTCTTGCGTGCCAGATCGCCTAAAGAGTGACTAGTACTCGGACAAGATCCTCATGCTTGAGTGTGTTGATCATTCTAGATAGACATTCCCTCACACATCCCTTGTGTTGCACAGCTCATGTGTTCAGTTATGCCCTCATCCACTAGGGCCATGTGTTGCACAGATCATGTGTTGCACAGATCATGTGTTGCACAGATCATGTGTTCATTACACATCTCGACCTAGATCAATTGAGCAAGGCCCAATGCAAGATTGTTTTGCCAGCCTCCATAGGAATACTCTCACATTGGAACAAATCCTAGTGTGCCAGAGCGAGCACCATTCCTTCACGTCGCACTCGTGATTGAACCCTAATGATCTATTGTCCAGCCACGCCTATGGTGCTCCTGCATGTCGAACAACATCTTGTAAGCTGATCTAAATGACAACAAACCTTTCTGATCATAATGCGAGACCCATATATCTTTGTCTTGCAATGCATATTGGTACCTCCAAATTATGTCAACATCCATCGATAGGAAATACTATCGCAATTTTTCTTCCTTCCAGCTAGCGGAGCATGTGTCAATGAACTCCGCCACCTAGTAACCGATGGGTATTCCTTTAGGCAGGCAAGCGGTCTCAGCATTCCATCCCATGGAAGCCACTAATAATTTCAAGTATTAATGTTTTCTACAGACGCCACCCATCGGATGACCCCCTGCTTTAGCACCCGGATCCTCTCATGAAGCCCATGCCAAATCTAAGATGGTGCAGATGCTACTTCCATGTGCAACATGTCCAAATACGAGGAATAACGACCTTTTAGATTCATAGCGTTGAGTGAGTTCGGGATATGAAACATGCACCACCCATGGCGAGCTAGGAACGCGAGATTGAAATCTCAATGTCTCTAAACCCTAGCCCCCATATACTTTGGCTTGCACATCTCCTTCCACGAAACCCAACATAGTTTTCCTCTCTCCATCTTGGCTACCGCACCGGAACTTTCATAACATAGCGTTAATGTCTTGGCAAATACCCCTTGCAGCCTAAAACAACCCATAGTTATTGTATCTACGACAGTGCATCAACAAATTTGCAGATGCTATCCTGCATGTGTTTTTTTTTCTTATGGGGCCTACCCAACTCAATTATTTCCTTTAATAAGACCACTACCTCAAAACAGGATGTGTTCCACCATGGAGAAGGAAAAATGAAGACCCATGTGCTCTAGGCTTAGACAGGCCAGAACAAAAACTTGGCAATCCGGGTCTATCCTCGAGGACACAATCTGTTTAGTTTGTTTTTTACATTTTCTGATTTTTTCTATTTGTTCGGGTGTACCTAGGAAAAGACCGTCCTCTCCGTCTGTAGAGGTCATTCCATTGAGTCAGGCATGGGAGTTGGGACGCACACAGGAGCAAACATGTGTTAGTCTAACATCGTCTCACCACGTGGGAGTACCGATTTTTTGTTCTCCTTCTATACATTATTCAATTTTTTGCTGATGTAAAAAAAATGAAAAACTCCAAAAGGAAAGTACAGAGTACACTACCTAAAAGTATAAAGTATAAAGTACAAAATATGCTACCCAAAAACTACACAATTAGTTTTCGAAGTACAAACTACACTACCCGAAATACAAATGTACCACACCACATAAAGTACAAAGTATAATATATCCAAAGTACAAGTATACAAAACTGAACTATAAACTACAACTGACAAGGGTTAACTCGACAAATGTCCTAGATGAAGGACTTAGGATCGGGGAGATAGGGCGTCGGATGAACTCGAAGGTAAAATTAGTCAAACAAGGTATGTATCGAAAGTAAATGTGGGTGTAAACCTGGCTTGCTTTCAATCTGTCCCTCACCGTCCTCTCCTGGCCCCTATATATAGGCGGCCAGGTCTCGAGGATCGGGAGGGATCCGATACAGATTACAATATCTACATACGACATGAACTCGTATTTCGACTAGCATTACAATTGGGCCTAGCTTAACGGGCCTCAGGGGTACTCAACTGACGGGCTCTATTATCTATACCCTTGTCAGTAGACCCCGAGATTCTAGCAGAATTGTAGATTCGGGTTGAATCTCAGATCTTCAAATCTTTGACTTGATCAATTCTTGACTTCTCCATATCTTAAAATCTTCGACTTGGTCTTTCGACTTATCTTTTTTTGTAATGTCTCGCAAGGGGTTTTGATGAACAAGCCTGACAACTCTGACGGATCAAGAGGCCTGTTAACTGCTGGAACAAATACTTGTCACCTACTTCAAATTCAATCCCCTTGGACTTGAATTTGGGAAACTGGTCAAACCCATCCTTTTGCCGCATTTAGGACTTACAAAGAATGAATCCCAGTAGTTCTCAGGGTACCCAGTGCGTCCACCAGGATTTTATTCGCGTCGTAGACATGTATAAGTACCAGCAGAGCGCATCCATGTGCATATACTAGGCCACATAGGACGGATCCTGGGGTCTTACCTTCATGATATATTTCAACCATGGCATTCAAGTTTTATCGCGATGACGTAACTTGAGAATCATATGTCACAGCCTTGTTTGACTGTTTCAATACTTGAAATAATTGAGTTATCCTTTTTAACTCTCATAATTGTCGAGTGCATCGACATCATCCTGAAACGCTTCTGTGGAAGTTGTCTCGTCATACGCCGCGATTCTTGGAGCTTCATGGGTGATCTCGACTGGAAGCACAACTTCTGTGCCATGGACCAGAAAGAAAGGCGTTTCTTGAGTAGCTGCGTTAGGTGTAGTTCGGAGACTCCAGAGTATGGAGGGTAGCTCGTCTACCCAAGCGTGCTTGGCTTTCTCGAGGGGTGCCAACATCCTTTTCTTGATCCCGTTGCATATTAAGCCATTGGCTTTTTCGACTTGCCCATTTGTCTTTGGATGTGCTACAGATGCAAATTTCAATTTGATTCCCAAACCTTCACAGTAATTCTTGAACTCCTTCAATGTGAAATTTGTCCCATTGTCTGTGATGATGCTGTGTGGTACTCCAAAGCGAAAGACTATTGACTTGATGAAGTTGATTGCGGCTGTGGAGTCTTGGGTTGTTATAGGGGCTGCTTCTACCCACTTGGTAAATTTGTCGACTGCCACCAGCATGTAAACATGCCCTCCTGGCCAAGATTTGTGTAATTTTCCTACCATGTCGAGACCTCATTGCGCGAAGGGCCAGGATAGTGGTATTGGTTGCAATTCTGCTGCTGGCGCGTGTGGTCGAGATGCGAATCGTTGACAAGCCTCGCACTTCCTCACGATATCTTTCGCGTCTTCAATGGCTGTTAGCCAGTAAAATCCTGCACGAAAGGCTTTAGCTGCAATTGCTCTGATGCTGGCGTGATGTCCACACACTCCTGCGTGGATGTCCTTTAGTATTTCATGTCCTTCTTGAGGGGTGACGCATCGTTGCAATACTCCTGTTATACTTTTCTTGTATAATTTTCCTTGTAACACGACGAAATCCTTGGATCATCGTATTATCCTTTTCGCTTCTAATGTGTCTTCGGGTAGTGCTTTGTTTATCATGTATGCCAACTATGGCTGCATCCAAGTTTCTTCGATCATCATGACTTCTTCTGGTTCTGCTGTGCTTGCTTTTCCAGCCCCCGAGCCTGTTGCTTGGTGCTGACCTTGTTCCTCTGTAGCCGAAGTTTTGTTTCTCTTTATTGATCTCTCTATTATTTCCTGCCAAAAGACTCCTTGCGGTACGGGTAAGCACTCGGACCCGATATTTGCTAAATTGTTGGCTTCCTCGTTACTGGCTTTGCTGACGTGCGAAACTTCGCATCCATTGAATGTTCCCTCTAGGTAGTAGTATAAGTTTCTGTATGTTGTCATATTGTCACTGATGGCCTCGCACTTGTTCATCACCTGTTGGATGACGATATTCGAGTCTCCAAATATTTTCAGTCGAGTTGCTCCGCATGCCTTGGCCATTTTCATTCCATGGAGCAACGCCTCGTATTCGGCTTCATTATTGGAAGCTTGGGGAAAACTCATCCTTAACACATACTTCAACTTGTCGCCCTGTGGCGATATCAAGACCACTCCTGCTCCTGCGCCTTGGATTCTTTTTGAGTCGTCAAAGTACATTGTCCATACACTCGATAGATCTGGCGATCCTGTGTTTTGTAACTCTAGCCACTCTGCTGTGAAGTCTGGTAAAACTTGTGATTTGATCGCCTTTCGCTTTTCGTACGTGATGTCCAGGGGTGATAACTCAATTCCCCATAAGGAGACACGTCCTGTTGCTGAAGGGTTGTTCAATATATTGGATAGTGGTGCTTCGTTAACCACTATGATTGGCTGTACCGCGAAATATTGCCGTAGTTTTTGTACTGTTGTGAATACACTATATGCGAGCTTTTGATAGTGCGGGTACCTCTGTTTTGTTGGAGATAGTACTTCGCTCACGAAATATACTGGCCTCTGGACACCGTGAGTTTTTCCCTCTTCACTTCTTTCGACTACCAATACTATACTCACCACCTGATGTGTTGCAGCGATGTAGAGTAGTACTGGCTCTTTCTCATTTGGTGCGACCAGCACTGGTGGCGTGGAGAGCACTTTTTTAACTGCGTGAAAGCTACGTCTGCCTCTTTTATCCACTCGAATTTGTCATCTGATTTTTTCATGAGTGCTTAGAAAGGGAGTACTTTCTCTCCCAATCGAGCAACAAATCGACTTAGTGCCGCGACGCGTCCTGCGAGCTTCTACACGTCGTGCAGTTTTGTTGGTTTCCCCATTGTTAAAATTGCTTGGATCTTTTCTGTATTTGCCTCTATTCCTCTTGCCGATACCAGGAACCCCAGGAGTTGTCCTGCTGACACGCCGAAAGAACATTTTGTCGGGTTAATCTTAAGCTTGTACCTGTTCAGATTTTCGAAATTTTCTGCCAAGTCGCTGATCAGGGACTCTTCTTTACTTGTGGTGATGACCACGTCATCGATGTAGACTTGGATGTTGCGTCCTATTTGGCTTCCGAGGCAGTTTTGCATCATCCACTGGTAGGTTGCTCCTGCATTTTTTAGGCCGAAAGGCATTGCTTGATAACAGAACACACTGTATGGTGTGATGAAAGCTGTTTTTTCCTCATCTTCTTTCTTCAGTTTGATCTGGTTATAACCAGAATATGCATCTAGGAAGGAAAGCCTTGCGCACCCCGCTGTTGAGTCAATTATCTGATCAATACGAGGTAGAGGGAAGGGATCCTTTGGACAGTGCTTGTTGAGAGATGTGTAGTCGACGCACACTCTTTGTATGTCTGTGTTTTTCTTAGGTACAATGACTGGGTTGGATACCGAGGTTGATGACTTGATTTCTCGGATGAATCCGGCATTTTCTAGCCTGTGTAGCTCGGATGCTATTGCTTTTCTTTTGGGTTCGTCAAACCGTAGTAGTGGTTGCTTGACTGGCTTTGCTTTAGGATCCACGTTTAGTGCGTGCTCGACGAGTTCCCTGGGAACCCCTGGCATGTCTGAAGGACACCAGGCGAAGATTTCCCAGCGCTCATGGAAGAACTTGACAAGCGCGCTTTCCTATGCGGGATCCAGGTTTACTGCTATAGAGGTGGTCTTGTTTGGGTCCGTGGGGTGGACCTGGATTTTCTTCGAGTCTTGAGTTGCATCGAAAGCCTGATCTGGCAGGGATCTTCCGACGTCGGGTAACACGTTGTGGTCAGTTTCGCCTTTCAGTCTTGCGTACTCTGCTGTCATGCCGAAAGTTTGCGCCAGCCTATTGTATTCTTTGTCACAAGTGTTGGATACTTCAAAGATGCCTTGTACCGTGATCGTTCCTTTCGGTCCTGGGATTTTGAGCGTGAGATATGCGTAGTGAGGTACTGCCATGAATTTTGCAAATGCTGGGCGTCCCAAGATTGCATGATACTGTGAAGGCCAGTCCATGACTTCAAACTCCAGCTTCTCTCTATGATAATTATTGCTGTTGCCAAGCAAACGTTGAGTTCTATTTTTCTGAGAGGGTAATTTGCGCCTCCTGGTACTATTCCATGGAAAGAACTATCTGTTGGCTTTAGAATTTCCAGTGAGATGCACATTGCCTTCAGAGTTCTTGCGTACATTAGGTTTATGCCACTTCCTGCATCCATAAATACTCTCCCGATGTCGTACCCCCTATTTGCACCTTTAGCACCATTGGTGAGTGCCCCGGCCTGGGCACTTTCCTCGGGTGGTCTGCTCTGCTGAACCTAACTGGTTGATCGGACCACTGCAGGTACTCTGTAGTGGCTGGTAGTGATGATATAGCTAAGTTTACTTGTCTGGATATGTTCTTCCGCTCTTTCTTGGACTTTGGCACCGGTTGGATCATTGCAGATATATATACTTTTGACTCCAGATGCTTTGCTAGTCGCTGTACTTGGTATCATTGACTCATACTTTTCTTTCCCTGCCGTGCTCCTTGGTTTGAGTCCATGGCACTTTGCAACCTCAAGAAGGTTCTGCAATCCTTCATCTGGTGGTTAGAAACTCTCTTTCCATCTAGGTACGTGATGGCGCGGTGATGGTATGTGAAATTAATGAAGTAAATGACCGGCCAGTTGGAAAACCCCAAGAGCAAGGTGTGATGAATATAGCAGCAAGTTTTTCCCTCAGTAAGAAACCAAGGTAGTCAATCCAGTAGGAGGACAAAATACGACTGAAGGTGATGCCCACTAGCTTTGCGACAGCTCCGGACAATTTATAGGGCGCCTCGTCCAAGCTTTGCTTTGCAAGCGGCAACGTGGAACCTGCACACAGCACAACCAAATACTTTGTTCCCAACTTACGATGAGGTTGTCAATCTCACCGGTTTGCTTGAACCAAAGGGTATGAGCGTATCGAGTGGAAGACAATAGTAATATACGAGTAAAGTAAACAGTGCGAGTAAAGTAAACAGGTGATAGCAATATAAAGGAAATAGGACCGGGGTCCATAGTTCACTAGTGGTGTCTCTCCATAAGATAAAATAATACATGCTGGGTAAACAAATTACAGTTGGGCAATTGATAGAATAAAGACAACATGCATATGATGAGATGATCACTATGAGATTTACTCTGGGCATTACAACAAGATACATAGACCGCCATCCAACTGCATCTATGACTAATAATCCACTTGTGGCGAATCAATCCGAGAACTCCACAAGTATTAAGTTGCGAACAACAGATAATTGCATTTAGCAAAGTGTGTAATGTAAACAAAGCATATGCCCTCGAGCATATGAGTGTTGTTTCCCCCTAGTAGCAACAACACATCTACAACCTTAGAGGTTTCTGTCACTCCCCCAGATTAAATAGAGGCATGAACCCACTATCGAGCATAAATACCCCCTCTTGGAGTCACTAGCAACTACTTGGCCAAGATAGCTACTAACAATGGAGAGCATGCAAGATCATAAACAACATAGAGATAACATAAGATAAATTTCAGTACATCAACTCAAGCATAACACCAATATTCATTGGATCCCAACAAACCAAACATGTAGAATTACATAACGGTGATCTCAATCATGTAGGGCAGCTCATGAGATCTAAACATGAAGCACATGGTGGAGAAGACAACCATCTAGCTACTGCTATGGACCCATAGTCCAAGGTAGACTACTCACTCATCGCTCTGGAGGCAAGCATGGCGATGAAGAAGACCTCCAGTGGCGATTCCCCTCTCCGGCAGGGTGTCGGGAAGAGCTTCTGGACCCTTCCGATCTTCGGGTCGACGGCGGCGGCGGATCGCGATGTGTTCTGGAAAAGTGATCGGGTCTTTAGGTTTTTCCCGTCGGGGGGTCTTTATAGGTAAAGGGGCATCGTCAGGAGTGGACCGAGGAGGTCTCACACATAGGGGGCGCGACCCAGCCCCTGGCCGCGCAGCCCTGGTGTGTGGGCCCCTCGTGGCCCCACTCCGTCTCCTCTTCGGTTCTCTGGAAGCTTCGGTGAATTTCTGGGCGACTGGCTTTGGTTTCGTCCAATTCCGAGAATATTTCCTGTGTAGCTTTTCTGAAACACAAAAACAGCAGAAAACAGGGAACTGACACTCTGGCGACTTGTTAATAGGTTAGTTCCGGAAAATGCATAAAAGTACCACGAAGTGTAACGAAACACTAAGCAAATGGTGTAAAAACAAGCATGGAGCATCAAAAATTATGGATACGTTGGAGACGTATCAGCATCCCCAAGCTTAACTCCTGCTCGTCCTCGAGTAGGTAAGTGATAACAAAAGAAATAATTTTTGAGGTGACATGCACCTACACAATCTTGATCATCTATGTAAGCGTTGTGCGCTGGGATCAAAAGAACTTAAAGCATGGCATGAAAGACATAATCTTGATAGAAGAAACTTAGCAACCATGTTATAACATAAAAATGAACACAAACAAAAGATCATGAAAATAAAACAATGAAAGTCAAACGTGTGTTCAAATCATAAGGAAAAACATACAAATGGTTTTCATCTTGTCCTTCATGGAGAGCAAAACATAAATGCATAGGACACCTTCAAGTTTAAGAGGGCGACTAGATACAAATAATTTAAGAACAAGTGAAACCAACAATATGAATCAATCAATGAAAACTTTGGGACAATGCACATTATACTAAGAATGACAACTATGCTCTCTTAATGGTGCATAAAGATAGAAGGTGGTGACTCAACATAAAAGTAAAAGAAAGGCCCTTCACGGAGGAAAGCAGTGATTGCAAGTTTTATAAACCTTCAAAAATTATGGTACTTACTGGCTTTGAGCTCTCATTGCCCCCATCATAAGCATCTTGAATGGTTAAAGTTAATGCGAGAACACTTACGCTGCATATGCTTGACAAATCATAAGTTGAAAACCTCGTGTCCCGTGAATACGAGTACCCAAACCTCATGCTACTTTACTTAGAGTCCCAAGCAAGCTCTTGTCATTGTAAGTATATACGTATCATCGAGAACCGCCAACGGGGTACCTCCGTGCCCGATGACATGGAACAAGCCCACATCAAAATGTCAGGACAAGCAGACAATGAACACCTCGACATCTCTTTTATTTACCATTTGTATAGCTTTTTATTTTGAGATGCGTCGTCGAATGTCCACTATGGGCATGCTGCAAATTTCCACCATGAATTATGCATGGCTTAGATTGGCGGCTCAGGCATTTCTCTAACACATATACAAACTCCATGATCCCACAAGATTCCCAATTCATTTCACACCGCGAGTATCCATAAATAAAAGATCACGATATCAACTCAAATAAGAAGTGCAATGTTGAAAGCTTGCCCCATGACCGCATGGATGGGCTAATTCCCAACTTACAACTTGCAAGCATAACAACTCAACATAATAAACCACAATGTCAAATTTTTAAGAACGAGAAAAATAAAGTGTGCCATCCGGTTCGTGAGAGCTTTACTGACCAATTTTCGCATAACACTGGTAAGAGTTTAATTTGAAGAGTAGATAAAAGCAAGTCAAATGTACTAAGGAATAGCAAATTGCTAATAGGTATGTATGGTGAACACTTTGGCAAACTTGGTTTTTAGGAGTTGGATGCATGAGTAGAGCTCATACTCAGTACAAGGCGAGGGCTAGCAAAAGACTGGGAGCGACCAACTAAGAGAGCAATAACGGCCATAATCATGCAAAGCGACAAAGCGACATTAAAAGAAGCATAAGATGGCATCAAAAGTCAAAAACTAAATGATCATAGAGGCTATTGCCGTCTTTGTAAGAGTCTAACATGTGTGAGCATGCGCCAAGTCAACCCAAATAAAGCATCAAGGAGAAAACCAAAATAATGCTTCCAAATAATTAAAACAACGCATGATTTTTTCAAAGGCTCATTAAGCAATCTCAGTCATTTGAGACAAGTCATGCTACAGCAAAACCACTAAGCATACTATCAAAAAGACATCAAGCACGACATGCAAAAGCCTAGGCCGCAGTCTACACAAGCTCCTTCTTGTACCACTTTTTTGCTTAAAGCTTTTTCTCTTTTCCAACACAATTCAAACTTTTTATAAACACCTCTTTTGATGAAAATCAATAAAGATCAGAGGAAAAAATACACCTTGATGAAAATATATAACAAGATCTGAATGCATATCAAGGCGAAAATCGAAAACTAAACGCAGTTCTAGAAAAAGAAGAACACTCGTTCAAATCTGTTTTTCACTCTTATCGCTGAACGAGTGTTCTTGGCAAATGAAAAACAAGGCAACTTCTCCAAAAGGAATTTGTTGGGGTCCAACCATTTATTGCAGCAAACAAAACAAAACTAAACTGAAAACTAAAAACAACTGACGCTCCAAGAAAAATGCATAATGCATGAAGCAATAAAAATATAGTGTCTTGAAAGGTGACCTGATTTCTGCCGATGAAGAAGGGGTGCCTCGGGGGCATCCCCAAGCTTTGACGCTTGTACTTCTTGGATATTTATTGGGGTGATGCATGGGCATCCCCAAGCTTGAGCTTTTGTCCATTCTTCAACTCATCTCATCACTCTCCGATCCCTACACTTGAAAACTTCCTTCATACAAAACTAAACACAAATCTATTAGCAACATTAGTGTAAGCATAACATAGAATCAACCCTTTTTGCTTCAGGTTTCCACCTAAAACCACGACATATAAAGCATATACTACTGTAGCAACTTCCCCAAAAGTTCCGTGATCAGAAGAATTCAAAAAGAAAGCGATAAAGCGGCAAACACAAATATTGGCAAAAATCTGTCAAAACAGAACAGCTGAGAAAGGTAGAATTTTTAAGGGGTTTTCTGTTGCTCAAATCAAAAAGTGTTCAACTAATGAAAGTTTGGATATAACCTGGGGCATATGCACAAGAAATCGCAGGTCCAAAAGATATACAGAGAATTTTCACGAATTTCTACGGTGCAGCACTGAAAACTATTTCAGGACAGCAACATCCCCAAATCTTACCTCACTCAAATTAGCGGCTTCTCTTGGCACAAAAACGAAATAAAAAGGATAAGGAGAGGTAATTACAGTAGTAATAACTTCCAAGACTCAAATAAAAGAAAAATAACTGAATGTAAAAACATTGGGTTATCTCCCCAAGAGTGTTTTTCTTTAACGCCTTTGAGCTAGGCGCAGAAAATTGTGAATCAAGTAATTATGAAAGAAGCATTAGGATCCACTATAGGAGTCTTTTAAACAATGAAGGAAATTGTGTCCAAATGAGTTTTTGAATATCCTTTATGATCACGCTTTGGTACACTACTTTCATCGAAAGGATTTTCAGGGCAAATCCAACTAGAATTCTTTTCCCAAGCATCATGAATTCCTACAAGTTTATAAGGTATTGGCACTCTAAAATCTTCATTGGGTGTACCAACAACCGCTACAGGTGAGCCAAGCTTATTAAATTTCTTAAAAAATTTCCTAGCCTCAATGGCAACATCTCTAAATTCTATGCGCAAAGTTTCCAAGATGAAAGCTTTCTTTTCAGGATCTTCAATTTCATGAAGCTTAAGGAACATGTATTGCATAAAAGGATTAAGGCTAGCAAACCTAGCTTCCAACATGTGAACTAAATAAGCAGAACCAACTTCATAACCAAAGACTTTTCCTCAACTTCTTTATGCATACTAATATGATTAAAGAACTCCTAAATGTTACCTTTTCCAATAATTGAACCACTTCCTACTGAGAGGTCCTCCAAAACGTACTTAGGGAACAACATAATGACTAATAGTAAAGAAATAACAACTACCAAGGATGCTATTTTTTTTTGGGTTTTTGATAAAATGATGCAAGTAAAAAAAGTAAAGCAAAACTTAAAACAAAGTAAAGGATGTGCATGCGAAAACTCCCCTCGCAGAAGTCTTCTTCCTCCCCGGCAATGGCGCCAGAAAAACTTGTTGATGGCGCGGTGATGGTGTGTGAAATTAATGAAGTAAATGACCGGCCAGTTGGAAAACCCCAAGAGCAAGGTGTGATGAATATAGCAGGAAGTTTTTCCCCCAGTAAGAAACCAAGGTAGTCAATCCAGTAGGAGGACAAAATACGACTGAAGGTGATGCCTACTAGCTTTGCGACAGCTCCGGACAATTTATAGGGCGCCTCGTCCAAGCTTTGCTTTGCGAGCGGCAACGTGGAACCTGCACACAGCACAACCAAATACTTTGTTCCCAACTTACGATGAGGTTGTCAATCTCACCGGTTTGCTTGAAACAAAGGGTATGAGCGTATCGAGTGGAAGGCAATAGTAATATGCGAGTAAAGTAAACAGTGCGAGTAAAGTAAACAGGTGATAGCAATATAAAGGAAATAGGACCGGGGTCCACAGTTCACTAGTGGTGTCTCTCCATAAGATAAAATAATACATGCTGGGTTAACAAATTACAGTTGGGCAATTGATAGAATAAAGACAATGTGCATATGATGAGAGGATCACTATAAGATTTACTCTAGGCATTACAACAAGATACATAGACCGCCATCCAACTGCATCTATGAATAATAATCCACTTGTGGCGAATCAATCCGAGAACTCCACAAGTATTAAGTTGCGAACAACAGATAATTGCATTAAGCAAAGTGTGTAATGTAAACAAAGCATATGCCCTCGAGCATATGAATGTTTGTAACGCCCCGCCTTTTACTAAAGGCAGAACTCCTGTGTATCTGTGCCATTCCCTGGATCAGTAGATAGCACCACAGTACAAAATAAGTAATCATTGCAATAGCATCAATATTACAACGTAAATCCAGTTACATAGGTCTTCAACCTTACGAGTACACAGCATAAAGCATAGTTGCAGTGAGCCTCCATTCTTCGTCACGTGCCACAGGCAGACATGTTGGAATGTAGTCTCGAGATCCTACTCCTGGTTCCTTACTCGAAATAAAACCTGCACGTTTGAATATGCAGCCCTAGAGGGGTCAGTACAATGATGTACTGGCAAATGACACATATTTGGTGGCATTTTTGTGGAAAGACTATACTACAATGACATTTGGCTGGTGGATCTCATAGGCTGATTTGCATAAAGCCAATTTTATCCTATAAACCATTTTAATACTTCTTTCAACAATTTTTATTTTTCAAGGGTCAAGACAACCCCCATACACTACATACTGGCCGGTATGTAGTTCTGGGCGAAACTCAACAAAGTTTGGAACCTCAGGCACCACCACCCCTCGGAGTGTATGGTCCTTAGTTCCTACCTAGGGGTTTCTAGACAGATTTTAGTCATTCAGAATCGGTGATGAGATTATTCCGTACATTCCATGTCTAGAGACTCAATTGTCCATAACCGAGGACACGGCTAATCGATTAGATTTAGACACCTTGCAAGGGTTGTGCACTTTCACCTTACGATTCATTTCATGCCCATACATGAATTGAAACGAGACCTTTTAGAAGGAGAGGGCAACTAACTGGCAAGATCCGCTCCCAACCTATAATTCATCTACCACCATCTTCTCGCGCCTAGTTGCACTCCCACATTCTAATCAGTCAAGACAGAGCCCATAATGTCATAAGGCTGCACTGGAAGTACGCTAAGCATGGAAGACATAGCCATCTCTTTGTTCCTGGGTGGCCATCCACAAGTGTACGCCCAGGCAGCAACTACACGTAGTGTAGCCCCAGGTCGCCACTCAACACCACCTCCATCAACATACCAATCCACCCAGGTGTTTCATTTTAGTTGAAGTTATTAACTTTTCACAAAACACTTTTCAAGTGATCTTAGCATGGCATCAAAGTTAACAAAGTATTTAGCATCCTATCAAGTGGGGTTTGAGGGATAGCTACACACTACTAGGATCTAAGCATTTGATAAAACAGTTGAGTAAAACACCTATCATGCATACTACAAGAGGTGAAATTACTAATGCATAAGTAAAATGGGTAGGGGACATGTGTGTCACTTGCCTTTTTGAAGAATACGATCTTTCCACTTCTCTCAACTAAGCACGTAGCTCTTCGCTCCAACTATAGCACAAGAAATAACATAACATAAACAATCCATACAACACAATCAAACAAACAAACAATTGAAAAGTGTTTGTTTAACAATTTAGTTTTATTGAGATGTTATGATAGAAAGATATGGCAAAGGGTCATGATTTGTGAGATATGGATTTGAGAGCTTAGTTGGGAAGATAAAAATGATCTGAGAGAGAATTGGACTAGGCATAATATAATTGATGAAGTTTTTATGCTTTATCAAAGCATATAAGAGTTTTAGGAATAGCTCATGCAAAATAAATTACACAAGAGTCGATTTATGCAACCGCAACACTATTGAGTAAATGTGACAATAATTACTCTTGAATAGTATCTATTGCACTTAGGAACTAGGTTAGGTTTTAAGAATGCTTGAACTACTCAATCAGCACATTTGCAAGTTGAATAGTTCAATTCATGTGAACAAAACTAAGTAGACATTGGATTGGGATTGATATTTGAGGGCATGGCTCAAATGGTTTATTGATCAACATGGTGTATAACACATACTATGGTATGGGTTATATCAACACCATATTAACAAAATCTAGGTTTGAGATGAATTCATATTCTACTCAAGTAGCACAATTGCAATTTGAATATAAATATGAATTAGACAAAATATAATGAGTGAGATCTTTATGCTTTACCAAGGCATATTGGATTTTGGAATATCTCATGTGGGTAAATCACACAAGAGACAAAATAGTGCAATAGTAATACTATTGAATAAGTGTGATAACAATTATTCTTAAATAGTATATATTACACTTAAGCTTAGACTAGGATTCTTATAACATTGAAGTACTCAATTAACTTAAAAGCAAATTGAATAGTTCAATGCAAGGCTAAGATTGAGTAGACATGAGTAAATGACTATAGGTAAAGGATATGTATAGGTGATATTTGATGAATGGGTATGGTCATGAGCTATGGTAATAGAATTGAATCAACACCACAATAGCAAAATAGAATTCTATGATTGAGATGTATCACACTTTACTCAAATGACACATTTGTAATTTGAATAAGTGGGTACTACATAAGTTGGATCTAAGTGAATATGATCTTGATCAAGATATTGTTTAGACAACAATGATATCCAGGTAGGATTATAGGATTTGCTAAAGTAGAGGGAAACCTTGATTGAAATAGAAATAGAATTAATCTATATAGGAATTACTCAAGTTCTCATATTAGAATTTGAATAATTGCGACATGGTTCAAGAAAATATGGGAGTGATGCTACTGGGTAGCTTGCAGTAAAACAAAGTCACTGCAATTGGATTCACTCAAAAATAAGTTATAGAATTTGAATTATGATCAGATTAGTGATTTGGATAGATTTGAGTGCACAAAGTGTGTGCACGTATCAAATTTGGAATTTCTTGATCCTATGATGTTCTACAAGTTGAGAGGATTCCAAAGACTACAAAATTGTAATTTTTGGACTAACAGAACTAAAGATATGAATTTATCGAGCTAACAGAAGGTTTGATTCCAATTTGAAAATAGTTTCAAATTGAACCCATAAAATATAAGATTTTATGGTACTGATGGATTCTAGATATTCTAAGGATTCCAACGGTATATTATTTGTTATTTTTGGACCTACAGATTAAAAGTTATGATTTTTCAAAGACTTGGATCAAATCTGATTCCTATTTCAAATTCGAAACTCTGTTTAAATAGGAAGCCGACACTTGTCGTGTTTTAATTGGTTAGTACCGGTTCGTTCGGATTGGCTTTGTGGATCGTTGGATTTAAGTGGATCTGGACGCACGAGATCATCCAGTACCGGTTCGTTAAGTGAAACGATCTGGGGTGTTGGATCTTGATCTAACGGATCAGAGAAGATCTGAGAGAGGTCCTCACCTAGGGTTTCGGCGAGGTCAACTCCGGCGAGGTAGCGGTCCAGGTGCCGACCTCCGGCGATGCGCCGGTGGGTTCTGCTCGACGGCGAGGTTAGGATGGGGTGCAGGAGATCTCGGCGAGTCCGCGTGCAAGGTTGGCGTCGGGGATAGCTTCCAGAGAGAGGCGGGGAAGGCGGCTGGAGATCGTCCGGGCGGCAGGGTGCTTCGGGAGAGCTCCGGCTCGTCGATTTACTGCACAAAAGGGCAAGACGAGGGCGTCACGAGGTGCGCCGGGATGGGGGAGGAAGGTTAGGAGGGGAGAGGGAGAGGTTGGCTCACCGGTGGGGACGAATTTCACTCGGGAGAGCTGCAGGTTGGCGGAGCTCCGGCGAGCTATTGCGGTAGCCTGGGGGCGCTAATTGGTGAGGAACAAGGGGGAAATCAGAGAGGAGGAGAAGGGCTTTTATAGTTACGGTGCTGGGGTCGATTAAGGCAGGGATTAACGGGGATTGAAGAGGGAAGTAATTCTGGCCGGCAGTTTCCAGTGGAGGAGGTAAACGCGGGGAAGAAGATGGCCTGGCAGGTGGGTCCCTCCTGTCAGCCGAAGAAGGAAGAAAAACGTGTACCGGTTCGGGAAGGTAGCTTCCTGGGCCGCGGGCTCGTTTCTGGTACTGGGCCGATTCGGTTCCCCGGGGTCCGTTTTATATTTTTCTTTTGTTTTCTTCTTTTCTTTTTCTGTTTTCTCATTTCTTTCATAACTTTTGCATTTTAAAATCAAATGACTTAAAACCAAATGCAAAAGTTTTATAAAATTAAAAATAACATTTTAAAACAGTAGCAAACATGTTTTCAAAATAAAGTAAGATTTTCCAATAAAACTTTATGAACTTGGCAAAAAGGGACTTTGCTTGCGTAACAAAATAGAGTTTGAAATCGATCCTTTCTAAAATAGTAAATAATAGTTTATAAAATAATGATTGAGAAACACACTCAAATATGGTTTGAAAAAGCAACCTTTAGTGAATAAAGTAAACTTTGTAAAACAATCTTTTGCAAGCAAGCTTGCATAAAGCTGAATAGGGTTTGAATAAAGGAGAATGAAAATAACATTTTAATACTTGTTCTTTCTCAAAGAAGTTCTTCAAGGAATAAATAGAGGATTTTAAATAGTTTTCAAACAAAGCTTTCAAATAAACTCAAAAAGTTTTAAATCCCTGTGAATTTTCAATCAACACAAGCAAAATAAAAATGAAAATTTTCCCCCAAAATTTGATAAAATCTTGGGTCGTTACAGACTACCACCCTTAAAGAAATCTCGTCCTCGAGATTGGAGAGGCTAGAAAGAAAGTAGGTATTAGGTTATCTGGGTTTAGGTATCTGGGTGGCTACCACCCTTAAAAGAAAATTCCTCTTGGGGGTATCTTGATGCTTCCTTAGGCACTTGCATTTTGTTCCCAGCTTGCGTTCACTGTTGTGTCATTTTCCTTGAATCGCTCTTCTCAGACATTTTGATGTTCAATACTATCCTCAAAAGTGGGCATACCAAGGGTTCCATCCAATTCTGGTGATAAGCAGATATCATCCATCGCGTTGTCTTCAACAAGGTAGTCCACATCTTCATTTATACTAGGGGGAGTGTCTATTCACAAATCCGGGCATCAATCTTCCTTATGGGGTTGCTTGAGGTAACCTTACTCTATTGTAGAGCTTTCTATCCAACGGGGTAGTTGTTGAACTACTTTGGACACTGAGGAGTCACTCTTTGGTTCAATCAGAGGACCAAGTGAGTTGTCTCCTCTTTGGATCATTCAGAAGACCAAGCTGAGAGGGTATCCTCTCATCATCTCAACTTTCTTATCATCATCCTTAGAGGTTCTTCATCTTATGGTTGTTTCCTTATACCATTCTGATCTTCAATTTTCCACGATACCATTCTGTTCTGGTAACCTTCCTGGTTGTTGTACATCTTCCAAGAATGTGTATCTAGCCTTTTCTTGGTCGGTCATCACCAAGGCCAAGACAGCATACAGGCTATCACCATTCTCCTTGTTGCTTTTTAGCTGATTTTCGCTCCCAGAATCTCAAAAGATTATTTAGTGTCAAGTACTGCATGCTTGCCTCACGAACATGATGAGACCACACATCCCAATGAATTAGGATGGCATCTCTCTGTAGGCTTCTCAAGCATTTCATAGGGGTAAACAAGGTGGACTCTGTAAGAGGTACTTGCACCTTTAAGGGACGGAAGGTCGCCTTATAACCAGCATTGTTGAATCTTTTCTTGATACCGGAGCAAGTCGTTCTACTTGCCACTGGTACCAGATGGTCCTTAAGAATTTCTTTAGCAACCGTCTTCATAGTTGTTGAAAGGCGCTGAACAACTGGATCATATCTCGAAGATGAATTCCTTCTCAGGGAATAGGGATCTAACGATGCTCTCATGGGCAGAAAAATAGTTCCATGGATTTGGAGAGTTGCTTCATAACATCGCAGGTTGGGATGGGGTAGACTTCGGTGGTGTAAAGCTTTGGAATCAGGAGGTAATCTCATAGGTAGTGGTTGTTGTCTCTGTTGTGACTCTCTGGAGAGGAGTGACATATCTTTTATAGGCTCGGGGAGGTAGCCGGAACGAAGAGTCGAGAAGGTGAATCGAACAGGCAGCCGCTGAAGCTGAACAGTCTTCGTATTCAATGTCCACTGAGCAAAACATTTCTGATTCGTGAAGTCGTTTAAAAACCGAATTCTCACCGTATTCCTACGTTTTGGCCACACTGGCTCACTAATAGGGGTGTAATATATTATCCTCCTAAGGTTATGGTTTAACATCGTCGTCTCTTAGGTAGGTATGTCTCTCTAGATTTACCATTCCTCATACAAGAGCGAACAATATGAGTAGTCGTCATGGGCGCGAATCCATGTCGCACTCAATCATTACCTCGTATTTGGTTTGGTGTATCTCGCATTCTAACTCTTGGTCAACCTCACTAGCTTCTTAAACAAAAGTTTTGTTGGATTGGAACCAAGTTCCCAAATTCTATTTTGAAAATTTGAAAACAAAATCTATCGTTCCTAGCTAGAGGTTTTCAACAGGGCTCATGGCAATAATCCTTAAGTTGTAGATCCTTTGGTTTGCCATTTAAGAGGAATTAAAATCCTTTCCATTGCTCTGGTTGCTCTTTCCATTGCTCTGTTTGTCCTTTCTACCTTTCTTGCATGAGGTGGTTGAATATTATTACTTCCACATTAGCTACACCTTGAGGTGTCTTCTTATTGTTTGCTAGGTAACCTTTAGCCATCCTAGCTTACTGGAGTCTTGGGGTATCATCCTTTGTGTACCCTCTGGTGTAATGTTCCAATCTCTTGTACTTGAAACACTACCTCTTGCCGTTGAACTCTGTATCCTTATCTCCAACTGAGTGTCATTGTGGTTATTCTGTCGCTGAGAAAACTTTGGTTTGGGTTTTGGGACAAGTTTAGGTCTTAGCATAGATGAGAATTAGATAGAAGGGATCTAAAGAAGAAAAATTCTTACCCAAACATAGCAGATCAAAACAATTTATTCTTCAAGCAATATCTAACAAACATTCATCATAACAGGCAAACTACTTTTCAAACAAACGGGGAGGTACGATCAACCACAAGTCGGTATGACCATAACGTTTATTACACGTCGTTGCTTATTAAAATTTCCTAAATGGAGGTCCAACTAAGGCTTTTTGGTTCTCTTCTAAGCAGATCCATTATTCTGGTCCAGCTGCTTCTGTAGATTGGCAATTTGCTCATCCTTGGTCTTGATGAGGTCTTCTTGAACACTAAGTTCAGATACCAACTTTTCCATGTCACCTTGAAGTTGACTTATGGTTGCCTTCAATGCAGTAGTATCTTCCTTTTCTTCTTTGAGGTCTTGTTGAGTATTATGAAGTCTCCACTTAAGTCTTTCTCCAAGTTCCTTTATTGCTGACCAAGCAGCACATCTTGCTGAGTCAAGAAATGATGGATACATCTCGGAGTTGGTGAACATCCAAAGTCCCATCTTCTTGTGGTCATCTTCCTTGTTCTTGTATAAGTGAAGCTGCACCCACCAATATTCTTCACCTTCATCCATCATGGGAAATCCTTTGTAGACAGCTTCTCCTCGCATTCCCATGCATAACATGAGGTTCTTCAATGCTTTGGGAAACTCAGTCTCACTCTTCAAGGTCATGATCATCACTGGTCCTTTCTTCAGTGATTCAATGAGGCTGGTCATCTAAATTAGAAAGAAGAGTAGTGTAAAACAAATTAATGGGGTAAGTTCTTACAAGAAAATTTCAACTGAGAGTATATAGATTGATCTCATTTAGAAAACTGAATTGATTTTCTTTTTGAAGAGAGAGGAAAGAATCCTAGGGCTTTCTAGTCTATTCCAAACCTAGGGTCTCGATCCTACAGGCAACACTATGCTCTGATACCATTTGTAACGCCCCGCCTTTTACTAAAGGCAGAACTCCTGTGTATCTGTGCCATTCCCTGGATCAGTAGATAGCACCACAGTACAAAATAAGTAATCATTGCAATAGCATCAATATTACAACGTAAATCCAGTTACATAGGTCTTCAACCTTACGAGTACACAGCATAAAGCATAGTTGCAGTGAGCCTCCATTCTTCGTCACGTGCCACAGGCAGACATGTTGGAATGTAGTCTCGAGATCCTACTCCTGGTTCCTTACTCGAAATAAAACCTGCACGTTTGAATATGCAGCCCTAGAGGGGTCAGTACAATGATGTACTGGCAAATGACACATATTTGGTGGCATTTTTGTGGAAAGACTATACTACAATGACATTTGGCTGGTGGATCTCATAGGCTGATTTGCATAAAGCCAATTTTATCCTATAAACCATTTTAATACTTCTTTCAACAATTTTTATTTTTCAAGGGTCAAGACAACCCCCATACACTACATACTGGCCGGTATGTAGTTCTGGGCGAAACTCAACAAAGTTTGGAACCTCAGGCACCACCACCCCTCGGAGTGTATGGTCCTTAGTTCCTACCTAGGGGTTTCTAGACAGATTTTAGTCATTCAGAATCGGTGATGAGATTATTCCGTACATTCCATGTCTAGAGACTCAATTGTCCATAACCGAGGACACGGCTAATCGATTAGATTTAGACACCTTGCAAGGGTTGTGCACTTTCACCTTACGATTCATTTCATGCCCATACATGAATTGAAACGAGACCTTTTAGAAGGAGAGGGCAACTAACTGGCAAGATCCGCTCCCAACCTATAATTCATCTACCACCATCTTCTCGCGCCTAGTTGCACTCCCACATTCTAATCAGTCAAGACAGAGCCCATAATGTCATAAGGCTGCACTGGAAGTACGCTAAGCATGGAAGACATAGCCATCTCTTTGTTCCTGGGTGGCCATCCACAAGTGTACGCCCAGGCAGCAACTACACGTAGTGTAGCCCCAGGTCGCCACTCAACACCACCTTCATCAACATACCAATCCACCCAGGTGTTTCATTTTAGTTGAAGTTATTAACTTTTCACAAAACGCTTTTCAAGTGATCTTAGCATGGCATCAAAGTTAACAAAGTATTTAGCATCCTATCAAGTGGGGTTTGAGGGATAGCTACACACTACTAGGATCTAAGCATTTGATAAAACAGTTGAGTAAAACACCTATCATGCATACTACAAGAGGTGAAATTACTAATGCATAAGTAAAATGGGTAGGGGACATGTGTGTCACTTGCCTTTTTGAAGAATACGATCTTTCCACTTCTCTCAACTAAGCACGTAGCTCTTCGCTCCAACTATAGCACAAGAAATAACATAACATAAACAATCCATACAACACAATCAAACAAACAAACAATTGAAAAGTGTTTGTTTAACAATTTAGTTTTATTGAGATGTTATGATAGAAAGATATGGCAAAGGGTCATGATTTGTGAGATATGGATTTGAGAGCTTAGTTGGGAAGATCAAAATGATCTGAGAGAGAATTGGACTAGGCATAATATAATTGATGAAGTTTTTATGCTTTATCAAAGCATATAAGAGTTTTAGGAATAGCTCATGCAAAATAAATTACACAAGAGTCGATTTATGCAACCGCAACACTATTGAGTAAATGTGACAATAATTACTCTTGAATAGTATCTATTGCACTTAGGAACTAGGTTAGGTTTTAAGAATGCTTGAACTACTCAATCAGCACATTTGCAAGTTGAATAGTTCAATTCATGTGAACAAAACTAAGTAGACATTGGATTGGGATTGATATTTGAGGGCATGGCTCAAATGGTTTATTGATCAACATGGTGTATAACACATACTATGGTATGGGTTATATCAACACCATATTAACAAAATCTAGGTTTGAGATGAATTCATATTCTACTCAAGTAGCACAATTGCAATTTGAATATAAATATGAATTAGACAAAATATAATGAGTGAGATCTTTATGCTTTACCAAGGCATATTGGATTTTGGAATATCTCATGTGGGTAAATCACACAAGAGACAAAATAGTGCAATAGTAATACTATTGAATAAGTGTGATAACAATTATTCTTAAATAGTATATATTACACTTAAGCTTAGACTAGGATTCTTATAACATTGAAGTACTCAATTAACTTAAAAGCAAATTGAATAGTTCAATGCAAGGCTAAGATTGAGTAGACATGAGTAAATGACTATAGGTAAAGGATATGTATAGGTGATATTTGATGAATGGGTATGGTCATGAGCTATGGTAATAGAATTGAATCAACACCACAATAGCAAAATAGAATTCTATGATTGAGATGTATCACACTTTACTCAAATGACACATTTGTAATTTGAATAAGTGGGTACTACATAAGTTGGATCTAAGTGAATATGATCTTGATCAAGATATTGTTTAGACAACAATGATATCCAGGTAGGATTATAGGATTTGCTAAAGTAGAGGGAAACCTTGATTGAAATAGAAATAGAATTAATCTATATAGGAATTACTCAAGTTCTCATATTAGAATTTGAATAATTGCGACATGGTTCAAGAAAATATGGGAGTGATGCTACTGGGTAGCTTGCAGTAAAACAAAGTCACTGCAATTGGATTCACTCAAAAATAAGTTATAGAATTTGAATTATGATCAGATTAGTGATTTGGATAGATTTGAGTGCACAAAGTGTGTGCACGTATCAAATTTGGAATTTCTTGATCCTATGATGTTCTACAAGTTGAGAGGATTCCAAAGACTACAAAATTGTAATTTTTGGACTAACAGAACTAAAGATATGAATTTATCGAGCTAACAGAAGGTTTGATTCCAATTTGAAAATAGTTTCAAATTGAACCCATAAAATATAAGATTTTATGGTACTGATGGATTCTAGATATTCTAAGGATTCCAACGGTATATTATTTGTTATTTTTGGACCTACAGATTAAAAGTTATGATTTTTCAAAGACTTGGATCAAATCTGATTCCTATTTCAAATTCGAAACTCTGTTTAAATAGGAAGCCGACACTTGTCGTGTTTTAATTGGTTAGTACCGGTTCGTTCGGATTGGCTTTGTGGATCGTTGGATTTAAGTGGATCTGGACGCACGAGATCATCCAGTACCGGTTCGTTAAGTGAAACGATCTGGGGTGTTGGATCTTGATCTAACGGATCAGAGAAGATCTGAGAGAGGTCCTCACCTAGGGTTTCGGCGAGGTCAACTCCGGCGAGGTAGCGGTCCAGGTGCCGACCTCCGGCGATGCGCCGGTGGGTTCTGCTCGACGGCGAGGTTAGGATGGGGTGCAGGAGATCTCGGCGAGTCCGCGTGCAAGGTTGGCGTCGGGGATAGCTTCCAGAGAGAGGCGGGGAAGGCGGCTGGAGATCGTCCGGGCGGCAGGGTGCTTCGGGAGAGCTCCGGCTCGTCGATTTACTGCACAAAAGGGCAAGACGAGGGCGTCACGAGGTGCGCCGGGATGGGGGAGGAAGGTTAGGAGGGGAGAGGGAGAGGTTGGCTCACCGGTGGGGACGAATTTCACTCGGGAGAGCTGCAGGTTGGCGGAGCTCCGGCGAGCTATTGCGGTAGCCTGGGGGCGCTAATTGGTGAGGAACAAGGGGGAAATTAGAGAGGAGGAGAAGGGCTTTTATAGTTACGGTGCTGGGGTCGATTAAGGCAGGGATTAACGGGGATTGAAGAGGGAAGTAATTCTGGCCGGCAGTTTCCAGTGGAGGAGGTAAACGCGGGGAAGAAGATGGCCTGGCAGGTGGGTCCCTCCTGTCAGCCAAAGAAGGAAGAAAAACGTGTACCGGTTCGGGAAGGTAGCTTCCTGGGCCGCGGGCTCGTTTCTGGTACTGGGCCGATTCGGTTCCCCGGGGTCCGTTTTATATTTTTCTTTTGTTTTCTTCTTTTCTTTTTCTGTTTTCTCATTTCTTTCATAACTTTTGCATTTTAAAATCAAATGACTTAAAACCAAATGCAAAAGTTTTATAAAATTAAAAATAACATTTTAAAACAGTAGCAAACATGTTTTCAAAATAAAGTAAGATTTTCCAATAAAACTTTATGAACTTGGCAAAAAGGGACTTTGCTTGCGTAACAAAATAGAGTTTGAAATCGATCCTTTCTAAAATAGTAAATAATAGTTTATAAAATAATGATTGAGAAACACACTCAAATATGGTTTGAAAAAGCAACCTTTAGTGAATAAAGTAAACTTTGTAAAACAATCTTTTGCAAGCAAGCTTGCATAAAGCTGAATAGGGTTTGAATAAAGGAGAATGAAAATAACATTTTAATACTTGTTCTTTCTCAAAGAAGTTCTTCAAGGAATAAATAGAGGATTTTAAATAGTTTTCAAACAAAGCTTTCAAATAAACTCAAAAAGTTTTAAATCCCTGTGAATTTTCAATCAACACAAGCAAAATAAAAATGAAATTTTTCCCCCAAAATTTGATAAAATCTTGGGTCGTTACAATGTTGTTTTCCCCCTAGTAGCAACAACACATCTACAACCTTAGAGGTTTTTGTCACTCCCCCAGATTAAATAGAGGCATGAACCCACTATCGAGCATAAATACCCCCTCTTGGAGTCACTAGCAACTACTTGGCCAAGATAGCTACTAACAACGGAGAGCATGCAAGATCATAAACAACATAGAGATAACATAAGATAAATTTCAGTACATCAACTCAAGCATAACACCAATATTCATCGGATCCCAACAAACCAAACATGTAGAATTACATAACGGTGACCTCAATCATGTAGGGCAGCTCATGAGATCTAAACATGAAGCACATGGTGGAGAAGACAACCATCTAGCTACTACTATGGACCCATAGTCCAAGGTAGACTACTCACTCATCGCTCTGGAGGCAAGCATGGCGATGAAGAAGACCTCCGGTGGCGATTCCCCTATCCGGCAGGGTGCCGGGAAGAGCTTCTGGACCCTCCCGATCTTCGGGTCGACGGCGGCGGCGGATCGCGATGTGTTCTGGAAAAGTGATCGGGTCTTTAGGTTTTTCCCGTCGGGAGGTCTTTATAGGCGAAGGGGCATCGTCAGGAGTGGACTGAGGCAGTCTCACACATAGGGGGCGCGGCCCAGCCCCTGGCCGCACCGCCCTAGTGTGTGGGCCCCTTGTGGCCCCACTCCGTCTCCTCTTCGGTTCTCTGGAAGCTTCGGTGAAATTCTGGGCGACTGGCTTTGGTTTCGTCCAATTCTGAGAATATTTCCTGTGTAGCTTTTCTGAAACACAAAAACAGCAGAAAACAGGGAACTGGCACTGTGGCGACTTGTTAATTGGTTAGTTCCGGAAAATGCATAAAAGTACCACGAAGTGTAACAAAACACTAAGCAAATGGTGTAAAAACAAGCATGGAGCATCAAAAATTATAGATACGTTGGAGACATATCAGTACGCATAGTGGATTCGACAAGGTCCATATAGCATGTCCTCTGCCGATGGGCCAGAGTATTTTGTTTTTTCTATTCCATGATTTCCTCTTGCCTGGAACTCCCTGTTTTCGTAGCCTTCCTCGTCCCTTCTTTCGTATCCTTCGGCTACCTGATTTCGCCTTGCGTGGCTATCTCCGTTGGGGTATCTTCGCCTCTGCCTGCTCGCTATGTCGACTTTTGGTGAACGTCCCCTTTTGTTGTTATACGCGTCTTCTCCATCGGCGAATCTATTGGCTACTTCCATTAATTCAGACACTGTCCTTGGCTTTGTTCTCCCTATCTCTTCCACGAGGTCCGAACGACGAAGGCCAGCCGAAAAAGCATCTATCGCTCTTTCGTCGGAGATGTCTTCTGCTGAATTTTTGATTACACTCGAGCGTTGTATATAAGAGCGTAGGGTTTCGTCTTTCTTCTGCATGCACGACTTGATATCTTCCAGCGACGTTGGGCGCTTATATGTTGAGCGAAAATTTCTTGTGAATTGACTCTCTAATTCTCCCCAACTCCTGATGGAATCATTGGGTAGGGTGTTCAACCAGGACCGTGCTGCGCCGATGAGGTGTAACTACAAACTTTGCATGGTTGTTGCTCTTATTCCTCCGAGTATCTGTACTGCTTGCTGGTAATCTGACAACCATAGAGTGGGTTCTTGCGACCCATCATATTTTTGTTGATCGTGCGGCAACTTGAATCCTTTGGGTACCCGCGTTTTGCGAACCCTGCGGGTAAAGCACAATGCGCCCATCTCTTTTTCATCGTCTTCGTAATTTTCTTCTCTCCATGCATAGCGTGAGTTGTTTACTCGCGCTTGTGCTATTATGTTCCTTGCGTCCTCCTTCTGTTTTTGTCGCCTCTCGTCACCTGATGATTCACTAGATTCGTTTCGCGAGGATTTGCGCTTGAACTCTTCCTTTCGCCTTTCCTTACGATGTGTCGCCTTTTCCTCTGGAAGTTTTCCCATTAGCTTGTCTTCTATCAACCCGAGGCTTCGTATTGCGGCTTGATGCATGTGCTCCCGCGGATCTCCGGGCTCTGGTTGTATGGTTAGTAGGTACGCCTGTGCTGCTACCAATGATGCTTCTGGCGTTTCTTGCACGAAGTCTTCTTCCTCTTTTGACTGATGCACGCTTAAACTTTTCGCATAGCTTTCTTCTCTTGTCTGTGCTGTTGTCCTCCTGTTGTGCTTTGGGTCTCTGTGTCTTTCCATGTTGCACTCTGATGCATCGCTATACTCATCCCAATATCCTCCACTCGACGTACTGTTGTCATCTCGGCTTCTCATAAACATGTCTCTTTCCTCCCTTAGCTTCTTTTTGTGCTGGTGTAGCGCGTATTGATACCCCATCAGAACTTCTCTCCTTGAATCTGCGGGTACTTCTGTGCCGTGGTTGATGGTTGACATGATGATTCTCCACTCTCTGGTTGAAACGTGAATTTTCTCCTTTTCCTTTTTGCTATTACTCCTTGGTTTGTTGACTTGCATGTCGACCTCTTTGTTGCCTTCGTGATTATCCTCTTCTACTGCTTCAGTGATAATGACGCATAACTGGTGTACGCTTCTGGAGATGCCACTGCTTCCGATGGCGAAATCCCTTGGACTATCATGAGATTTAACCACTGTTGCTTCCATGTCGGGCTTTCCCTGAGTTTCGTCGAATTCCTCGAGTCTCTTTTGCATATCTTCTGTTGCTGTGAGACTGACTGGCGAGTTTACCTCGCTGGAAGATCCCACGGATGATCCAGATATTGTGATTCTCTCAACTTTGCTTGCCGACGGACCCGATTTCGCCGGATCCGAAAGGCGAGTTGAACCCGAAGGTCTGACGTAGAAGCTTAAACTTCCGATCGTCAGCTCCATCTCTTGACTTTCGTCGACTTTTGGATTGCTATTGGCTAAAAGCGAAAAAGCCGTCGAATTCATGATTCCAACGCCCAGAGTCCCCACGGTCGGTGCCAATTGACAAGGGTTAACTCGACAAATGTCCTAGATGAAGGACTTAGGATCAGGGAGATAGGGCGTCGGATGAACTCGAAGGTAAAATCAGTGAAACAAAGTGTGTATCGAAAGTAAACGTGGATCGAAAGTAAACATGGGTGTAAACCTGGCTTGCTTTCAATCTATCCCTCACCGTCCTCTCCTGGCCCCTATATATAGGTGGCCAGGTCTCGAGGATCGGGAGGGATCCGATATAGATTACAATATCGATATACGACATGAACTCGTATTTCAACTAGCATTACAATTGGGCATAGTTTAACGGGCCTCAGGGGTACTCAACTGACGGGCTCTATTATCTATACCCTTGTCAACAACTATACAAAAAACCTGAAGTACAAGCATCATGAATCCAGAGTACAAAGTCTAGATATCAAACATCTAACGTGTACCAAAACTGAAAGTACAAATACATAGAAACCAAGGTGCACCCAGGGTGCGACCCAAGCATATGCATAGTAGATTTGGATGTAAAAAAGTTTTTCGAAACCTATCAACATAGATCTAGTTTTGAATATCTAGGCACGAGTCGCGAGAAGCCCAAAAATGAAAACGTTTCGTATTTTAAACAAATGGTTTCCAGGATATTTTATTTAAAATTTCAACTTTGAAAAATAAAAGGGTTTATTTTACTTCCACGCTCCCACCCATGTCCTCCTCACTCTCCTGTCCTGATCCCAGTTTGATCGTCATTGCAACACTTGGCGAACAAGCTAACATCTAGGGGGCGCAAAATAAGAACGCGACATTTGGCGACACGATGGTGCGCGAGGTGGACCTTCTCAAAGGTCGACCTTTTTCTATTGATTTTTTTGCATGTTCTGCCTTTTTTTTTTGAAAAATAGTCTAATAGGTTATGGGCCTCTTTAGATCATATGATTAGAAAATATAGAAATTGGAAAAACATAGGAATTTGACAAGATTGCGGTTGCAAAATAGATGAAAAATGCAGGAGTAGTCATCTGAATAAAACACATGAAAAACAATAAAAATTGCCTCAATCCTACGCAAATGAGTGTAAAAAGGAGTTTAGAATGGATGCTGAAATTTCTATGGAATTGGGGTGTAAGATTGCAATCCGTAGGAGTTTTGGAGGTGTCATTCCTTTGATCCAAAGGATTTCCTTATCCTACGGATTGAAATCCAGCCAGACTCCTTCCTCTGATTCATAATAAGTGTCGGTCACCGAACTTAGTAGCTGGCCCGTTTAGTAACTGGGCCGTGCCAGGCCCGTTTTGTAACTGAGGCGATGACTCAAGCATGCAAAGGAAAATGGAAAGGAGGCCGTGGCGTCGCGCCGTGTCCCCTCTTTTTCCTCGTCCGCATCCGCTTCTGTCGTGCCCTGCGCTGCCGCTGCCCATCGGAATCCGGATCGGATTGGATTGGATTTCCCATTCGCACCCCTCGCTCGCGATCGCCATCGCGATCCTCCCCTTCCCACCCCCCTGTCCCGCCGTCTCTATCCCCCCCCGAGATTTATTTGCGTAGATTTCGCGTTTAACAAAAACAGCGCCGCAATTGCCAAAAGAAACCGCGCCGCCCGCCCAGCAAGATTAAAATAAAGGGGAGGGAAACCGCGGCGGCGCAATCCCTCTAGTAATTTCTTGACATCCCCATCGGGTTCGAACCGCAAGATCAAAGAACAGTAGTAGTAGTAATCTTGGTTGGAGTCGATCTTAAAAGCAAAAGGAATTAAGGAGAGAAGGATCTTTTTTGACTGATCGGCGGTCCGTCCGGTCGCCGGCCGTGGGCTCCGATGGCGCCGCCGCCGCCGCTGGACTACTGGCGGGGCTTCTTCAGTGGCGCGCGCGCCAGCATCTTCGACACCATCGACGCCGCCATCCGGGTCGCCGCCGCCGACCACGCCGACGGCCTCCGCGCGCGCCGGGACGCCATCGCGCATCGACTCTTCACCGTGCTCCCGCCGGCCGAGGACGCCGAGGCCGCAACGGTGGCGGTCGCGGGGCCGCCGCCCAGGACCGGCAGCGTCCCCAGCCTCTGCAGCTTCGATGCCGCCGCCGTCGCACATCGCCGCGACACCGACGACCCCGTCGCCGCGGAGGTCTTCCGCGTCAAGGCCGCCCTATCCAGCAGCCAACAAATGGTTCTCTCGCATTCCTATCCTACCACGGCGCCTGACATTTGTGTTAAGTCTTACCGAACTAGTAGTACTCCCTACTGATTGTATTGCTTGCGTGTTCTTTTCTTGCAGTCGGAGGACGAACTGCTCCAGCTGCTCTTGAAGCTGCAGCAGTTAAAATTGACGGCGCACACCATCATGGTAAGCTCGGATGAACCTTTTTTTTTGCAGGTGCTTGATTACTTCCTCGATTGTTCACATGTATAAACTCAACTGATCATAGGTTACTGAGATTGGCAAGGCCGTGAAACAGCTACCCAAGCACGGCTCGAAGCAGATTAGGCAACTCGTGCGATCGCTCATTGAGTAAGTTTGTGTTACTCTTCTCTCTTGTGTACATTTCCTAATTTTCTACTAGTATTAACATCTTCGGTGTTATGCTTGAGCCGCACTGCAGAGGTTGGCAGACTATAGTTACTGAGTCGACGAGCAATGAAGCTGCCATTGTAGGTGAGGAATGCAAACTAGACACTCTTTCTTTAATCCTTAGAATTCAAAATCCAATTAATGTTTACTGTCGACAAGGAGGTGCCGTAACATCATCTTACTGAAACAATTCACAGATCATACTCCGCAATCGACGGATGCTTCTTGCCTTGAGCAGGAAGAAGGGGGGCTTCCTTCCCCTCCCATGGATGAGGCTGCTCTTTTCGCCACAGCATGTAGTTCTATAGAGCTATCTGAGGTACCGACCATTTAGACGTCAACTTGTTTTTCCTCAAGAAAGCCATCAGCTTGTTATTCTGTTTTGTGTTGTTGGAATTTCATACGGTAATGTATGCGATCTGACGAAACTCCGTCTTTGCTTCTGCTCGGAAACTTGGTTTGGTTTCAAGTTCTTCGATGAAATGGATGATGATGGAAGTGAGTAAAAGCACTTCCGAGATTCCATGCTATCATTGTTTTTGTTATGCATTGTACTGACATAGTTGCTGCTCTCCAGACCTTAAAAGAGATGCCAAGGAGGATGAACAACAATATCCGGCAAAGCAAGAGTCTATCAAGAAGGAGCCTCCTGTCAGCCAGCAGTATGATCCAGTGGAGAACTGGAGGCTTGATCAGTCTGCGGTGATGCAGTCACGACTGCGTGGACCTTCCGGTGGGCACACAGGGCAGCAATCCGTCACGGAGGCACAAGAGAAGCCTTCGAATGCAGCATTTGGGCCAGGCAGACCACCAATGTTGCATTCCGAGACGATTCATTCTGAAATGAGGCCTAAGCAGCTGCAAGATATCCCGGCAGCTCAAACTCGAAGAAGGCCAAAAACAACTACGCCCAATGTAAGCATACTGTCCTGCTGAACAACTGCATGCTTATGTGATATGTATGCTATTGTTCTAAATATTTCATTGGTTATAGCAACCATCGGGCCCGCGTGACCAAAGCTCAGTCCGGGCAAAGCTAGAGCTTGCAAAGAACGCCAAGATCGAAGCTGCAAAGCGAAAGCTTCAAGAAGGTTATCAAGAATTCAGTAATGGTACGTGTATCCTCTACTCTTAAATCATTGCAGCACCATGAAGTTTTAGAGCATAGCCTAACTCGAGTCCTAATGTTTTTGTTATGTCCGTTAATCTGGATGAGTATCTAGGATCAAAATTGACTTTTCAATTTGTCATTAGATATAAAAAAGTTTACCGGTGTATAGTTATCACGATGTACACTCTTGAGTGATTGATGCATGTGATCTGTACTGAAACTATCTCGACACAAATGCAGGAAAGCAGCAGCGGACAGTACAAATGGTGGATCCGCAAGACCTGCCAAAGCAAGGTAACCGACGCTTACAACCCAACGGCAAGGCGAGGAACAACGGCGCCGTCAACACCCAGAGTCGGCTGGGCATTCGTCGCTGATCCCGTCAAGCTTCAGAGTGTGGATGTCCCTGTCTTCCATTCCATCAAGGTCCACTAAGTATGGGTTTTACCTGTCCCCAGCGCTGTACATGACAGCAATGATGCTTCTTCCGAACTTCACATCACCAGGCAGAGATGCATTATCGGCGCACCCTAACAGCCATGTGACATCTTAGGTGGCTGACTCTAGTGCTTGTCAAACTTGTCGAGGCAGGCATTGCATGATATAGTTCGACATCTTAATACCACTTGTGGTACCACATTGCTGTCTCCGTGGTCTGGATCAAATGCTGCTCTTTTTGGTGAACTGGAGATGGTCTCTGGTTTCTGTCAGTAGACAGCGCCTTCCTTTCCTAGCTGAAAGGCGTTTGGCTCTTGGGGCTTAGCATAGGACTGTTGACTATAAATGGCACCAAAGGCAGCACCGAGAAAATGCATGTTTTGGGGGGTCAATTATTTCGTCTCTCTGAATGTGGTGTTTAATTTAAGGGTGTGTCTAGAGCTCAGTCTACTGAGCAATAGCTTATGGCTCAGTAAAATGACGTCATCATATCTCAGTTGCAACTCACTATTAGCACGAATCACAAAGCAATCCAACGGTCCGGATGTATGGTTCTTAGTTACAACATCACTTGCAACAACTCAATTGCACGAATTATGATGTAAATCTAATGGTCTAAAATTCTATCGAGCCATAAGTTATTTCTCAGTCTACTGAGAAATAGCAAAACCGTTAATTTAAAGGGTCCAAATCGATGGGGATTTTGTTAGTTAGTTGACATTTTTAAATGTGTTTTCAAACAATAGGTTATATGCACCGGGAGTCAAATTGGATTTCCGGATTAGATAGCCAGATAACGTTGGCAGATTGGCGAGTGCGTGCTTGCCCACCCAATGTTTCGTGTCTGATGCACGCCTAACACTTGGATCAAGATATAAAATATAGACGAAGCACTTGGATCAAGATATAAAACATAGGCGAAGCTATGTTGCTTTGGTGTCGGCGATGTGATCTTGCAACCGTTGTGACTCATAGTTGATTATGAGCAGAATTTCTTTGTGACGTGACAAGGGGAGTGAGTCGGGTGACCCACTTTGACTTGCTGTCAACCAAGCGAGTGACCCCAACACCAACAACAATTGGTGCGGTTCTCTTTCCCTGCACCAACCTGAATGATTCAGCATGTGGCGCGGGGGTCTCGGAACACGGAACCATCCAAATCCCCGGCCCTCGTTAGGCCTTGTTTGGTACTAGAGTTTTGGTGGGGATTAGTGGGGATAATCCCTATCAAACTCCAAATCCCCACTCACTTCTAAAAATATGTTTGGTACTAGAGTGTTAGGCGAGTTTAATCCCCGCCAATCCCTACTTTTCCCCAAATTTTAGTGTATTTTTATCAATCCCCAATACTCTACCTCTACCTAGCAGATTATGGGTAGGGTTTTGTGGGGATTGGGTGAAGGTAGGGGTTTCACCCAATACTCTAGGGGATTATCCCCACTAATCCCCACCAAAACTCTAGCACCAAACAAGGCCTTAACCGGTTGCTAGCTTGGACGTCGGACCAACTGCAATTTGTTGGTCACTGGGCTAAGCAAGTGTTCAACTGAACTGAACACTGATGCATCGTAGCTTGTGAATTCTAGAACTAACGGCATCTCCAACGATCTGACATATTTTGGCCCTAAATCATGGTCTATTTGGACCGTTTGCGTCGGGCCGCGGATACGAAAAGGGACTTGTCCTTCCCTTTGTCGTTTGCGTTGGCAATGCGCCCAGCGGCCCAAACATTTTTTTAATTTTATTTTATTATTAAGGAAACATTACATTATAACTGAAAATAAAAACATAAAAAATAAAAACATAAATATAAAAGCCCTAGATAACTAGGGCTTGGTGCGCCGCCACGCCTACTAGTCGTCGTCCCCGGTGAGGTCGACGACCGATGACGGGTCCCAGGGCACCATCAGCACCCCTAGGGCTGGAGGCGCCGGCGCCGAAGCCCGTGGAGGCTGCTAGGGAGGTGTTGGCGGCGGCGTTTGGGTCTCAGCCATGGCCCAGGGCCCCCAGTTCACCTAAATGGGAGGCGCACGAGGCGGTGACTCCTAGACGACGTAGCCCCAAGGCTAGGGCTCGACAGCTGGCGGCGGAGGCGGTGGAGCCTGGTGGCTGCTGAAGGCGCCGACGTGGATGCTGGACGGGCCAGCGCCGCTGTTGGACGCGCCATCGTGGCTAGTGAATGCCAAGGCGGCCAGCTGCGCCCCGAGGCCCTCCCAGTTCCCGAGCTCAGTGAGCTCGCTCTCCTCGATGGCCCGTCGGAGGGCCTCCTCCTCCGACAGGTCCAGCGGCTGGTATTGCTCCACCGGCAGCACCGGCGCCTCCACGACTTGCTCCTCCTCCTCGTCATCTTCCTCCGGCGGCGGCACCCAGTGCGGCACCTGCTGCTGCGGGTACGGGACCGCGTCGTAGTCGTAGTCGGCATCACCGAGTAGACTCGACTGGCGCCTTGGGCATGGCTCGTAGGCGGGGTGATCCCACCACTCTGAGTCCATGTCGAAGGCGGGGTCATCCCGCAGGTCCGGCGAGAGAAAGGCCCGCCGACGCCGGATCTCATCGCGGCGTGCCAGCCCGCCACGAGGCACCAGAGGGACCGGCACCCTCCTGGTGTTGAGGTGCCAGCCTCCCAAAAGGTGGACGTCGCGCAGGCCGACCGAGGAGTTCTGGTCGTATAGCGCCTGCGCGATCTCGACCGACATGTACGGCCGGTTCCTGTCCTTCTTCTTGGGCGGCGACGCTTTGCCCTTGGCCTTGGCCTTGGACGACGAGGCGTCTGTCTTGCGAAATGGCCAACACCCAGTCATGGTGGCCGTGGGGAGGAGATGTGGTTCTACTGGACGCGGCCACGACATCGCCTTTTAAAGAGGGAGAGGACGCGGTTTCCGTAGCGCCATAGAAGGCGACGCGGAATTGGAAGCAGCGTTGGCCAGTGATGCAGCGCCATTGATGGCGGCGCAGACTGGGAGGCGGTGTCGCTGCCTTTTCCTGACGCAGGCCTCTAAATCGACGCGGGGCGCAGGAGACGAAGCGGCCGCAGTCGCTGGCAGGTGGCCCCCGGGCCTATAGGGGAGGACACGCGCGGACTGCGCGGTCAGTTCGTGGCGATGCAAACCGCGCCCAAATTTGGGCCGCGTTTGCGTCGCCGCGGACACCGCGGCCAAAATGCATCGGGCCGCTGGGCTGGGTTTTCGCTGGCCCCAGTCAAAATTAGACCAAATCGAACGTTTGTGGTCCGTTTGCGTCGAGCCGTTGGAGATGCCTTAAACGACGACCCATAAAGCTTTGCTTTAAGCACGTGGAGGGAGTGAGGCACCGGTCGTGTGTAGTGTAGGAAAATCTTAGCAGGTAAGAATCGAACGGACCGAATCGAACGTTTGTGGTCCGTTTACGTCGAGCCGTTAGAGATATCCTAAACGACGACCCATGAAGCTTTGCTTTAAGCACGTGGCGGGAGTGAGGCACCGGTCGTGTGTAGTGTAGGAAAATCTTAGCAGGTAAGAATCGAGCGGATCGGAGTGATCGATATATGTAAGCAGCAGGGCAATATTTCCATGTGTAGGCATGTACCATCTCCGCTAGGAGAAGAATGGCCGAGCGCGAGCGCGTTTGAAGGTGGATTCCTCCCCATGTTGCCGCCTATTTTATCTAAATGGTTTATCTATACGAGTTCAGTTAACGCGTAACAACTGTTTACATAAAGAAACTCCGCTTCAATGACAGCGCAAGTACATGTATTCTCGAAAGTCGACAATGACGCGGAATTACTAGGATAGTCGGGAACTGAGGAATAGATCTTGTGCTCAGATCCATAGGGACCTGCGCGACCACACACACGAAGTGTGCCTGTGTCATAAAGCATTCACTTTTAGATGTCTCAAACTCCTATTCTCAAGGTAGCATCGACCATCGATCCCATCTTGCATTGGTCTTACTAACAATAGGTGTTCGTGATAAAACTGGTGAACCTTCTCAACTATATTTGGAGAAAATCGACTCATTCGACTAATACGTCATCATATATACACATGAAGGTTTAAATTATCAACTATGTACGTAGAATTTGTGGTAGATAGAAATTAAATTTACAAGATATTTTTGCACGGAAGATCCTTATAAACACTGATCATCTGTAATAGAACCATACTAGAACCTTATGCGCGCCTTGCTGCGCCATTTTCTTACTACCAGTTTTTCTTTTTCAGATTCTTTTTGCTTCAGGTGTTGAGCTATTATGGGGCTATTTTTCGAAATGGGGAAAGCCCCTGCCGCTGCATCCGCTGCATCAAACTGATGCATATGGCGTTTATTAACTTATTTTGAGTCCCAAGACTACATAGGTATCAAAATTTTATACATCACGGGTCGCATAACGTAGCCACATGAATTAGCTAACAAAAGATAATACATAGATGATTCATCTAATGGAAAATCCTATGATGTGATCGCCGGCCGCACCGGCTGAATAAATCCCGAGCTACCATCTCTAAACGGTTGCACCCAGAATCCATCGCTTCCCGCAGCTCCTCTTGTTGGAGATAGGACCACATATGAATCCAGCGGGTAGGCATGGGGATAACCTGCAGAAAAGAGTTTTTTGTTTGTTTGTTAAACACAAAATTGTTCCTAGTATTCCATATTGCCCAGACCATAGCGCATACACCCACTCTAATTTGAATAAGATCTTTCTTTGGAATACCCTTGAGCCAATTTGCAAAGAGATTAGTGACATTCTTAGGTGGGGCTAAACCGAAAGACATGTGAACAATGCGCCAGATGACTTTAGGTAATGGGCAATCAAAAAAAAGATATTGTATGGATTTCTTGTTATCACAAAAACAACATTTTTCGTTACCGGTCTAATTCCTTTTTTTTTGAAACAATACCATGATATATTATAGCAACGAACGGTACATAGTAGAGATATATAAGCTGTCTCCAGCGATTACAAAATAAAGTCTAAGAAAAAACGAGCTAATCTTCGAGGCCTTCAAACTCTTCTTCTTCCATGACACAATCTTGTATTTTCCTGAAGCCAGCCAAAAGATAATGGCACAGATACCAAACCATAAACCTGTAAATACCAATAGTGGTTCTCCTTTTTTTTTAATTTGAGCCGCAGTGCCAAGGCTACGTGCACGCACGCAACCATTAAAGCAATCATACCACATCGGCAAGAGTACCAACACCAGTATTCCAGGGAAGAGAAACCGAACAACCTTATCAACGTCGCTGGAAAGCCGAGCGTACGAATCACCATTGTCGAAGACGTAGCAGTCGGGACAAATATTGCGAGGATAACCCTCCTCGCGGCAACCAGGAGAAACAATCCAAAACCGATCTGGCGAAGCAAGATCTTGAAGACCGTACCTAAAAAACGGTAATCTTACAGCACCACCATTGACGTCGGGAAGAAGATCTCGTCGCCGAACGAAGAGCTGAAGGTCACTTATTATGAACGATGACATCTCCATTGACGTAGAAGAAAACGAAGATGGCTACCAAAACACTAACCTATTCTTTGGAAAATACTACTTTTATTGAAATCTCCACCCATAGATCGGGTTTCCCACCCCTCCCGACACCGGCGAAGCCGGCCGGAGGAGGGGGAACCGATCTATGGAGGAGGTGAAGCTTGGAGGCGGCTGCTAGGTCAAAGCGGCGGCGGCTGCAGGGAAAAGAACTACGACTAGGTCTGGTACCAGTCTAATTCCTTTTAATCAAGTTGTCCTTAGTTAATAAAACCTTTTGGTTTAGGAACCACATAAAAACCTTTATCTTTAGTGGTACTTTAATTTTCTAAATATACTTCTTTAAGTATTTTGTATCGTCATCTAATAGGTCTAAGTATATGGATTTAACCGTGAACGCCCTAGACGTTGTCAATCCCCAAACAAAAACATCCTTGTCCTTATTAAGTTGGATAGACATTAGCCGCTGCACAAGTTGTAAACATAACCTCCAACTGCTCTCCGTTAAAGTACGATGAAATCTAATATTTAGGGGAATTTGATTCAGCACATTGGCTACAGTAACTTGTTTATGTTGCACAATGTTATAAAGAGAGGGATATTGCTCGGCTAATGACTTGTTCCCTAACCAAGTATCCTCCCAAAATCTAGTTTCCTCGCCATTACCTACTATGAAGGAACCCCTATTGAAGAAGTCCTATTTTACTTTCATTATTCCCTTCTAGAAAGGAGAATCTGTGGGTTTCATTGTTACCTCAGCAAGAGATTTAGAGTGGAGATATTTATTTCTTAACAGTTCTTGCCAAACGCCATCCTCGCTTGAAAAGCCATTTCTTAGCAGGCACTTGTTCTTTAAATATAACACTTCGATTCCTAGGCCCCCTTGGTCCTTAGGGCGGCAGATTATGTTCCATTTAGCAAGCCTATGTTTTCTTTTATGTCCATCCCTTTGCCAAAAAACCGGGATCTAAAATAATCTAGCCTTTTGTGCACCCCAACGGGGATCTCAAAAAAGGACAACAGAAACATCGGTAAACTTATTAACACCGAGTTAATAAGAATAGGTCTATCACCATATGACAATAATTTGCCGATCCAACTACCTAAATTTACCTCAAAACGATCCTCAACTCTTTTCCACTCACCATTCTTTAGCTTACGGAAGTGAATTGGAATGCCCAAATACTTGAATGGTAGGGTACCCGACTCACATCCGAATATTTGCGTATATTCGTTCTCCACATTTTTAGCTTCTCCAAAATAGTAAATTTCGCTTTTGTGAAAATTTATCTTTAGTCCAGATAGTTGTTCAAAAATGCACTGTACTAGCTTCATGTTTAAAGCTTTTTCTAAATCATGTTCTAAAAAAATAATTATATCATCAGCATATTGCAAGATAGAGACCCCTCCATCCACTAAATGAGGAATAAGCCTGCTGACTTGACCATCTTCTTTTGCTCTATTTATCATTATAACTAACATGTCCACGACATTATTAAATAAAATTGGAGAAAGGGGTCGCCTTGTCGTAACCCCTTTCTAGTTTGAAAGTAATGTCCGATATCCTCATGGATCCTAATCCCTACACTTCCACGGCTAATGAATTCTTGTATCCATGTGCACCACTTAGGATCAAAGCCTTTCATTCGAAGGGCTTGCTGAAGGAAATCTCATTTCACTTTGTCATAAGCTTTTTCGAAATCAATTTTTAAAAGTACCCCATCTAATATCTTTCTATGCAGTTTATGAATCGTTTCATGCAATAATACCACTCCCTCTAGAATATGACGCCCTAGCATAAAAGCCGTCTGGGTTGGGCGGACTACCATGTGAGCCACTTTTGAAATTCTATTAGTTCCCACATTCAATAAACAAATCGGTCTGTATTGTTGAATTTGAATAGCATTTTCTTTTTTGGGCAGCAAAATGATTGTGCCAAAATTTAGATGATACAATGGAAGCTCCCCTCTTTGAAAAGCTAAAAACATTGCCATGAGATCGGATTTAATAGTATCCCAAAATTGTTGATAAAATTCTACCGGAAATCCGTCCGGGTCCTGGTGCTTTATTCTTCTCCATTTGCATAATTGCATCATACACTTATTTTTCAGTAAACCCAGCCGTCAATATCTTATTTTCCTCCTCAGAGAGTTGGGGGATATCATCTATTTCTGATTCAATCATTAGCTATTATGGGGCTTGGTATTGGATTCTTTTTCATACTATGTTGGCTTCTGGAGTTGAGCTATTATGGAGCAGTTTTCTTGAAACATTTTTGCCGCCCAAGATGTTCTCTTCGTTGGCCAAGTTGGTGCTTTGCTTTCACGTTGCCTCCAATGACAACATATACACTCTTCAGTTCAATATGCCACCATCTACTTGTCTGACCAGATAGTAGCAATCTAGGGCTCTGGTCGTTGGGCACACAGCTGCCTCCCAGATTCAGAGTCTCCAAACGTGCAATTGATTTTAATGTAGATCTTGGACGGGAGCAGCTCAAGAACGAAGCACGCGGCGACAGTGACCAGATTTGACAGAGAAAAGGCTAAAGTGAGGGCGCGCATGTTGCGAGAGGAGGAGAGCACCGCAGACTGAAGTAAGGCGGCGCCAACACCTTGGGCTTGTCAGCTTGTGCCTACGAATCTACGATGCAGGCTCGCCAAGGGATATGAAGAGAGGGACTTAGTCAAGTTGCCGACGGCGCAAACGTGGACAGGCTGATGCGATGCGAGAGACGGAGAGAAAGAGATACTGTACCACCGGATTGGAGAAATTGTTTAGTCTGTAACTCGGTATGAGCCTGAAAGAGATGGGCTGGAGTACAGCAGTGTGTCGCTAGGCGATTGAAGGCAACACCCAAAGAGCAAAAACATGAACCGACGACATAACGCGTCCGAATGCCCCGAATGCGTGGAGCAACGAGAGTGCACCATTTGATTCGTCGCTCATTGTTGAAGAAGATATATGAAGTACTATTGAGCACATGATCATATCTTTTATTTGTGTACTACACATGTGGAAGGTTTCATGTGTTTTAAACAGTCGTTTCATGTTTTTCTAGAGGAAAGGAAAATATCCAACTTGATCGTACATATGGTTTCATGTTCAAATGACTCAAAGATGCTAAAGACAATAACGGAAAAGGCAAACAAAATGTAAGAAAAAGTGCAGCTTAATCGCCGAGGCTCTCATCCAACAAATGAATCAACACTTGAGAGGAGACAAAATGCCGGAACTTATCACAAGGGGCCACCAAAGGAGGATCATGCTCTTGTTTACTCTAGGGTGGCCAAACTTGTTATGGAGTGATGCGTATCTATTGCCAAAGGTGCTCCTTCCCTTTCACTTCAAAAGTTAGAAAACTAAAAAACCTAAAATTAGTTACCTACAAATTGATTTTGGGAGATCCCAATGCTCACCCCTTTCCCTAGATCCCATGAAATCCTTGTCATTGGAGTGGACCAAGCAAATACTGGTACTCCCTCTGTCCCAGTTCTTAAGGCTTACATGTTTACCTAGGTTGTCATTTTGACTAACATAATACAACTTATATATTATAAAATATATATCACTAAAAAGTTCAAACATTGTACTTTCTAATGGTATAATTTTTATCTTGTAAAATTTAAATTATATTTATCAAAATGACGACCTAGGTATACATGTAAGCCTTATGAACTGGGACGGAGGGAGTATGACCTTTTTTATGCTTGAGGCACAATGAAAAGCATTCACGGAAGGAGCGATCCATCTTGATCATAAATTAAACAAACCATACACTGTTAACTAGACTCAGATTACAAGTGTACTGCTGATCAAGAAGGCAATTGATATCATTAGTCCACCGTACATAGGTTGTGTTCCATCTGTACTATACGGATGCTGGCGCCTATGTCGCGGTGGTAGAAGCCATGAGGCAAAGAGGTAGAAGCCATGAGGTGGATTCCTCTCCGTGTTGCGCATGTTGCCTCCTATTTTATTTAAATGGTTTATCTATACGAATGTAATTAAGGTGTATCAACAAATTTACATAAATATACTCCGCTTTGATGACTTTGCAAGTATACATCTACTCTAAAAAATTGGCAATGACACGCAATTACTAGGACACTTGAAAACGGCTAAAGAGATCTTGTGCTCAGATCCATAGCGACTGCGAGGGCAAGTAATGTCATCTCGTTGCTGTCTACACTACACATATAAGATATCACACTTTTGTTTGGCATTACAAAAGACGTTGGCTCTGAAACCAATCCACACCATAATGCATGTCCTCTGCCTTTGTCCTTAAGCATTCACTTCCAGATGTCTCTCACTCCCATTCTCAAGGTAGCGTCGACCATCGATCCCATATTTCATTGGTCTCATTAACAATAGGTGTGCGCGACAAAGCCGGTGAACCTTCTCCACTATATGTGGAGAAAACGGACTCATTTTATTAGTCTACCATCATATATACACACGAAGGTTTGAACTGCCAACTATGTACGTAGTATTTGTGGTAGAAATAAACTACAAGAGATATTTTTGCACGGAGATCTTTATAAATACTGATTGTCTCTAATAGCACAATATATTATATAGTACTATTGAGCACATGAGCATATCTTTTATTTGCATTCTACACATGTGTGGATGATTTCTTGTGTTTTATACATGTGGTTCCATGTTTTTTTCGGAAAGGAAAATATCCAGCTTGATCGTATATATGGTTCCATGCTCAAACGACTTATAGATGCTGAAGACAACAACAACAAAAAGAAAGCGAACAGAATGTAAGGAAAACATGCAGCTTGAACGCCGAGGCTCTCATCCAACAAAAGAATCAACATTAGAGAGGAGACAAAGACCGAAACTTATCACAACATTCCACCAAATGTGGATCACGCTCGGGTTTACTCCGGGGTGGTCAAAATTGTTTTGGAGCGATACATCTCTAAAATTGTTTTGGAGCGATACATCTCTAAGATGCAACCTTCATTTCACCTCGGAAGTTTGAAAGGCAAAAAATTCTATTTTGGGAGACCAAAGAAAATACTACTATGACATTTTTCATGTTCGAAGCACGATGAAAGTTTCATTCATTCAAATGTCCAGATCAATGGACCTTTGCTGCTAGTCAGTTTGGCTGCGGCTCCTTTTCGTGGCTGGGTTCACAGGTTTATCCACGGCCACGATGTGACGTGAACACACCGAACCAAGGCATGTAGTACCGCTCGCTGGTCACCATGTTCAGTGGTGCCCGCTGGCACCTGAGTCCTGAGACCCATGCCATGGCGCCTACCTGTTGTCCACGTACCTGTACTCGTGTTGACACACCAGCCTTGTCTTCGTGGCTCACGTCTCCGGAGCCAAAAAAAACTGACACTAGTGAAAACAGTTTGCGGGTGGATATTTTGTTTCTGGTACCTTGATGACAAGGGTATAGATAATAGAGCCCATTAGTTGAGTACCCCTGAGGCCCGTTAAGTTAGACCCAATTGTAATACTAGTCGAAATACGAGTTCATGTCGTATATCGATATTGTAATCTGTATCGGATCCCACCCGATCCTTGAGACCTGGCCACCTATATAAAGGGGCCAGGAGGGGACGGTGTGGGACAGATTGAAAGAAAGCCAGGTTCTACACCCACGTTTACTTTCATAGCCACCTTGTTTGACTGAGTTTACCTTCGAGTTCATCCGACGCCCTGTCTCCCCGATCCTAAGTCCTTCATCTAGGACATTTGTCGAGTTAACCCCTCGTCAATTGGCGCCGACCGTGGGGACTCTGGGCGTTGGAATCATGAATTCGACGGCTTTTTCGCTTTTACCCAATAGCAACCCAGAAGTCGACGAAAGTCAAGAGAGGGAATTGACGTTCGGAAGTCTAAGCTTCTACATCGGACCTTCGGGTTCAACCCGCCTTTTGGATCCGATGAAACCAGCTCCGTCGGCGGGCAAAGCAGAGAGGATGACAGCATCTGGATCATCTGTAGGCTCTTCTAGCGAGGTAAACTCGCCAGTCAACTTAGCCGCAACAGAAAATTTGCTGGGAAAATTAGAGGAACCCGAAGAAATCGGGCAAGAGATCACTGTGGAAGAAACAACGGACAAATCAAGGGATACCGCCAGCAGAAGCAGCGGCGTCTCCAAGAGCGTACATCAATTATGCGTAATCATCACTGAAGCAGCAGAAGAAAAAAACAATCACTCCGGCAACAAGGAGGTCGACATGCAAGTCGACAAAATAAGGAGCAATGACAAAAAAGGGAAGGAGAAAGTGCATGTTTCGGCTGGAGAGTGGAGAATGATCATGACAGCTATCAACCACGGGACTGATGTACCCGCAGATTCAAGAAGAGAAGTTTTAATGGGGGTACCAATACGCGATGCACCAGCGCAGGAAAAAGCTAAGGCAGGAAAGAGATATGATTATGAGAAGTCCAGATTACAACAGCACACCAAGTGAAGGATATTGGAGCGAATATACCAACTCATCAGAATCCAGCATGGAGAGGCACAAAGACCCGAAGCACAATAGAAGGACAACAGGACGTGCAGTAGAAGAAAGCTACACGAGAAGCCCAAGCGCAAGCCAACCAGAAGAGGGGGAAGAATTCGTACAAGAAACACCAGAAGCAGCATTGATAGCAGCACAAGCATACCTACTAACTACGCAGCCAAAACCTGGTGACCCACGGGAACAAATACATCAAGCCGCGATACGGAGCCTCGGGTTAGTAGAAGAGAAGCTAAAAGGAAATATTTCAGAGAAAAAGTTGACTCACCGTAGTGAAAGGGAAAAAGAAGAGGTCAAGCGTAAATCTTCGCGGAACGAAACTAGCGAGTCCTCAGAAGACGAGAAACGCCAAAAGAGGAAGGAGGATGCAAGGAATATAATAGCACAAGCAAGGGTAAATAACTCACGTTACACGTGGAGAGAAGAAAACTACGAAGACGATGAAAAAGAGATGGGCGCGCTATGCTTTACCCGCAGGGTTCGCAAAACGCGAGTACCCAAAGGATTTAAGTTACCACATGATAAGGAAAAATATGATGGGTCACAGGAACCAACGCTATGGTTGTCAGATTATCTACAAGCAGTAGAAATACTAGGGGGAACAAGAGCAACAGCAATGCAAAGTTTGCAGTTACACCTCACCGGCACAGCACGGTCTTGGTTAAATACACTACCCAACGATTCCATCGGAAGTTGGGGAGAGCTAGAAGGCCAATTCGCAAGAAATTTTCGCTCAACATACAAGCGACCAGCGTCATTGGAAGAAGTTAAATCGTGCAGACAGGGAAGAGACGAAACCTTGCGCTCTTACATACAACGTTGGAGTGTCATTAAAAACTCCGCAGAAGACGTCTCCGATGAAAGAGCAACAGATGCCTTTTTAGCCGAACTTCGTCGCTCAGACCTCGTGGAAGAGATAGGAAGAATAAAGCCGAGAACAGTTTCAAAGCTAATGGAGATAGCTAACAGATTTACCGACGGAGAAGACACGTATAACAACAAAAGGGGACGTTCATCGGAAGTCGACAAATCCAGCAGACAAAGGCGACGGTATCGCAACGGCGACAACCATTGAAGACGAAATCAGATAGCCGCGGGATACGACGAAAGGAACGAGGAGGATCACGAAAACGGAGAGTTTCAGCGAAGAGACAACAGGGGAAAGGAGAAACAAAGGTACTCGGGTCCCTCAGCAGAAGATATGCTATATGGTCCTTGTCGCATCCATTACGTGTATTTGGACGGGAAAAGAGTCTCCAACCACCAGATGAAGGATTGCAGAACCTTCTTAAGGTTGCAAAACGCCATGGATTCAAACCAAGGAACGCGACAGGGAGGAAAAAGAACAAATAAAGGATATCAAATACAGCAACTCGCAAAGCAATTAGATTCAAAGATATATGTATATATCAGCAATGATTCAACCAGTGCCGAAGTCGAAGAAAGAGAAGAAGAGCATATCAAGGCAAGTCAACTTGGCAATATCATCGCCACCAGCTACCACAGAGTACCTAAAGTGGTCCGATCAACCAGTTAAATTCAGCAGAGCAGACCACCCAAGGAAAGTACCCAGGCCAGGGCATGCACCAATGGTACTAAAAGCACAAATAGGGGGATACGACATTGGGAGAGTATTCATGGATGCAGAAAGCGGCATAAATCTAATATATGCAAGAACCCTGAGGGCAATGTGCATTTCACTGGAAAGTTTAAAGCCGACGGATTGCTCTTTCCACGAAATAGTGCCAAGAAGTGCAAATTACCCTCTTGGGAAAATAGAACTCGACGTCTGCTTTGGAAACAGCAACAATTATGGCAGAGAAAAGCTGGAATTCGAAGTTATGAATTGGCCTTCACAGTATCATGCAATCCTGGGTCGCCCAGCATTTGCAAAATTTATGGCAGTACCTCATTACACGTATCTTACACTCAAGATCCCAGGACCCAAATGAACAATCATGGTGCAGGGCAGCTTTGAAGTATCAAACACCTGTGACAAAGAATTCAACAGACTAGCACAAACCTTTGGCATGATAGCAGAATATGCGAGACTAAAAGGCGAAACCGACCACAACGTACTACCTGACGTCGGGCGACCCCTGCCAGATCAGGCTTTCGATGCAACTCAAGACTCGAAGAAAATCCAGGTCCACCCTACAGACTCAAGCAAAACTACCTCTATAGCAGTAAACTTGGATCCCGCATAGGAAAGCGCGCTCGTCGAGTTCCTCTGTGAGCGCTGGGAAATCTTCGCCTGGTGTCCTTCAGACATGCCAGGGGTTCCCAGGGAACTCGTCGAGCACGCACTAAATGTCGATCCCAAAGCAAAACCAGTCAAACAACCATTGAGAAGATTCGATGAACCCAAAAGGAAGGCAATAGCATCGGAACTGCACATGCTAGAAAATGCAGGGTTCATCCGGGAAATCAAATCGTCGACTTGGGTATCTAATCCAGTTATAGTCCCCAAGAAAAACACGGATGTGCAAAGAGTGTGTGTCGACTATACGTCTCTCAACAAGCACTGCCCAAAGGATCCCTTCCCTCTACCTCGCATTGATCAGATAATCGACTCAACGGCAAGGTGTGAAAGGCTTTCCTTCCTGGACGCATATTCCGGCTACAACCAGATCAAGTTGAAGAAAGAAGACGAGGAAAAAACAGCTTTTATAACACCTTATGGCGTGTTCTGCTACCAAGTCATGCCTTTCAGCCTAAAAAACGCAGGAGCAACCTACCAGAGGATGATGCAAAACTACCTCGAAAGTCAAATAGGGCGAAACATCCAAGTCTATATCGACGACGTGGTTATCACCACGCAAAAAGAAGAGTCACTAATCAGTGATTTAGCAGAAACCTTCGACAACCTAAACAGATACAAGCTGAAGCTCAACCCGACAAAGTGTTCTTTTGGGGTATCTGCAGGGCAACTCCTCGGGTTCCTGGTATCCGCAAGAGGGATAGAGGCAAATCCAGAGAAGATCCAGGCAATATTAACAATGGGGAAGCCAACAAAACTGCACGATGTACAGAAGCTCGCAGGACGCGTCGCGGCTCTAAGTCAATTTGTGGCATGACTAGGGGAAAAAGCACTTCCCTTCTATGCACTGATGAAAAAATCAGACGATAAATTCGAGTGGACCGAAGAAGCAGACATAGCTTTCACACAATTGAAAAAAGTGCTTTCCACACCACCGGTGTTGGTCGCACCAAAGGAAAAGGAGCCATTGTTACTCTATATTGCAGCAACACATCAAGTGGTAAGTACAGTACTAGTAGTCGAAAGAAGTGAAGAAGGAAAAACCCATGGAGTTCAGCGGCCAGTATATTTCGTCAGCGAGGTGCTATCTCCAACAAAGCAAAGGTACCCGCACTATCAGAAGCTTGCATACAGCGTATTCACATCAGCATGAAAACTACGGCAATACTTCGCGGTACATCCGATCATAGTGGTCAACGAAGCACCACTATCCAATATATTGAATAACCCTTCAGCAACAGGACGTGTCTCCTTATGGGGAATTGAGTTGTCACCCCTGGACATCACGTACGAAAAGCAAAAGGCGATCAAATCACAAGTGTTACCAGACTTTACAGCAGAGTGGCTGGAATTGCAAAACACAGGACCACCAGACCTATCGAGTGTATGGACAATGTACTTAAACGGATCAAAAAGGGTCCAAGGCGCAGGAGCAGGAGTAGTTCTGATATCACCACAAGGCGACAAGTTGAAATATGTGTTAAGGATGAGTTTTCCCCAAGCCTCCAATAACGAAGCCGAATATGAGGCGTTACTCCATGGGATGAAAATGGCCAAGGCATGTGGAGCAACTCGACTGAAAATATTTGGAGACTCGAACCTCATCGTCCAACAAGTGATGAACAAGTGCGATGCCATCAACGACAATATGACAGCATACAGGAACTTATATTATTATCTCGAGGGAACATTTGACGGATGCGAAGTTTCACATATCAGCAAAGCAAGCAACGAGGAAGCCGACAATTTAGCAAATATTGGGTCCCAGTGTTTACCCGTACCACAAGGAGTTTTTTGGGAAGAAATCGTAGAAAGGTCAATAAAAGGAACCAAAGTTTCGACTACAGGAGAGCAAGCCCAGCATCAAGCAACAGGCTCGGGGGCTGGTAGCAGCGGGGCAACTGAACCCGAAGAAGTCATGATGATTGAGGAAACCTGGATGCAATCATACTTGGCATACATGGTAAACAAAACACTACCCAAAGACACAGTACAAGCGAAAATGATAATACGACGATCCAAGGCTTTCATCGTGCTGCAAGGAAAATTATATAAGAGAAGTATAACATGCGTCTTACAACAATGCGTCACTCCTCAAGAAGGGCAAGAAATTCTAAGAGATATCCACGCAGGTATGCGGACATCACGCTAGCAGCAGATCTATTGCAGCAAAAGCTTTTCGTGCAGGATTTTATTGGTTAACAGCCATCGAAGACGCAAAAGACATAGTAAGAAAATGTGAGGCTTGTCAACGCTTCGCATCTCGACCGCACGCGCCAGCAGCAGAGCTGCAACCAATGCCATTATCTTGGCCCTTCGCACAATGGGGTCTCGACATGGTCGAGAAACTACATAAATCTTGGCCAGGAGGGCACGTTTACATGCTGGTAGCAGTTGACAAATTCACCAAGTGGATAGAAGCAGCCCCGGTGACAACTCAAGATTCCACTGCTGTGATTAACTTCATCAAGTCTATAGTTTTTCATTTCAGGGTACCACACAGCATAATCACAGATAATGGGACAAACTTCGCATCAAAAGAGTTCAAGAGTTACTGTGAAGGCTTGGGAATCAAATTGAAATTTGCATCTGTCGCGCATCCAAAGTCAAATGGCCAAGTCGAGAAAGCCAATGGCTTAATATGCAATGGGATAAAGAAGAGGCTGCTAGCGCCACTCGAAAAAGCCAAGCATGCTTGGGTGGATGAGCTACCCTCCGTACTCTGGAGTCTATGAACCACACCCAATGCAGCTACTCAAGAAACTCCCTTTTTCCTGGTCCATGGCGCAGAAGCCGTGCTTCCAGTCGAAATAACTCATGAAGCTCCAAGAATCGTGGCATATGATAAGGCAACTTCTACAGAAGCACTTCAGGATGATGTTGATGCACTTGACGAAGCAAGAGATGTAGCACTTGCTAGAGCTACTCAATATCAGCAGAATCTATGAAACTATCACAGTAGTCGAGTTCGTCCACGATCTTTCGTGATGGGAGACTTAGTACTACGACTAAAGCAAGATGGCCATGGAAAACTAGAGTCCCCATGGGTGGGACCTTACATTGTGATAGAAGTAATACCAGGAGGAGCTTATCGACTACAAGACAAGAAAACGGGGAAAGACGAGAGTAACCCATGGAATGCAGAGCAGCTACGGCGGTTCTACGCATAGGCGAAATAAGGCGACCAAGGAGTTTTTCGAGTTATGACCCTCTGAATCCAGAACATGAGGCCATAGGTCGGGTTCATGGGGTCAAATCAATAATATGTGTAAATATCTTACTTTACACTCGGGGGCTAGGACCCTCGAGTCGTACGAAATAATATTAACAAGCTTTGTGATTATCTGTGACATACTCTATGCTTGATTGCAACCCGATATTTTGGCAGCACAATAAACGGTTCAAAGGAACCCGATAAAATATTAAAATGCATACCTCTGAACCATGATTTGTTCCCATGGTAAAACACATAATTCTGATATGATTGTTCATTACAAATAAGCACGACGAAGAAACAGCTGGATTGCATAACAGAGAAACCTAGTGAAACTACGCTTCAGCTACATACTCCTTCTGGCACTGGGTGCCGTCGTAGATTCTCACGTAGAACTTCGACGTGCCAACATGATAATCAAAGGTCATGAAGAATCCCTGATGGAGGTCATGGTCCTCCGCAAATTGCGACCAGCTGCCCTTGAAGAACTGTTCACCGGCGCCGTCGTACCACACCTCCACTTCATATGGAGTCCCTCCACCAGAGTGTTCGCGGAGAACTGCTTCGCGCAGTTCCCGCCCATCCGTGAAATTCGTGAATTTCAATGGCAGGCATTGAATCTCGCGGCACTACGCGTTGCAGATACAAAAGAAAGAGTAGATCCTGGGCGATGAAGAAGAAGTACCAGGGGTAGGAGTGCTTGGACCTGGTATGGCAGAGGGCACCTTAGGCTTATTTTTGCTCCCAGCCGGACGGCCGGGGCGTCGCTTCACCAGAGCAGAGGATGATGCCCCCATGGCTGCAACAGTAGTTTTACTTTTACTACCGCGCGGGCGGCCGCGACCCCGCTTCACCACCGGGGCGTCGATGTTCAACCGAGAATCACTCGCATCGGCCATAGGGGACAAGCGTCAGAGATGTAAAACCCTAGATGGGATGAGAAGGCGATGCGGCGAAGGAAGATGGAGGAATTAGGGTTTTCACCCTGGTCAAACGTGCTTTATTTATAAGCACGTGCTAATGGGCCCCTGAAGTGGCAAGGCCCAAAGTAAATTTCCAGATCTTTTACAGTGCAAATAGCACAGAGGGGTTAAAGTATCAAGAAAACAGGTACGTATAAAAAGAGAGAAGAAGCAAAAAGGGATCAGAGGGAACGCAAGATCCTGTCAAAATGAACAGGCTTCCCTCGTCTTCGACTCGTGGGCTTGCAACGAACACAGAAGGAACATCCATTCAAAAGTGAGCAAGATCAGTAAATGATACGAGAATAAGTGCATGGAGCAAATTTAAATATTCTCTTGAGCCTATACCCGAAAATTTCGGCTATAGCCTCGGGGGCTACTCCCATCGGGAGCGCTGTCGCGCACCCGATAGAAATAAGTCGACAAAAGGGAATAGCAAAGGAACTTTGGCTACATCATCAGCAAAATATTGATTACTCCCATCGGGAGGTATTCACAAAAAGTTAAGGATAACTCGAAAAGATGTGTATATTGATTCAGTCAAACAAGGCTGCGAAATATAATGCTTGAGTTGCGTCATCGCGATAAAACTTGAATACCGTGGTTGAAATATATCACGAAGGTAAGACCCCAGGATCCGTCCTGTGTGGCCCGGTATACGCACATGGATGCGCTCTGCTGGTATGTATCCGTGTCTACGACGCGAAGAAAAATCCTGGTGGACGCACTGGGTACCCTAAGAACCACTGGGACTCATTCTTTGTAAGTCCTAAATGCGGCAAAAGAATGGGTTTGACCGATTTCCCGAATTCAAGTCCAAGGGGATTGAATTTAACGTAGGTGGCAAGTGTCTGTTCTGGCATATAACTGACCTCTTGATCCGTCAGAGGTGTCAGGCTTGTTCATCAAAGCCCATTGCGAGATACTATAGAAAAAGATAGGTCAAAAGACCAAGTCGAAGATTTAAAGATATGAAGAAGTCAAAGAATTGATCAAGTCGAAGAATTGAAGATCTGAGATTCAACCCGAATCTGTAATTCTGGTAGAATCTCGGGGGCTACTGACAAGGGTATAGATAATAGAGCCCATTAGTTGAGTACCCCTGAGGCCCGTTAAGTTAGACCCAATTGTAATACTAGTCAAAATACAAGTTCATGTCGTATGTTGATATTGTAATCTGTATCGGATCCCACCCGATCCTTAAGACCTGGCCACCTATATAAAGAGGCCAGGAGGGGACGGTGTGGGACAGATTGAAAGAAAGCCAGGTTCTACACCCACGTTTACTTTTATAGCCACCTTGTTTGACTGAGTTTACCTTCGAGTTCATCCGACGCCCTGTCTCCCCGATCCTAAGTCCTTCATCTAGGACATTTATCGAGTTAACCCCTCGTCACTTGGAAGCCTAAGTTTAACTATGTAGTAATTCTAAAGTGTGGCAGCAATTAAGCACATCCTGTCTCTGTTACATAGTTCTTGTTGTGGTTTTTGTTCTTGACTAAAAACATGACAAAAACTATGGAATCCGAGTACCAAACTGTTAAATTTAGCCTTGACAAAGTGCAGCTGCAAAACACATACTCTCCCATCTCAAAATATGTTGCATATAATTTGTAAGCAAATGCTCCCCCATCTCAAAAAATGTTGCATAAAATTTGCAAGCAAAGTCAAATCTTATAATTTAACCAAGTACTCCATCTGTTTTCTAATATAAGATGTTTTAGTTGCTTTACTATTGACTAGATAAAAACTAAAATGAATGAATATGCACCCTAATATACGTCTACATACATGTCATTCTAAAAAAAGGTTAGAACATCTTATAATCCGAAACAGATATAGCAAAACATATCGACATCCACAATATCAAGTATATACAACATAAAAATATATTTTATGATGATTCTAATAGCATTGATTGGCACTGTAGTGATACATTTTGCCGTATATTCAATTAAATTTAACAAAGTTTAACTTTGATGAAAAAAATTATATGTAACATAATTTATAACGGAGGTAGGAAGTACATTTTGAGTCGGCTGTAAGTCTTGTAAGGTAAAGGAGGAGAAATAAGTTGGCAAAAGCCGGCTTGCCCACCCAATGCATATACCGCCATACAGGAACAAGATGCTAGCTAGTTTCGCGTCCGTATTATCGATGCCCGCCCAACACTTGGATCAAGAATGCATACATGGATGCAAGTGAAAATGCCGACAAAATAGGTGAAGCGAGTAAATTATTGGCCGTGAAATCGATCATTACGTCGCTATGATGTCGGCGATGTGATCTTGCTGAAGGGGTGCAAAGTTGTGACTCACAAGAGCACGAGTAGCTTCTAGGTCGAATAGGATCTTTTCCCCTAGTTGATTATGGGCATAATTTCTTTGTGACGTGACAAGGGGAGTGAGTCGAGTGACCCAGTTTCACTTGCTGTCAACCAAGCGAGTGACCCCAACACCAACAACAATTGGTGCGGCTCTCTTTCGCTGCCACCAACCTGAATGATTCACGCAGCATGTGACGGTCTCGGAACTAGTGGTCCGTTAATCTGTTGCTACCACCTGCAATCTGTTGGTCACTGGGGTAAGCAATTGTGTTCAACTGCAGCGAACACTTTGATCAGCCCGACATCCATCGCCGCTAGTTGCTCAGTATTATCTATCGTGCTTTATTAAGCCGTATACTTTCGGAGAATTCAAAAGCTCCGTGCCACGAGATTTATGTACTCCCTCCGACCCATATTACTCTTCACTTATACGGATGTATCTACTACTAAAATGTGTCTAGATACATTTGTATTAGCGAAGAGTATTATGGGTCGGAGGGAGTACTATCGAGTTGTCTGAAAACTAAAGGTTCAGAGATCATTCCAATGTTCGCACCCATGAAGCTTAGCTTTCATTCAGCACATGGTGGGAGCGGAGCACCGCTGGTGTGTAGGGATATCTTATATAGCAGGTAAGAATCGAGCGTATCGATATACACATGTGTAAAGGCCAGCGCAACATTTCCAGGTGTAGGCCATGTACCATCTCCGCTAGGAGAGGTGAAGAAATGGCCGAACTTATTTGAAGGCGGATTCCTCTCCATGCTGCGAATGTTGCCGCCTATTTTATCAAAATGATTTTATAAACGGAAAAGGGTTTGAGGGTAGACGTCTCTCAATAGGGCGATCGGCTCATGTTATATAGCATCGCAATGTTACAGCCTTGCAAGGCAAGGAAACGATCAAGGATCGTATCTCATAATAACTGAAAATAAATGAAAAGATATGTGCATATCTCCTATACAAGGTAGTTAGAATTTTAGTCTTTAATATCCCCCGCAGTCGAAGCGTCGAGAGGACGAACACAAAGACTGGATCAAAAATAAATTAAGAGCCAAGATGGGAGACCTTTTAGTCATGATGTCTACAAACTGCTGTGACGAAGGCACGTAAAGTACACGTATCTGACCGAGAGACACCTTCTCATGAAGGAAGTGGATATCAATCTCGATGTGCTTGGTGCGACGATGTTGGACGGGGTTGCAGGCTATGTAGACCGCACTGACGTTGTCACAGAAGACAACAGTAGCAGAACGAAGTGAGCGATGAAGCTCGGCAAGAAGCTGTCAAAGCCAGCACCACTCAGCCACGACGTGAACCACGGCTCGATACTCCGCCTCGGCACTAGACCGAGAAACCGCGGCCTAGCATTTAGAAGACTAGGAGACCAGGTTATCGCCAAGGTAGACACAATACCCGGAGGTAGACCGGCGAGTGTCCAGGCAGCCAGCCCAGTTAGCATCCGAGTAGGCGATGATAGACGTAGTCGGCATAGAGTGCAGCTGGAGACCAAGGTCCGATGTCCCCTTGAGGTAGCAGATGATACAATTGACCAGGTTAAGATGAGGCTCTCGGGGACCATGCATGTAGACGCATGCCTGCTGGAATGCATGCGCGATGTCGGGGTGCGTCAGAGTGAAGAGCACCCACAAAACTCCGATACTCGGTAGAATCGGCGATGAGGGGACCATCATCGGCGGAGAGCTTACAACGTGTGTCGATGGGAGTAGGAAACAGGTTGCACTCGAGCATGCCAGCGCGGTGAAGAAGGTCGAAGACGTACTGGCGCTGAGAGAGCATCATGCCAATGGATGAACGAGTGACCGAGACACCGAGGAAGTACGAGAGATTGCCGAGGTCGGTCATGGAGATCTTGTTGTGGAGGAGCTCGGTGACATGGTGAAGAAGATCAGTGCTGAAGGCGGTGAGGATGATATCGTCCACATAGAGAAGGAGGTAGGCCACCTCGTCTCCCCATCTAAGGATGAACATGAAGGCATCGCTCTTGGCAGCAACAAAGCCGAGGCGATGCGTGTAGTGAGCAAAAAGCTAGTACCAAGCCCAAGGGGCCTACTTGAGGCCGTAGAGGGACTTGTGAAGCCGGCAGACATGCTGAGGACGAGTGTCGTCGATGAAGCCGGGAGGCTGCTCGCAATAGACCTCCTCGTCAAGAGTGCCATGAAGAAAGGCATTCTTGACGTCGAGATGGTGAATGGGCCAGGTGCATGAGACCGCGATGCTAAGGAGGGTGCAGATCGTGGCTAGCTTGACCACTGGACTGAAAGTCTGGTCGAAGTCAACTCCAAGCTCCTGAGAGAACCCGCGGACCATCCATCAAGCCTTGTAGCGTGCAAGGCTGCCGTCCGCAGCGAACTTGTGCTTGAATATCCACTTCCCTGAAACAATATTAGCACCAGCCGGACAAGGAACAAGAGGCCAAGTGTGGTTATCAATGAGTGCATTATAATCTTCAGTCATGGCGGCGTGCCAATTTGGGTCCTAGAGGGCACCCCGGTATGTCTTTGGAATTGGAGTCATGGAGGTGTAAGTGGCGGAGAGGTTGAGTCGCTTAACTGGAAGGACGATGCCATGCTTGCCACGAGTAAGCATCGAGTGAGTATTGGCGACAGGAGGTGGAGGCGTAGGCGTAGCTACAGCGGACGGTGGTGTCGGCGGCGCGCTAGAGCTAGCGGACGAAGTGTCAGGCGAGCTGGGCGTGGGAGGAGCGCGCGCAGCTGGTGAGACTGGCGCATGCATGCTGGACCGGGCCGGGGAAGAGAACACCGGTATGGGTTGCATGTGCGCTAGGTCCAAGATAAAATTGAGAGAATCAGCTGGCTGGGCTGATGAGGTGTGAGTGAAAGTAAGGTGTTTTCGTAAAAAATGACATGTCGAGAAGTAATGACCCGACGGGAAGTGGGGTCAAGGCAGCGATACCCACGGTGCGATGAAGGATAACCGAGAAAGACACATGCCATGCAGTGTGGGGCGAGTTTGTGATAAGCCGTGGCGGACTGGTTAGGGTAGCAAAGGCACCCACAAACCTAAAGGTCAGTATAGGACACTGGATGGTTATGGAGGAGCGTGAAGAGAACACGAAACTCGAGTGGTTGGCAGGGCGGTGGTTGAGGAGGTAGGTGGCGGCGCCAAGATCCTCGGCCCAATATGGAGGTGGCATGTGTGCTTGAAATAGGAGGGTGTGAGTGATGTCGTTGAGTGTACGAAGAGCACGTTCTGCTTTTCCATTTTGAGAAGTGTACGGACAAGACATGCGAAGATGAATTCCGTGGTGGGTGAGAAACTCAACAAAGGTGGAGTTCACGAACTCAGTACCATTATCAGTTTGGAGAGAAACTACCAGTAGGTTGAACCGTGTGCGAGCATAGGCGATGAAGTGAATGAGAGTGTCACAGGTGTAATTTGCGGTGAAGCAGAAAAGTCCACATATAGTGAGAAAAATCATCGACAATGACATGCTTGGATTTATTTGATGAAGCACAAGAGTGAGGTTGTGAGATGGTTTCAGGACTTCCATAAGCTGGTGGTACTTAGTTTGAAGCGAAGATTCGGATTTTTCGGTCAGATAATGGCACTAAATATGTGAATAGAGAGGTTTATGCTTATATATCAGAACATAATATTTAAACCCATAATTACTCGCAACAGGAGAGGTCCATAAATCACAATAGATTAACTGGAACGGAGCAACACAAATAGTTTGCGACCTAGAAAATGGTAGACGTACATGTTTACCAAGTTGGCATGCATGACAAACCATAGTAGCTTTATTACATGGAATAGAAAAATCTTTAACTAGACGTGACATGGTGTCACAACCCAGATGACCTAAACGACGATGCCAAAGCTCGGAGGTGGAGGTGGTGGCGATGACTCCAAGAGATGATGGAGAGCTTGGGCTTGTCGTGAACTCATAGAGCGGTCCGGAGCTACTGCCACGAATGATCTCGCGCCGTGTTTGAAGGTCCTTAATGGAAAAACCAAACGGGGCATACTCCACAGAACAAGAATTATCAATTGTGAATTGACGAGTAGAAAGAAGATTTTTAATGATGCTAGGGACAACTAGAACATTGTTTAAATGAAAAGTGTGGCGCGGTGTGGAAAGCGTGGTGTGACTTGTGGTGGAGATAGGAAGAGAGACACCGTTGCTAACAGTGACATGAGAAGGAGAGGAGACCGAGGTGGGAGAGGAGAGTATACCGGGATCCGAGATCATGTGGGAGGTGGAGCCGGAGTCCATCACCCAGCCACCATTGTTGCAGGAGCCGACGATGGTGTTGTTCAGGGCGACGATGAGGGCAGTGCAGACCCACACCGGAGCGCCGTTCCCAGGAGCTGTCGGGCCGGTCTGGTAGAAGGCCGCCGCAATAGGCGGCGGGTAGTTGTGCGTTGGGGAAGGCGGCGGGTAGTAGGGCAGCGCGGGGAGCGGCGGATTGACACCGAAGGCCTGCCCATGCAGGGGGGCGAGTTGGGTGGTGTAGGCCTGCTGGCCAGGCGGGACCCAGGTGGTCCAGTGGGCTGGGACCGCCAGGAGGAAGTTGCTAGGCTAGAGCGGGCCGCCAGTTTACGTGAAGTGGCTATGTTTGGCCCGTGTGAGGGTTGAAGCAGATCCACGGGTCGGGAGCGCTTGAGGAAGGACCGGCCGGCTCTTCTTTTTCTGCCAGCGCTCGTTGCTGTTGCCGCTGCCACCGCTCATATTGCCCCCAGCGTAGGAGCCAGAGCCGGCGTGGTTGCCATAGAGGGCGGCCTGGGGCGGCGTCGGGTGGGCGTTGGCGAGCTGGTTCTCGTGGAGGAGGAGGAGAGACCACGTCTGGAGGAAAGACGGGACCGATCGCTGCATGGTGACGAGCATGCTAATGTCGGAGAAACAAGGGTTCAGGCCACGGAGACACATGAGGACCAGGGTCTGGTCAGTCACGGGCTTCCCAACATCGTGGAGGGCGTCGGCGAGAGACTTCAGGCGATCGCAGAACACGGTGATGGTGAGGTCGCCCTAGACGAGGGCGAGGAACTCTACCTCGAGGTAGACGGTGCGGGTGAGCTGGTTGTTGAGGAAGAGGTTGTGGATGAGGGCGTAGGCCTCATGTGCCGTGTGGTTCTCCGCCATGATGATGTCGAGGATGTCCTTGCTGACGGAGCCATAGAGCCAGGAGCGGACGATGTAGTCCAGGCGAGTCCACTCAGGGGTGCGGTCGGCGGCGGGAGTGGCAATGTTGACGTTGTTAGAGAGCTCGTACCGGCCGAGAAGGACGCCGATGAGCATGCGGCACTTGGAGTAGTTGGGCGAGTTGAGGTCGAGGACGACGGGGACGTGAGTCTTGACGCTGGCCATGTTGACGGTGAGGGAGGAGGCCGGCGGGGTGGCCGAAACCAGGGCGGTGGAGAGGGCGCCCGGGGTCATGGCATCGAATGCGGCCGAGGTCATGGCGGCGGCGGGATGGGGCTAGGCGGAAGCTAGGGTTTGGATCAAGAAGTTTGATATCATATAAACAGAAAAGGGTTTGAGGGAAGATGCCTCTCAATGGGGCGATCGTCATATGTTATATAGCATCGCTATGTTATAGCCTTGCAAGGCAAGGAAATGATCAAGGATCATATCTCGTAATAACTAAAAATAAATGAAAAGATATGTGCATATGTCCTATACAAGGTAGTTAGGATTTTAGTCTTTAACAGATTTATCGCTATGAGTTTAAGTAAAGCCTAACAACAATTTATATAAAGATACTCAGCTTCGATGACCTCGCAAGTACATGTAACTTTGGGAATGACGTGGAATTACTACGACAATTCGGAACAGATCCATAGCAAGCGCGAGGGTAGTTCAAGTCATATCACTGCTCTCTACACTGCACGCATATATCATGCTTCTGGTTGCCATTACAAAAGACGGTAGATCTGAAACCACACGCACGAGCTCTATCTATGTCATTAAGCATTCACTTCCAGATGTCTCCCACTCCCATTCTCAAGATAGAATCGACCATCGATCATTTCTTGCATTGGTTTCACTAGTCACTAATAATAGGTGTGGGCAACAAAGCTGGTGAACCTCCTCAACTGTGTGTGGAGAAAGATTAGTCTGCCATCATATATATATATACACACACGAAGGGTTGAATTATCAACTATGTACAAAGTACTCATGGTAGATAGAGATTAATTGTACAATATATTTGTACACAGAAGATCTTTATAAATATTGACCATCTCTAATAGCACGATATACTATATAATACTATTGAGCACATGATCATATTTTTTGTTTGTGTACTACACATAAAGATATGATTTCTTGTGGTCTATACATGTGGTACCATGCTTTTTGAGAGGAAAGGAAAATATTCAACTTGATCGTACATATGGTTACATGTTCAAATGGCTTAGAGATGCTGAAGATAACAACAGAAAAATAAAACACAATGTAAGGAAAACATGCAGCTTGATCGACTAGGCTCTCATTTAACAAATGAATCAGCACTTGGGAGGAGACAAACACTAAAACTTATCACAAGGGGTCACCAAAGGAGGATCATGCTCTTGTTTATTCCTGGGTGGCCGAACATGTTATGGAGTGATGCATCTCTGCCGTCAAACGTGCACCTTCCCTAAAACCTAAAATTGCTGGCCTACAAATTTATTTGGGAGATCCCAATGCTCACCCCTCCCCTAGCTTCCATGAAATCCGTGTCATGGAAGTGGACCACACAAATACTGCTATGACCTTTTTCATGATCGAGGCACGATAAAGCATTCACAGAAAGAGCGGTCCATCTTGATCATAAATTAAACAAACAATACAATGTCAACTAGACTTAGGTTACAAGTGAATTGCTGATCAATTAGGGAATTGATATCATCAGTCCATCATACAGAGGTTGTGTCCCATCTCGCCTAGACGGACGCTGGCGTCCACGTCGCGGTGGTAAAAGCCATGAGGCAAAGAAGCAAAAGCCGTGAGGTGGATTCCTCTCCGTGATGCGAATGTTGCCGCCTATTTTATCAAAGTAGTTTATCTATACGAGTTTAATTAAGGCGTAACAACAAATGTACATAAAGAAATTTCACTTTGATGACATTTCACTTTGATGACATTGCACATAAACAAATGTACATACGAGTTTAATTAAGGCGTATAAATGTTCATACAAATGTAACAACTTTCACAATTACTAGAAGAGATCTTGTGGTCAGATCCATAGCGACCGCGAGGGCAAGTTCAGGTCTTCTCGATGTTGTCTACACTACATGTATAAGATGTATGCTTGTGTTTGTCATTATAGAAGACGATGGCTCTGAAACCACACCACACCATACTGCACGAGCTCTGCCTTTGTCCTTAAGCACTCACTTCTAGATGTCTCCCACTCCTGTTCTCAAGGTAGCATCGACCATCGATCCCTTCTTGCATTGGTCTCACTAACAATAGGTGTTGGCGACACAGCCGGTGAACCTCCTCAACTATGTGTGGAGAAAACATACTCATTTGAATAGTCAGCCATCATTTATAGACTGTCAACTATGTAGGTAGTATTCGTGGAAGATAGAAATTGACTTTATGAGATATTTTTACACGAAAGATCTTTATAAATATTGACTCTCTCTAATAGCATGATATACTATAAAATACTCCCTCCGTTCAGAAATATAAGATGTTTTAGCATTGTGAAGTTAGTGTATCTAGACATCTTTTAGTATATAGATTCGAGCGAACCTATACACTAAAAGATGTCTAGATACATTCACTTCACAAATCTAAAACATCTTATATTTCTAAACGGAGGGAGTACTATTGAGCACATGATCATATCTTTTGTCTGTGTACTACACATGTGGATGATTTCCCGTGTTTTATACATGTGGTTTCATGTTTTTTTGGAGGAAAGGAAAATATCCAGCTTGATCGTACATATGGTTCCATGTTCGGCTTAGAGATGCTGAAGACAACAACGGAAAAAGCGAATAGAATGTAAGGAAAACGTGCAGCTTGATCGTTGAGCTCATCCAAGAAATGAATCAACGCTGGAGAAGAGACAAACACTAAAACTTATCACAACATGTCACCAAAGGAGGATCACACTCTGGTTTACTCCTGGGTTGTCGAACATTGTTATAAAGGGATGCGTCTCTGCCGCCAAAGATGCAACCTTCCCTCTTACCTAGAAAGTTAGAAAACTAAAAAAAAACTAAAATTTGTGACCTACGAATTGATTTTGGAGGTCCCAATGCTCCTCCCATGAAATCCTTGTCATGAGAGTGGACCGATTTCATGCTTAAGGCACGATGAAAGGCATTCAAGGAAAGAGCGATCAATCCTGATGGCAAATTAAACAAACCATTTAACCAACTAGACTCAGAGTACAAGTAAACAGCTGATCAAGTAGGCAGTCTATCGTATAGAACTTGTGTCCCATCTCTCCTGCACTAATGCTGGCGCCTATGTCGCATTGGTAGAAGCCATGAGGCAAAGAAGTCAAAACGATCAAGCAGCAAAGACACAGTCAAGCAAAGTGTCGACACATTCACCAACGAGAACGGGACGGAACGAGGTCAGCCAGCAAGCGGCAACAAGAAAAGTGTCCGATTGTAAATTTTATTATATGTCGACAAACCTCCGCCACGAATTTCATCGAAATCCTGAAGAGTGAAGTGATTTTTTTCCTTTCGTCATCCAACTATTGGACAGGCCATGTTGGCCCGTAGTTCCTGACATGCTTGGCCCATACGGCCTGCCCATTTGTGCATAGGTACAGCAAACATACGGGCCTCTATTTTTCTTGAACCCAGAATGCGCTAAAACCTTGCAAGTCTGCGCACTGGTAAGGGAATAAAAACACAATGAAGTACGCACCCAACATGAGACCAAATGTCGCATGGATATTTGACTATATGACACTGGTTGCATGATAAATTGGGTGGGTCGCTCACAAAATACCTCACTTGGCTGGGTCGGCGCTCACAAAATACCTCGCGCGAGTGCGATGAGCGACACGAGAGCGTGCTCCTGCGACGCGCGGGGGTTCCCGGCGAACTCCGGCGCGGAGGCGGTCACGTTGTCGGGGGGTTCCGCCACTGTTTCGCCGATTCGCGCGTCGCGTCGGACCCCGCCTACTGTGCTCCCGACCGAGCCGGTGGACGAGACGACCTGCCGATCTCGAGATAAGTCTCCTGCTGCCATAGCTCGCTCCTTCAACGCTCCACCAACCCTTCCCCTATCTCCCGCCCCGAACCCGCTGCAGAGCCCGTGCCGAGCGTCGCCGTCAGCCCTGGAGGGTGATGGACCACTGGTACTACGCGCCGGCGTCTCAGGCGGGCCGAGATCTGGAGGTGGGCGCGGCGGCGCTGATGGATTTGGCCGAAGCGGAGTCAGCTCAGTGCGCATCCACTCCACCGAGATGCAAGCTAGATCTGCTCCGAATGGGGGCGGAGTGTCGGCGCAGAGGTACGGAAATGGTGATTGTTCGGGATGGAAATTTCAAATTCCTGCATCTGGTGGAGATCAAGGCAGAGGAGATGGAGAAGTACAGGTCATACGCGAGGGGAGCAAAGCAGAGGGGCTTGCCAGTCTCCGATATCCTAGAGTTCAGCAGGCAGGAAGATGGGAAGATTTGGGTCAGATTTGTAAGATTGGACATGCTAGAGGCTCTCATGGAGAAGACCAAGTCTCACCCAGTTCCGCAGATCGGAGTGCCGCTGTCGCAGGTTCCGGGTCTGTTGGGTCTCCACATACCCGGATGCAGTCACCGCCATGGCTGAGGGTAGGAGATTTCCCGCTGGAGCTTGAGTGTGCGACTCCACCTGTGATTCTGCAATGCCACAGATTTTCTCGCACTCCTGGAAGCAGTGAGCAGAATTTGTTCCATGCGTCTGTTATGGAGGATTCAGTGTTTGGTATGGGTCCTGTCAATCTGAATCAGGAAGTGTTTGTTCTTCCTCGGAGAGGGACGAAGGTGAAATTGAAGCTGGTGCTTGATGCTGTGTATTCTCCAGCTTTATTTGTGGATCAAGATGATGAGAATTTGGCGCCTGTTGAGGTGTTTAAACTTTCGTCAGATAGTGGAAGTTCAGAGTTCCAGAAGCGTGCTGTAGCGGCATCTGAAAATACGCCTTCAATGGTGGATGGCGGAAGCAGCTTTGTGGATAAGAGAGTCACTGGACAGACAACCTTGGTCACTCCGTCCCCATCCCGCAAGACCCGGGTCCTAGTCTGGATCCGGCGAGATCTCTTCATTGCAAGGCGATTTACTGCTGTCGATTGCTTCCTTGCTAGAGAGTTCGAGCGGGTGCCTTACGCCAAATCTTTCAGTTTCACTCGAGATTGGTGGAGTTGGCGGGAGGGGGGAAAGAGGTCTGGGCGGCGATTCTCAAGATGGCACCGAGCGGGAGAGGAGGTACACGGAGGCCTGGGGGAAGGGGAAGTGGAGGAGGGGTGCAAGGTTCGGAGGGGATCCGACAGCAGCCAAAGCCACAACCTCTGCAAGCCAACGCGGCTCCCAATGGGCCGGTCTCTTCTTCTGCTGGTGAGCAATCTATTTCTCAAGGTCTGCAGCCGTCTGGGGATTTTGGTACCTTTCAGCAGATATGGGGTAATCCGCAATTCCAAGGTTTTGGTCCATGGCAAAATGCATTTCCTATGCAGTTTTTGCCGCAGATGATGCAGGGGTCGCAGATGCAATTTCCCCCTGGTATGTTTTCTGGCCAGTTTCCACAGATGATGCAGAATCCTCAGGGTCAAACTCAGTTGATTCCCCAGGTTCTGAATGCTCAGCCCCAGAGGCAGTTGGAACTGCAGGAGAAAGGTACCCAGGGCAAGGGAAGTGTGTCTAATGATGTCAGTCAGAGTGGATCAACTCCTGTTGCTGTTGATAAGGTTGTTGATACTAATCAGGGCAAGAAAGCTAATGCACCAATTGTGAGCAATAATGGTTTGACCTTTGATATGAGGTTCAAAGGGGTGATTTGTTATAACTGTGGGGAGCCGTGTCACTATGTGGGGATGTGTCCAAGACAGAAGAAGTGCTTCATCTGTGGAAGTCGCATGCACCACATGGACAAATGCCCTGAGTGGTATAGGCCTTTGCCTATGGCTCATTTCTATGGAAGTGCAAACTCTGGCTTGGGCTTCTTTCATATAGAAGTGGACAAGCCTGCTGCTGTTGCTTGGCTAAATCTAGATAATGTGGGTATTGCAGTTGTTGAAGGTGACATTACCATTGATGAGCTTCAACAGAATTTTGCTGAAATCTGGAAGACTAACTGGCCATGGCAAATGAGGCAGCTGGAAGGGAATAAGTTCTTGGTGAGGTTTCCTCCAGGGAAAAAAGTCAAGGATTTGGTGGGCTTTCCTTCCATTAATCTCAAAAAGAAAGGTGTCTCTGTGTCCTTTACTCTCTGGGATGGGGATGTTCCTGTGTATTCTGAGATGCAAGAGCTGTGGATAAAGGTGGAAGGCATACCTCCAAAGTATTTATCATGGAGAGTTATGATGAGAGTGGCTACAGCTTTCGGCATTCCAATTGATGTAGATTGGCATGAAATTTTCAGAAGCTTTTACAGAGTCCTTAGACTGAGAGTGGCTGTCAGAGATGTTAGCAAGATCCCTTCAAGTAGAGTGATGGAGTTTAATGGGAAAATGTACCTGCTTAACTTCACTATAATTCCTGATGCTGGTGCTGATGGAAAAACTGATGATGGTAATGATCCTGGTGATGAGGAAGCTGATGGGAATGCTGGGAAAGAGGCTGAGAAAGAGCAAAATTTGGAGGGAGGTAGGCCCATGGACACTGATCAACAGGGTAACACCACTCCTGCTCCTGCACCTACCATGGGAGGTGCAGGTAGCAACAGCAGACAACAGAATATGAGTTGCACTCCTGTCTGTTCTGTGCAGCTTACTGATGAAGAAAGAGTCAGGAGTAAAATCCTGGGCACCCCTGGTGTCACTTATAAAACTCAGAGGGAGAAGTTTATTAGAGGACCAGAAGAAAATATCAGTGTCCAGCTACTGTCTCATTTTGATAGTGAAGCTGAAGATGATGAAGAGGAAGAGCTGATATTGGATGGTGAGAGGGCTGCTGTGGTTCCTGAGGTTGCAGAGCACCAGAAAACTGAGACAAAAGGAAAAGGCAAGGAGAAATGGGGGCCTGTGCTTGCAGTTAGGACCAGCAATAGAATTGTCAAGGATGGGAGATCGATGATTGAAAAAGCACAGGAGCTGAAGAAGAACAAAAACTTGGAGAAACCCAAAGGTATCCCTCATGGTTTTTGTAATTCTTTTGCTGTGCTAGATAATGATGATCTGTTAAGTAAAGCTAATGATGCTGGTTTGTCCTTTGGTAATAAGCAAAGGAGTATAGATGAAACAATAAATGCTATTAAGCATATAGAGGTAGATAGGTTGATTTCTTTTAGGGAAGATAACCCTGATATGTTTTTACCTGCCAACCTGGATGTGGAGGTTGGGAGTGTCATGTCCCCTGATCAGAAGAGCTCTTCTGACGGTGAGGATGAAAATGAAAATTATGTAGAGGAAGATATGGAGAATTTATCTCCTTGGGTGGAAGTTTTTACCAAACGTAGTAGTAGCAAAAGGAAGCTAGTTTTTAGATCTAATGGTAGTAGGCCTTATATGGAATCCAAGAGGTCTTAACAGACCTGATAAGCTGCCTAGGGTCCATGAGCTCATTAGAGAATCATGCCCAGATTTTATTAGTTTTTCTGAGTCTAAAAAAGAAGATTTCACTAGAAAGCAGATTAAAGATATTGATATCTTTGAAGCTTATGTGTGGAATTGGCTGCCTGCTGTGGGTACTGCTGGAGGGATTTTAATGGGGGTCAAGGAGTGTAAATTTGAGGTTGTCTCATGGAACATCTTAAAGTTCTGCATTACTTGTATTGTTAAGAACAAAACTGACCATAGTCTTTGGAGATTTGTTTCTGTCTATGGTTCTGCTTATGATGAGTTTAAGTTAGACTTTATTAATGAGTTGCATAACATTATGCCAAATTGGGATGGGCCAACTCTAGTTGGTGGAGATTTCAATCTAATAAGAGAAAAGAAAGAAAAGAGTACTGGTAATATTAATCAGCACTGGGCTAATCTTTTTAATGATTGGATAAATAAATTTGATCTAATAGAGATAAAAAGTGCTGGAAGGCTGTATACTTGGGGTAATAATCAGGATAATCTGGTGATGGCTGCTTTAGATAGAGTCTTTGTAACAACCTGTTGGGAAAAATTATTTCCCTCAGTATCTGTTAAAACTTTACCAAGAATTGGTAGTGACCATACTCCCTTGCTTGTTGATACTGGAGCTTTTACTGCTCCTGCTGTTAAGCAATTTAGGTTTGAGAAGTGGTGGTTACAAGTTGAGGGTTTTAAGGAGCTGGTAATGAAAACTTGGAATTTACCTTGTATTGCAAGGAAATCCATGGATATTTGGCAATTTAAAATTAGGAATTTGAGGAAAACTATTAAAGGTTGGGCTATTAATATTGAGTCACAGCAGAATAAACATAAGAAGCAACTTATTGCTGAATATGATATGCTGGATATACTCTCTGAGACTCAACCTTTATCTCCTGGTGCTAAAAATCAGATGAAATCTATTGCAGGGGAGCTGCAGAAAATTTGGAGGAATGAAGAGATTAAAAGTAGACAGAGAGCTAGGGAAAGGGGTATTCTGGAAGGTGATCAAAACACCAAATATTTTCATGCTATGGCTAACAAAAGAAGGAGAAAGAAGCATATTGTTTCTCTGGAAGGCCCCAGTGGGGAGGTCACTACTACTGAAGGTATACTGAACATTGCTGTAGACTATTATAAATCTCTCTTTGGCTTTGAGAGTAGTATGGATATTGATCTGTCTGATAACTTCTGGAACCCTGCTGAACTAGTGTCTGAATCTCATAACACTAATCTGTGTAGAGAGTTTTCGGAAAAGGAGATTAGGGATGCTGTCTTTGGCTCTTATGCTGAAGGAGCCCCAGGCCCTGATGGGTTCCCTTTTCTATTCTATCAAAGTTTTTGGGATTTGGTTAAACCTGAAATTCTGGCTATGTTCAGAGATTGGCATTTGGGCAAGTTGGATTTGTTTCGTTTGAATTTTTCCCTTTTAACTTTAATTCCGAAAGAGCCTGATGCTAGGACTATTCAAAAGTTTAGGCCAATTGCCTTGACTAACTGCAGTTTCAAAATTTTTTCGAAGTGTGTGACGAATAGGCTGGGTGTGGTTAGTGAGGAGTTGATTGCTCCGAACCAAACTGCTTTTATAAGAGGAAGATTTATTTTGGAGTCAGTTGTCTCTGCTCATGAAATTATTCATGATGCTGTTCATAAAAAAGAGAGTGGCTTTATTTTTAAGCTGGATTACGAAAAGGCATATGATAAAGTGGATAGAAGATTTCTTATGAAAATGTTGGCTCAAAGAGGCTTTAGCCCTGCTTTTCTCTCGCTAATTACATCATTGCTGCATAAAGGGTCTGTGGGAGTAAGGATAAATGATGTTAATAGTGATTATTTTGAGGCTGGGAGAGGTGTTAGACAGGGAGACCCTATATCCCCTGTTCTCTTTAATTTTGTGGCTGATGTCTTTACCAGAATGCTTATTAAAGCAGCTGATAGACAACTTATTTCTGGTATGTTTAGGTCATTTAGTCCTACTGGTATTGTGAGCATGCAATATGCTGATGATACTTTACTTTTCCTTGAGAAGAATCTTGATAATGCTAGAAACTTGAAATGGCTATTATCTTGTTTTGAGCAAATGTCAGGTATGCGTATCAATTTTCACAAATGTGATCTGGTACCCATTAACATTAGTACCGAGGAGTCCCAAGTGTATGCTCAGTCTCTGAGTTGTAAACTTGGATGTTTCCCTGTTAAATATTTAGGAGCTCCTTTGCACTATAGGAGGTTAAGAAAAGAAGATTTACAACCTGTTATAGATAAAATTATTAAGAAAGCTGGAGGATGGAGAGGCAAATTATTGTCCTATAAAGCAAAAATTATTCTGATTAGGTCTGTGTTAGCAAGCATTCCTAACTACCTGATGAGTGTGATTAAGTTCCCAAAATGGGCCATTTCCCTGATTAACTCCCAAATGGCTCATTGCCTCTGGGATGATTATGAAGGAAATCATAAATATCACTTGGCCAATTGGGGTATGGTAGCACAGAAAATTGAGTATGGTGGTTTAGGTATCCCTAATCTAGCTGAGATGAACCTTTGTCTCTTAGCTTCTTGGATTAGGAGATATCAAATGGATGGCAATAAGTTGTGGAAGCAAATTATTGACCATAAATATAGGACTGATGCACCAAATATTTTTGCCTGCCCTGTGCAAGGCCTCTCTCCATTTTGGAAGGGGGTGATGTGGGCTGCAAGGGCTGCAAAGATGGGGTATCAGTGGAAAGTGGGTAATGGTAGAAAAATTAATTTATGGGAAGATCATTGGTTTGGGCATTGTAGTCTGGCCATTTTATACTGGGATCTTTATGTCCTGGTCAATGAACAAAGTAGCAGTATTGCAGAGGTGTGGGATGGTACTAATTTAAAATTAACCTTTAGGAGATGTGTGGATCAACATTTGATGCGAAGATGGTTTGAACTAAAAAGCATTGCTGAATCTATTCAGTTTACTGAAACAGAAGACTCTCTCATTTGGAAATTTGAATCCAAGGGAGAGTATTCTGTCAGTTCTCTTTATGCGATTGTCAATTTTAGAGGCGTTCAGCCTGTTTACATTCCCTCTGTGTGGAAGTTAAAAATTCCACCGAGGGTCCATGTCTTTCTCTGGTTACTATTTTATAATAAACTTTTAACTAGAGATAATTTGCATAAGAGGCAAGAACTCCCTGAACTTTGTTGTATTTTTTGCCTAGAAGAGGAAAATATCCCTCATCTATTCTTTGAATGTGTGGTGGCTCGTAAGCTTTGGGAACATATTGCTAGAATTACGAGGATCTGCGAGCAGGTTGATCTGCTGGCGATTACTCGATTATGGATCTGTGAAAAGACACATATTATCCCTAACATTGTCCATGCAGCTGTGTTATGGTCGTTATGGAAATGTAGGAACGATGTGTGTTTTAACAGGAGATCATGGTCTTGTATGCAGGTTATTTATCTGAGGGTGGCTTACACTCTTGCTCAATGGAAGCTGCTGTGTCCGGAGGGAAACCGAAACGCGCTCGAAGAGGTGATTCTGGCCTTGGAGCAGTTGGCTCGTCAGCCCCCCCTGTTGACATGGCCGGAACCTGGGTGAAGAAGGTTGATGGAAAGATTCATCAACTTGTGGTAAAGAAGCTAGAAGCGACCTGGAGCGGACCGTGGATCTACAATGAGGATACTGATGATTGGGAAGCTACAACTTCGTCTCTGGCAAAGAATTTGGGCACAAACGCACTTGCACTGGAGGATGATGGTCAAGGGATGCTGAGAGTGATTTGATTTTAGCAGGTTGTCGCTCCTGTGTGAGTGTTTATGAAATGTGAGTAGGGATCTTCTCCTGGTTTGAGCTCCAGTAGGAGTTGGAACTTCTTGGCTATGTGCTGCATTTTGGGTTTTGTGGTGGAGTTGTAAAACAGATTACTGCTGTGGTTTCTTTATTGGAACCGGGGGTGACCCTCTTTATCTAAAAATAAATAAATTGGGTGGCAATTCGAGATATGAAGCACCAAAGAAGCAATCATTATTTAGTTTTAAAATGGCTCAAGATGAGGCGAGGACATCAAATTCAGAGGTTATATTCTCCCAAAGTACAAAAGCCTACAATCCAGCATCTCCAATCAGATTATGTTATCTTGGCAATCCCAAGTTACTATTCCAGCCGTCCCAGTATGTCATGCTCTCCGAAAAGAAGGTACCTGAAATCCCAAATAATGAGTTTAGACCAGGAGCACCAACTGGGCTTGGTTTACCAGAACTAGCGAACTGTATGTGCGCACAATGTAATTACATGCAAAGATTGACAAGTAAAATATGAACCCAAAAAACAAAGCATTGGGTTTAGCACTGTTCAAAGCATATACTTTTTTTTTTCAAGTACTCCTAGTAAAAAATTCATGGAGTCAGTGTAGCTCAAAAGCTTCTTAGCACCATGGAAGAGTATTACTATTAAAAACTTGAATTAATGGATCCTAATTTTTTATGTTGTTGGTTCGGATATAGAAGACGTGGGTATATGTTTATACAGCTAAGCAGAGTGTATGCACTCAATTAGTAAGTTTAGCTGCTATGCTTAAACATGGAACCTTTATACATAACCACCTTTTAGAACACAGGATGCCAACCTTTCTCTAGTGTAAGGTACTATGCTTTATTCCAATGATTAAGGACTTAAGACTGAAGTTTTAAACAGGCAACAAGCTAAGCAAGAAATAGCATAGCAAATTCATATGGTAGATAAGTTTGACATACTCTTTCTCAGCAAGCTTCACTTCCGTTCCTCCATACCCAGGTAGTAGAACGGTATCACCTTCCTTGAGAGATACAGGGACCAGCTTGCCATCCCTATCATGCACACCAGGACCAACGGCTATGACTTTCGCAGAGTTCAACTGGATTCAAATAAAGAATATATTAGACCGTAGATACATATATGAAAACTACAGACCTGGTATGCTAGTATGAGCCAAATCAAATTGTTATAACGCTCAATATAGTTTCAAAGTTCAAACAATTGAAGAGTAAACCAGGAAACAATTTGACTCAGTATGATGACACTCAAATATGTCATTTCTTTCATGTGGAGAACTTCAGCTTTCATTGTTAATCACAAATCACTGACATTTGCTAGACTCCAAGACAGCCACACTCCACATAAGCCTATAAGTGGGAATGGTCCCATTTATCACCATACTTATCACCACACTCTTCTTTGGGCGCTGCTTCTCTGTCTGGATCTTCAGTACGCTTTTTTGGTGGTCCACAACTGGAACTACTTGATCCGCCGACCTATGCTGACCCATCCACGACGCCATGAAATACGTCCACGTAAAGCAGACACCCAGGACAAAGTAGGTTTTTCTACGGGACTAAGCGTGACAAGCTTGCCCCAAAACCAAGGGCAAGTATCCAGTGTCCAAAAAAGAGCACTAATTCCCATAAGGGAACATTATTGGCTGACCTATCTCTCTCACATGATGTGGGTCAATGCAAGATTGATACAGGGTCACGTCAGTCATATGTTAAACTTGATATCTGGTGGATTTTTTGGCAGCATAGATAAGAATCACAGGTTTAAGTAGGATTGTTTCAGCAGTTCGTGGTCAATCCCACTTGCAGGATCGCTCAAAGACGACAAAACCAAGGTAGACACCATACTGGCAAAACGGGTTCAGACAATCATGATACATGGATCGGCAAAATAGCATGACAGATTATACAGGCCTGCTTATAATGAATTGGTTGCACCATCTTTCGTTTAGACGTATCCATCAAACAATTCTTAGGAAGCAGGGAAAAAGGAAGCTACCCGAAGTAATTCAACAACACATCCTTAATGTTACATAAAAAAGGTTATTCCATATAGAGTATGCATGAATTGTTTGGCTTGAACACAAACCGCTCTTTGTCCTAACCTCAAAGATCTAGGCCAGTCCATGTTACTGGGATAGTATTTCCACTTCTCCAGACCTGATCGAACTGATTCACACTGCGATTTCACATCACTACAATATAGGGGTGTAAATTCACGAAAAGTGCTTTTGGCACCTGAGCTTCAGTGCTCCCGACATGTGGAGTTTTGTGAATGATCCATTTCCTCTGCCAGTCCATCCTATTGGTTGTATTCTAGTAGTACACAGACAGTTTAAGTATAGTATATTTTCAGGTATATCTGTAGACAAGCAGTATTATTTTTAAGTATCCATTTAATATTGTGTCACATGTTTGTCCAGCTGTGGGCTTGTGGCAGTGCAGAGGTAGCATCATAATGACCGCCTAGCAGTGTAGAGCGTTGCCTTTTTATAAGGTCAATCATATACTACTCTGCCTGTGGATGCACCTCGGTCATCGTCTTCTACTTGTCTATTCTCATCTTCCTCTGCTGTCATTTGGGTATAACTAGTTAGTGCTTGTTGTGCAAAATCAGTGCTAACTGCATTTTGTTTACAGTAAGTAGACATTGTTAATTACATTTCTCTTGTCAGTGGGAATTGTTAACTATTTCAAGATTTGTATTTTTAGTTTGCCCACGAGCTAAAATTGGAAAGTAATATGAATTTGTGTTCGTGAACAAACTTGTGCTCTCCATTTCCTTGCCCCTTATATTTTAAATTTTGATGTATCATGCAAATGTTGGAGTAGAACTAACTAACACATACGGTTGTTTCTATTTTTTTTTTCATCTACAATGCATTTTTTTAGAACGATCGGCAGTGCAGTTTCAAGGAGTATCACTTGTACTTCCTTTTTAAAATTTGTTGATGAATCTGCAGTTTTAATTTATTTCTATCAAATTTAGTTCCGTCACATTTGGGATATTTTTTTGCCCGACCAAGTAAACTAGTGTATTATTCATGATACAATTTATATGTTCGGTCTGTGAATTGAAATTTATAAAATTTGTAATAGAAGGTGGAGGTGCAGTGCACACAAAGGTAATTAACTGTCGCCTGCCATTATCATTGACTGAGTAACACATGAATAGCAGGTGTAGATTCTGACAGGACCGAGGGATGGCCATCGTGGGAGAAGTAAAGGGAGAATAAACAAGTCATTTTATTTGCCACATCTGATCCGAACGGACCATACCTGCCACGTACTTGCTGCAGGAACTACATGCAGGAACTACAGGAACTACTGTTACTATATACAAACCCTGTTGTATTTCTCATTTCTGGCACAGGTGTGTAGACCAAAACGAGCGGCCCTTATAACTCCACGTGGCAGGAGCACTGATGCTCATGTGCAAGAAATCCTCACTCCGTAAATTCATGCTTATAGTAGGCCAGAAATCCAGGCAACTAGTTAGATTTTTTAATTACTAAGGCCCAGTTACAGTACAAACAAATGTAACAGACACTGGAGCATACAAAATGACCAAATCTTAACCAAATTTAATAGTTCACAACATGACCATGCCACACAATCTGACAGATTAACTACATATATAACCTTCTTTTCAGAAAGAAAGATGATTTCCTCCAAATGAAGCATTAATTACACTGCTCAATTTGATCACTACTACAGCATTGTAAATTTGTCAAAAAAGACTACCTAACAGGGAATCAATCAATAGTTACAGCTCCATCAGAAGAAACCAATCAAGATAGCTCTGATCTACGGGTAACCAAAGCAGAGAGCCAGAGAACTCATATCTAGAGGTGTATAAAATTTGGCACACAATCAATGTTATGACAAAAGGTTATTAAAATAGCTATGCATGAACTATTTGGTACACATTACCGTTCTTTATACTACAGTAGTAACCTCAAAGAGCCAGGCCAGTCATGTTAAAATTCCTCGCATACAAACAGAATGACTACCACATTGGAGAGCACAAAATGACAGAGTCCTTGTGATGTATTACTAGCCAAATACAATAGTTCACCACACGACCACACACACCGCACCACCTGATAGACCAACTAAATACTGAACCTTTTTTTCGGAAAGAAAAAGATGTCCTCAAAATGAAGCATTCATTATATGGTTCAGTTGGTTCCCGCTGCTAAAGCCTCGGAAATCTGTCAAAAAAAACTTACCTAACTAACACTGAATCAATCGATAGTTCCAATTCCATCAGAAAAAACAAATCAGATAGCTCTGATCTACGGACAATCAAGGCAGAGAGCTCTAATCTATAGGTAATCAGCGCAGAGAGTCCTTATGTATGTGTGATAAATAAATTATCCTCAATCCAAGCACGTAACTCCTCACCGAGCCTCCCAGCACCCGATTCTACCCACTACTCACGGATCTGAAACACGAACCCATAACTTCGGAGCAAAATTGAAGGGAAAAGAAAAGAGATCTCTCTGAACCTGCTTGGTGGTCTCCGGGAGGAGGATGCCGGCGGCGGTCTTGTTGGGCTGCACCAGCTTCTCCACCAGCACCCTGTTGAGGGACGGGATCAGCCGCTTCGCCATTGCCGCTCTTCTCTTCTTCTTGAGGAACAAGTTGATGGGGGGTTGGGAGGGAGGGAGCGGTCTCTTTGCTTTTTTACAGCTGGCCGCTGCGGGGTTTAGGGTTTTATTGCTGGAAATTGGAAAATGGAGCGCTGTCCAGCAAGAATTTACACTTCTGCCCCGGAAGCCTAACGCGAGAGGTCCAGAAGGTTCTTGTGGGATTCTGAAGCCCTTGGATTTACTGGGCCGATGATAGATTAGCAGGCCGGACCGGGCCCAAATTTTAGAGGTTGCTTGCAAACATTTTCTAAATAAATACCTAATCAAACATTTTCAGTTCCCCCTCAAGAAAAAATCAGTTCAGCTAACACGATTAAGCTGAAAAACTACTCTATCCAATCGTAAAAAAAGTGTCAAATAATTTAGTATAACTTAACAAATAGTTCGTATTAAGTCACCGGCACTTTTTCCGATCGGAGGGAGTATGAATTAGGATTTCTAATACACCGACGATTCATCTCCGATGCCGAAGTCCTAACCAGACATTGTGGACTTGTACGCCATGATATGCACTCGGCTAAATGTTTCATATGCTTTAAGTGTGACTTCATCCCAGTGAGTGCCATTGGACAACATTTTTTAAATATGGTACTTAATAAGGATTAAAGATATACTTCTAGTTTACAGCGGCAAGAGAAGTTTGTTGTAAAAGGGTTAGACGAAAATGAGTCCGTAGACGAGGGAAACAGAAAACAAACACACACAAATAAATCACAATAACCAGAAAACAAACACACACAAATATATTTTATTTTATCGTGTTGTAAACTATTTGTAATTATTTGGTTACAAACTAGCTTGGATGTCGGACCAACTGCAACTTGTTGGTCACTGGGGTAAGAAAGTGTTCAACTGCGCTGAACACTGATGCATCGCAGCTTGCTGCTGAATTCTAGAACCAAAACGACCACCCGTGAAGCTTAGCTTTAAGCACGTGGAGGGAGCGGAGCACCATTGGTGTGTAGGGATATCTTAGCAGGTAAGAATCGAGCGTATCGATATCTATGTAAAGGCCAAGGCAACATTTCTAGGTGTACGCCATGTACCATCTCCTCTACTAGGAGAAGAATGGCCAAGCGTGATGCTGCTGCGAATGTTGCCGCCTATTTTATTGAAATGATTCAGCTATATGGGTTTAATTAAGGCATAACAATAGTTTATATAAAGAAACTCCGATTCGATGACATCACAAGTACAGGTGTACTCTCGAAAGTCGGCAACGATGCAAAATTACTATAACAGTCGGGACAGAGGAACAGATCTTGTGATCCATAGCGGTCGCGAGAGCAAGTTCAGGTCATGTCGCTGCACGCATAAGATGTCACACTTCTGGTTGACATTATAGAAGACGGTAGCTTAGAAAACACATGTACGAGCTCCGTTTGTGTCATTAAGCATTCACTTTCAGATGTCTCTCATTCCTATTCTCAAGGTAGCATTGACCATGATCCCTTCTTGCATTGGCCTCACTAGTCAGTAATAATAGGTGTTGGCGACAAAGCTGGTGAACCCCCTCAACTATATGTGGAGAAAGATTAGTCTGCACCATATATACATACGAAGGTTTGAATTGTCAACTACATACGTTTTATTTCAAAATGGGAAAGCCCCAGCCTCTGCATCTCAACTATGTACGTAACAATCGTGGTAGATAGAAATTAACTGTATGAGATATTTCTGAATGAAAGATCTTTATAAATACTGACCGTCTCTACTAGCACGATATACAATATAGTACTATTGAGCATATGATCATATCTTTTGTTTGCATGCTACGCATGTGGATGACTTCTTGTGTTTATACATGTGGTTCAATGTGTTTTTAGCGGAAAGCAAAATATGTAGCTTGATCGTACATATGGTTCTATGTTCAAATGGCTCAGAGATGCTGAAGACAACAACGGAAAAGCAAACAAAATGTAAGGAAACGTGCAGCTTGATCGTTGAGTCTCTCATCGAACGAATGAATCAACACTAGAGAGGAGACAAACACCAAAACTTATCACAAGGGGCCACCAAAGGAGGATCACGCTCTTGTTTACTCCGGGGTGGCCAAACATGTTATTGAGTGATGCGTCTCTGCCACCAAAGGCACACCTTCCTTTTCACCTCAAAACTTAGAATGATTTTGAATATTTCAGGATAAGTGCATGATTTTTTTGCAGTAAAAATTACTAGTATATTAGTTCGTCACCGGGGAGTAGGGAGACACACTGATGAGGCACTCAGGTACCAGATTTCACAATTAGTGCAAAGAATATTATTTGCCACATTTCACTCGTCACACTCTGACGATTGCACAAACTGACGGTCAGTCATTTTATTATAGGTAGTGGTGTGGACTACATGAGTCTGACGTTTATCATCTCCTTCATTACCTGCAGGAAACATATGTTCTACACTTGTACTTTTCTCCAAACCATTAGACGCACTATTCTTCACATTACAGTAACAAATACACACTTCTCTGAACCATGACATGAATCCTCTACATCAGAAATTCTGAAGTAGTGTCTTTACTCGTCTGAACCGTTACATGTACTGATAAAAATTGTTGACGATTGCACAAATTCTTTGGAACGACTGCAAATACAATACCGCCAGATATTAATTATATATGGAACACATACACATCAGACCTGTTATTCCATGCATAATCCAGTGTTATCATAATCAAAGTCACTCATATTACATACTACCTCATCTACACTGTTAACATTTAATAACTTTGCCCCGGCCGCCGGCCTCCAAATCATCATATAAATACAGAAAAGACATGCTAATAACAAACACCAGAAAAAAGTATTGCACCGGGTGCGGCGTGCCGCCGGGCCTTTGCTTCCTAGTTTCCCTGATCTTCTAAGACGAGACGTGAAAAACGCCGGCCAATCTATATCCACTGGGATAGCGTCCTCACACTCGGAGCCGTTAAACCGGTCCGTCATCTCCTCCAGCACTGCCCCGGTTCCGACATGGACTAGATATGCGTTGCGGTTGCTGTCGGCTAGGAGCAATGTGCCGCTTTTGTCCCCAAAGCAAACGCATCGCGGCCAGCCGACAATTGAGTTGTGCTCGGGTAGTTTTATCTGGGTCACCCGCGTGTGTAGCCAGTGAGCACCGCTGTCGGCACTTTCTTGCCGTGTCCATATTTCTAGACAGAGATCCTTTATTTTAAAACTTTGGCAGAGATCTTTCATATGCATGCGAACTAACATGAGCTTCTTCCCGTCAGCAGCGATGGTGAGCTGCGGTGGGCTATACGGGAGGAAGGTGAAGCGGCGTGGAAACGGGACGGGAAGCTTGGCCAAAGAGACGTGGCCGGTCTCGGCATCCACATCAAGGCTGTAGACGTCCGAATAGTCCCAGCAGAGCCAATGCGCCGTGCCCCGTCGCGCGACGGCGTTTCTCTGAATGAGACTAAAAGCTATGTGCTGTTGTTGGTTCAGATGGTCCAGGCAGCGGCGAGGCGCGCTCCAGCTCCGTTGATCGGATGAGAACCTGCAGAGATCGTAGTGATCGGCGTCCTGGCTGGCGACTATGGCTAGCACTTTGAATAAGGCGGAGAAACCCGGCAATGGCCGCCGCCACGGTTGGCCGTCGTCGGAGAAGTCGGCCCCTGTTAGGATGGCGAAGCCGTCCAGATGGACGTCGTTTCCATCGCGTGACTGGTTGTAGAGCAACGGGGGGAGCACCTCGCAGGTGCCAGCGAATAGGTTACACACGGCGAGGTGGATCGATGTGGAGTGCGACGACGCGTTGACCCGCCGGCGCGGGACGAAGCGCACGAGGAGGAGGCCGTCGCGCGAAGCAAGCGGCGCCACGCGGCGGAAGAGGCTGTCGGCCATGGGGATCAAGGCGGCGAGGGAGCGGCGGCCAGGACCGAGCAACGATCGCGTTCCGGCCGGGACGAAGGTTTGGGCGGCCACAGGGATCTCCATGATTTCTCGACGGATATGCCAGTTATTAGGGAAGAACCCGATGAGGCAGCACCGATGGCTCGAGTTGTCCGGCCAGCGGCGGCGGCGGAAGGACGAGTCGGCTATTAAACGCCTCCAGAGCTTGCACATCGCCGCGCATCGGAAGAGCGAAGCATCGTCGGCCAAACGTACAAGGATCTCCAGGATGATATCGTCTGGGAGGGTGGCCACCGTCGTCGCTTCCATCTTCGCTCGCAACGGAGGAGACTGCGTTTCCGTTGATCCATCCGGCCGCGTATCTTTTATATTTATATAAGAGACCCCCACTAATTGATTTTCCTACACTCTCCTGCGTCCACGTCATCCTTTTTTCCATACACCTGCGTTGTAGCCCATCGCGCCTCTCTATATGTTGGATGCGTTGAATTCCTACCAGTCTTCCTCAATATACCTTCTTCTCCACAGCAGCGCGGCAGCCTCTCAACTCCTAATTTACTCCTCCACCAATTAGTGACTTCTTCTTCAACTTCTCCACCACCACCGTATCCCATTCCAAACCGATGGAATTAGTGCCACGGACCCCATCGCCTCGCGTCTCTTCCTCCTGACTCATGTCCTAGCCCACCATTCGTCTCCCCCCTTCCCTGCAATATCTCAGCAGGCTCCCCTATAAATTTCATCCATGTCTCCATGGCCTCTTCCATGCTACAGGCCTCTCTCTCCCCTCCGTGGAAGTTATAGTTTCTTTTTTTTCTGATTGGGGATTTTGGATGTCATGGCTTTACCTGTAGATTGTGATTTGGAAGCCTCGCGTCTCTTCCTCCTGACTTATGTCCTAGCCCGCCATTCGTCTCCCCTTTCTCTGCAATATCTCAGCAGGCTCCCCTATAAATTTCATCCATGTCTCCATGGCCTCTTCCATGCTACATGCCTCTTTCTCCCCTCCATGGAAGTTACAGTTTTTTTTTTTCTGATTGGGAATTTTGGATGTCATGGCTTTACCTGTAGATTGTGATTTGAAAAAGAAAGCCCTATGGTATTGAGATCTCCAGTAGATTGCGTTGGATTCTGAAGCCCTTGGGACTATCGGCTGATTCTCCCTAATCCTGACTGAGTTGTACTTCTATCATATGTCTCTCTGATTTGTTTCTGTCAGGTGTTTTCGTTGAGATAATTTCCGGTTTCGTCGGCCTGAGTTTTCTAATCAATTTCCACTATCCATGCTGCTCCGCCGTCTCTACAGTCAACCTTGACTCCAGCAAGTAAGGTGCAGGGCCAGCTAATACATACATGTACATGAATTTGAGGTTTTGTCACCTTCTTGCTCCTCCCCTCATCAGCGGTCAGATTGTAATCAGCTGATAGGTTTGCCAACCCATCTGCTACCATGACCTATTTTTTCTTTGTTTTGTATGTTGACAATGCTAAACCTATAGCGAGACAAGAGTATCAGTTATTTGCCCAGATTGGATTCCATGTCAGCACTTGATTTTTACATTATTGTAAGTTCTATTTTGCAGATTATGGAACCCAAGAAGTGATTTCTCTGAAAATCAATAGATTATTTTTGTTGATTTCGTTTTAGGAAGTGCACGAGCTGCTGTGTTACTCAGCAGGCGAACCTTGCCCATAATCATTTGTGCTGATACCTGACTGAAGAGAGATATTTCACACGATTCATGGAAGAATGGGGTTGATTTATGCAAGAGTATGCCCCTTTCTTGACATCCCAGTATTTTCTTTTGCTTCTTCTGTGTCACTGGGTGTTTCATGCAAGACTTCGGCATGTTTTATGTGCACTTTCTGTGGCTGTCACTTTTGTTTCAAGTTTGTTCTGGTTACATGCGTGGTAATCCTAATAGATATTAGTTATATCAGGTTTTGAGCTGTTTTCTTTGATGCAGAGGCCAGTCCATATATAATTACAAATTAGGAATGAGAGTCATTACTGTACACTATGAGATGAAGGGTGCCTCCGATGGTTAGTTCGACTATGCATTGAGGTCACCAATATAAAAATATTTAGGAGAGACTGATACATATTTGTATGGTTCAGCTTTCAACTTTTTAGTGATGGTTCAGTTTCTTACTTTGCAATCTCAATCGTATAGTTCAACTAACCTGACGGTTCATCTTTTTTACTTGCAATCTCAATTGTAGAATCAAATGATAATGTTCCTCTCAGTACACTGCAACTCAATTACACGGATATTCATTTTACATGATTGACGCTTCTTTGTGTCTAGGAAAGACAGAAAATACCAAGAGCTTTTCATGTATCACGTATGTGATTGAGGATCTAGCAGTCTTTGCTCTCAAACTATCACTGCCCGGTCCCCTTATTTTGACAATAATATTGCAACGTCTTAGATATTATCTCAATACAGTACCTTACGCGTTTTATCTCAATTCTCTCTTTAATTTTTTTTTTGTACATTGATGGTGAAGTAGTGTTTACTTGGCCACAAAATATATAAGTGTTTCACAGTACTAGAGAAATTCATTTACTTTCTTGATTGTTATAGACAAGAATGTTTCACCCATTAATTTCTATATGAGTCAGTATTCGCCTCTTTTATTCGTAGTGAACTTTTAAAGCCCATTTTCTATCTAATTGAAAAGTAATTGATCCCAAATATTTTGTGGACGAGTTCTCCACTCCTTACTTTTCTCTTGATTATATTATTACTATGTTCTTTCGGTGGTTTTGTTCAATCTGGAGAATAACTGAAGCCATACCCATAATATTATTTCCTAAGTTTCCGCAGCAACGCGCGGGGTATCATCTAGTTATATATATACGATTGCATCTTTGCCTTTCCGGGCCGTACGTTATCTTGTCCAACTCCGTTTCCGACTCATAGTCATAGTCGCGATCGAATCGTTAAAAGCTTCCGACTTGCATTGTATTCCAAAAATGCGTACCACTACCAATATAAATATTTCAAATATTCAAACAAAATCTATTTAAACACATACATACAGAAAAAACATTATTTCTAAAATTCATGACTCCAAAATAACAGCTTCTCGAAAGTTTATGAAATACCATGACAGAACAAAATACTTCATTTCGCTTAAGTTGTGCATCATCATAGAATCGTTGCTCAGCAACCTCAGTTTCAAAATCATCAACAAAACAAATTTACAATCATCCATCAAATGCATTTGACAATTGCATTCCTACCGACACATACTCACACCATTCTCGATATACACATTTACCTCCTCCTACTACTTTACTGCTCATTTAGCTATGCCGCGTCAAAGTTTTTGATCCTCTCTCATGCTTTTGGACCTAATCCTATATGGGCAAAGAAGTATCAGTACCCTGTCAGCATAGCATACAGATGTAAAGCCTAACACTTGGCAGCAACACATTACTGGAGATAATGCTATAGTGCATAGAATGAAAATCTTAGTTCAACAAAGTTATAAAAACATAAACAATCATAAACCACTACTGTAGTAGCACAAATAAAAAGTTTTCTTTTGCTAAGCTTGTCAAGGTATGTATGCAGATTACACGTGATTACTACAAAAAGAACTCTGAAGTGGTTGCTCTAGGTTTCTCTTGACTGATGTAAGTATGTAAAGTTAAGACAGGGAAATAGACAAAAGATCAAAGTTGAGCATCAGGTGCTACATGTTCCCTTGCAGATAGGCTAGTTCAAGATTACTAACGACCACTTTATGTAAGGATGAAGAAGGATTCTCAATACTTGTAATTGCATTACCTCTAGTGATCACTTTATGCACGGTACGCCATTGTCACCAATCCTACCGCGGCTACTGCAATTGCCCCAATAGCTCCGACTACTCCGGCAACGGAGAATCCAACTACCCCAACGGTACCTGTTGCAATTGCCAATCCTAAAGCTCCATCTGCATCAACACCAAACATTATTCCTCCAATAACATACTAAGTAATTTAGCTTGCTAAAAGGTCTTAAGTTAGTGAACGAGGGAGTTATGTCTTACCCTTTTTAGTCCTTGTCAGTAACTTTTGCAGAATGAGTGCCTGTTCCCAGTCAGCCTCAATCTGGCCAATATTTCATTGTTTTCAAGTAAACACTATTAAATTCCATTCACGTAATCATCAAATTATTGGTAGAAACATATTCAGTGATCCAACCTCTAAGCACTCTTCCAGATTCTGACGGCTCTTCTTATATGATCCTGTTCTGTAGTAGCCGACAGCCAACAGGTACAGCTTCTCCCTTTCTTGTAGAGGACATGTACTCTTAGAGGCTGCCAAGCAACAACAAAACCATGAGTTGCGACACAATCAAATTATCTTTAGTGACGTAATGCAAGTTCTGCAGATGCATCACCTAGTAGCATGGTGATGCCACGCTGAACATCAACACAAAGTTTCGAATGCACCAGGGCCCAGGACAGCCTCATGTGGATCTCATTGCGCTCGTCCACACCTCCTGAAGTTTTTCCAGCCTTCAAAGCCTCCATATCACAATTCTGGCAGGAAAAACATAAAAGAAACATGCACAAAATAAATCAGAACAGCCAGAACGCAAAGCAGTATTTATTCTTGAACACTTTATCTAAGAACAAATACAGTCATCTAATTAAAAGATGGAGTATAAATGCATTAATCATACGAACAACACAGAGTTTCAGAGCTATGAAATTGGCTGCCAAGATATTATCGAACAAACATGACGTGAAGCCAATAGAATATCAATATCCTGATTACATGACACCAGTAACTTCAAATCCTCAATCAACCCATATAAATAAGTTGAACCTCTAATATATCTCGCACTAACAAACTGTATGCATTGACTGCACCATAACACATTTGCCCTCACAGGGATGACCACTAAAAACCTTGCAGCAAACCAAATAGTAACAGCTCAATAGAAAACATTTCTTCAACAGCGATGACACTTGTAGCTAAACCCAATAGTCGCTCCAGCAGATAACTACCTCCATGCACCTTTTCCATATTTCTACAGCCTAAAAGTAAATTGTACCGCATGGGCAGTATGAGAATCAAGCATCATACTGGAGTGCCTGAACAAGGGTCCAAGTGATGGAACGGCTGATCAGGCGGGCGTCACTGGAGGTGGTGATGGCATGGTAGCAGAGTTGCGGAACTTACTTCACAAGACCCAGCACATAGATAGTAGGACGCACAATACGCACTCCAGGTATTTACTTGACGAATCGGTGAAGCCCTCCCCGTTCCCTATCCTCTCAGTTGTTCTGTCGAATACCTCTGGTGCACTGGGTAGCACATGTGCACTTGCACTTGCTCCTTGTCCACCAACAGGACCGGCATTCTGTCGAGCACCTGGATGGCGGCTGCTGGTACCACAGGTGCGGACCAAGCATCATCAGGGACCGCAGGTGTGGACTCCACTTCCACTCCATAGGCATCAAACAACCCAATCACAGAGGTTGGTCGGGCAATGCGTCGCTCGAGATTGGTCGTAAACCCACCCAAATGTTATGGAAATGCAGATGGCGCACATAGCACGGGGCGCGTCCAAATTTCTGAAACCTAACCAAAATTCAGAAACCGGCAAGTTCCCCATAAATTCTTCATTTGGGCTAGCAGGAAATGTATCGCTCAAAGGAGAAATTGCCATCCATCCAATATTTGGGCGTAAATTCACCTCGCCAGAGGCGGAGGCCTCCTGGAGGAGGAGGGGGAGATGGGGGTGGGGAACTCGGGACGGAGGCGGGACTTACAGCGATGATGTCTGCGTCGCACCATGAAAGGCCGTCATCGTCGCCGCCGACGATGCTGGTGGCATCGACGTACGTGCTGATGGACGCCATGGTCCCAACTACCGAGCGCTGGATCGATTTTGAGGGTGATTTTTATTTTAAAAGCAAGAGAGAGGAGCAGGGAAATGGGAGGAAGCAATGGGTTTAGCACGGGAGTTAGACGCGGTACGCACGCTAACAACATGGCTCCACAAATTAATGGTTGATAAAGTTGGTCTTCGCAGCTTGTTCATTATCATCGATCTCTCCTACTGGTAGCTCCTCAGGCCTACAGGAATTACATGTGCCTGGCACCTTTGTTGGGCTTGCATGTTTTCTTGGTTTCCATGCAGACTTGTAATAAGTTTATAGACTGCTACTCTGGTTTTATTTATAAAATGGGACCGGGGTCTCCCCCTCGAGGGAGCCCTATTGTTCTAAAAAAAATCACCTCGCCAGTAACTAGCGGAACAAGCGAGAGGCGGAGGCCTCCTAAAGGAGGAGGAGGAGGAGGAGGAGGGGGAGATGGGGGTGGGGAACTCGGGACGGAGGCGGGACTTACAGCGATGATGGTGGGGTCGCACCATCAGAGGCCATCGTCGTCGCCGCCAACGATGCTGGTGGCGTCGACGTACTTGCTGATGGTTGCCATGGTCCCAACTGCTGAGCGCTGGATCAATTTTGAGGGTGATTTTTATTTTGAAAGCAAGAGAGAGGAGTAGGGAAATGGGAGGAAGCAATGGGTTTAGCACGGGATTTAGACGCGGTACGCACGCTGACAACATGGCCCCACAAATTAATGGTTGATAAAGTTGGTCTTCGCAGCTTGTTCATTATCATCGATCTCTCCTACTGGTAGCTCCTCAGGCCTACAGGAATTACATGTGCCTGGCACCTTTGTTGGGCTTGCATGTTTTCTTGGTTTCCATGTAGACTTGTAATAAGTTTATAGACTGCTACTCTGGTTTTATTTATAAAATGGGACCGGGGTCTCCCCCTCGAGGGAGCCCTATTGTTCTAAAAAAAATCACCTCGCCAGTAACTAGCGGAACAAGCGAGAGGCGGAGGCCTCCTAAAGGAGGAGGAGGAGGAGGGGGAGATGGGGGTGGGGAACTCGGGACGGAGGCGGGACTTACAGCGATGATGTCGGGGTCGCACCATGGGAGGCCGTCGTCGTCGCCGCCGACGATCCTCTGTGGGTTGCATCGGGGCACTGTTTGTTTCTCATCCCCTTTAAATCGATCGAGGTTATTTCGACTTGCGTGGCATGAACCAACAGTGCGCTCGGTATTGATCCATTATTGCCGGCAGCGACAGTAGGCCTTGGCCAACATTAATCTGATGCCGAGTCGTTGAAGAAACAGAGGAAGCTGACATGGAGATTAATCGATGAAAATAAAAAAATCACTGGCACAGGCCATGTCGTTGACGATTCGGTGGAGCACTCCGGCGAGGAGCAGAAGCTGCTCTCCTTGAACACCAGGGGTGCATATACGTACTCCTCGATTGCTCCAGGTTCTCTCTCCTTCCCTCCCTCTCTTTATAAATATTTTCACTCAATTTTAATAACCAAGAATATTATAAAGTACTCCCTCTGTTTCAAAATATAAGATATTTTAGGTTTGTGAAGCAAATGTATCTAGACATGTTTTAGTGTGTATATTCGAGTGAACCTACACACTAAAAGATGTCTAAATACATTTGCTTCACAAAGCTAAAACATCTTATATTTTGAAACGGAGGGAGTATTTCTCAAGACAAAGGAAATTCAATTGAGATTGATCTCAGATATGAAAAATACCATTAATTATTTTGATCTTCATGCTATGATAGCAATGAAGAAATCTTTATTTGGTTGTCCAAATAAAAGAGTGAAAATATAGATCCTATGAAAATTCTTTAAAGCTCAAAATAAGTGTTTTGGACTTAACTCCATTTTTGGTAATATCTAATACATTTTTATACCAAATTCTTTATTATCAAGAAAGTATATCACAAATTCTATCTAAACCAAAGTCCAAAGTATTCAAACTTAATGTTGTCCAGACCAATATGCAGTCAATCAAAGCGCACACGACACAACTATTCTATTTGCGACGGAGGGCCTTTTAAAGCCCGATCTGTACTAGTGCCGACACCTCCTCCAGTAGTGCCCCAGTTCCGACATCGACTAGATACTAGGAAGGTTGGCGTGGCGGCACGCCGCGCCCGTGGTGATGACTTCTTTGTGTATATACCTAGTTTTCGATCAATAAAAGATGATATGAGATCCAACTGTGGAGTACGCCCATATAATGTTTGTGAAGCGGTTAAAAAATAGAAGATAATACTATTTTATCCGTATAAAAGAGGCAACGAACAATGCAACAGTGTGACGTGATATGATCAATAAAATAAGATAGTGGTATTTTTTGAAATAAAAGAGGTGATGAATAATGGAGTATTCTTTTCAGGAGTTTTTTTGTGTGGAAGAAGGCAGTATTACTCCCATAGGGTGATCGTGAGGCGATAAATTAAGGAGGTGACAAACAGTAAAGTACACCCGTAGGGTGAGCGTCAGGTGATCAATAAAAGATGGTAGAGATGATCAATAGAATAAGGTATGTGATATTTGATAAAAGAAGATATTGTATTTATAAACCTTCAGCCTTAATATAATGTATGTATAAAAATATAGTATTCTGAGTATAAAAGAGGTGGTGAATAATAAAGTATTTGTCTCTGCCAAATAATGAAGCAGTTTTTCTAAAGTTATTGTCAAAAAAGATAGTAGTATACCCCCAGGTTAATCTATCGTGAGGTGATCAATAGTATAATATAGTAGTATTTTTCTCAAATAAAGAGATTGTGAATAGTTGAGGTTTTGTTTTCCCGAAGTTATCGTAGAAAAGCCATTGCCAAAACAATTAAAATTGATGAATTACTATTCATGCAACATTAATTACTTTGGAAGAACTATCATAAGAAATAAGTGTTGAGAAATTACCATCGGAACATTACTGCTAAAAAATTACTCGATGTGATCAGTGGGAGAAGGTAGTAATATTTTTCTTGAATAAATGAGGCGGTGAATAGAGGAGTACTTTGTCTCCCGAAGTTATTGTAGGAATCCTGAAGCTACCTTTACCGTTGGAGTATTACGATGGGAAAAAAATAATTGCTAAAGAACGACCATACATGCACCGCTGAAATATTACGGTTGGATACTTACCGTTGGAGAATGAGTGTTGAGGCTAAAGATTTGTGTCAATTTTTTTCATGAATCGTTAGATACACTATTATGAAATTACTATCGAAAAATTATGCCCCACAAAGAATTATGGTTGGGTAAATATCGTCTAGAAATTATATCTGAAGTGAAAGGTTTGTATAAAAAATGTTGTACAAGAATCATTAGATTTTTTTTAGTGTGCACTGCTCGCGTGGGGCCACATATACTACCGTAAAATTAAGTATACACTGCCTAGAAATTATAGTTGGTAATGACCGCCATGAAATAACCGTTGAAGCTAGAAATCTGTTTTGAAAATTACTGCGAAAGAATTACTGAAAAATTAATATGGACACTATTTATTGTTCTGGCCGTAAAAATAAGTATGCACTGTCTAGAAATTATAGTTGATAATTACCGCAATGAAATAACTGCTCAAGTTAGAATTTTGTTTCAAAAATTACTATGAAAGAATTATCGGAAAAATTACGATGCATACTGTTTATTTTTCTGGCCTTTGGATCTAAATCTAGTGATCTATACACTGTGAAACACTGTTCATGATGCAACCCATGAACAGTACCTAAGCGACATGGTGCATTGTGCGGCTTCTATCTCTTTCAACTTTAATAAAACCGTGAGGCGATGAAAAAAGAGAGTAGTACGGATGATCGTGAGGCGTTAGGAAAAGATAGAAGTACGAAAATAGCACTACATTGCAACTGAGGTGCCCGGTGTGAGGAAGCTGCAGTGCCTGGAGTACTGTGCGGGCCGTCTTAAAGAGGTGACAGGCGGCAAAGCATTTTTTTCAGAACCATAGAGAGGTCAGTAGTATTTTTATCCCCGACAAAAAGAGACAGCATGCGGTGGAGCATTTTGTTTCTAGAGTTTCTATAGAAGAAGGCAGTAGTATGATCTCTGGCTCAAAGAGACGGTGGTCGGTGGAGTAAGCTTATTTTTCGACATTGGTATAGAAAAGTATAATAGTATTTTTCCTCGGTAAAAGAGGCGGTAGACGGTGGAGCAAGTAATTTTGTTTACGGACGAAGATAATGGTATTTTTCCCGTTGAGATGGAGGGCAGTGGAAAAACTATATTATCTGGCATTTCTATAGGATAAAGCAGTATTATTATTTCATGGTAAAAGAGCCGCCAAATATTAGTATTTTTTCTAAAGTCACCATAAAAGAAGACACTAGTAGTAAGTATATTTCTTAAAAAATATCGTGGAAGAAGGCATTAATATTTCCCCAGAAAAAAGAATCGATGAATAGTGTAGTACTCCCGTAGGATGATCACGAACTATTGAGGAATTAACATCAGAAAAATTACTACCTAAAGGCCATCGTTAGAAGAAGGTAGTGATATTTTATCAAAAGAAAGAGGCGAATATTAATGGAGTATTATGTTTCTCGAAGGTGCCGTAGGAGAACACCTAAGCCAGTGTAGAAGAAGGCATTTATCGTTGAGAAATTACTGATGGATTGAGATTACTGTTCGAGCACCGACGAACAAATACCGCTAGGAAATTACGATCAACGAATTACACGCAGTTGAAGAATTATTGCAGGCAAATTATTGTTCGTGAATTGTTGTTGGCATTGAATGTTTGTGTAAAAAAATTACCGTCGGGAAATTTATGTTTTTGGACCGTCCAAGAAATATTGTTACGAAGACTTGATATGTACCGAGAAATTACCGTGCATATTATAATAAGATCTATCCAAAAATTATTGTTTACGTTGTACCGGGGAAATTACTGTAAAAAAAAGTTTACCGTATTGCTTGGAAACCTCTAGAGAAATTTTGTAATACATATTGTTTATGTTATATCAGAAAACTACTATCAAAAAAATTAACTGCAAAATTTACTTCAGTCGTCGTTTTACGGACTGTTCATCTTGATTAATGTTGTATGTAAAAAATATATTGTAAACAAATCGACGCCAAAAATTACTGTATGCACTGCAGCGGACTGCTCTTCAGTATTATTTTGGCCGCTGGATCGAAAACTAAGGACTAAGCATTTGCGTTATTTTGATCGTTGGATCAAAATCTGACGGACTAAGCAGCTCAAGACACTATTCATGCACATTTACTGTTCGACGTGGTGCATTGTGGAGCCTCTATATCCTTTGGCCATTATATATGTATAGATTGTTTATGTTATATCAGAAAATTACTATCAAAAAAATTAACTGCAAAATTTACTTCGGTCATCGTTTTACGGACTGTTCATCTTGATTAATGTTGTATGTAAAAAATATATTGTAAACAAATCGACGCCAAAAATTACTGTATGCAATGCAGCGGACTGCTCTTCAGTATTATTTTGGCCGCTGGATCGAAAACTAAGGACTAAGCATTTGCGTTATTTTGATCGTTGGATCAAAATCTGACGGACTAAGCAGCTCAAGACACTATTCATGCACATTTACTGTTCGACGTGGTGCATTGTGGAGCCTCTATATCCTTTGGCCATTATATATGTATAGATAGATATAGATAGATGCGTTGAGGTTTGCTTCAGCTAGGAGTAGTGTGCCACTTTTATCCCCAAAGCAAACGCATTGCGACCGCCAATAATTTAGTTATTCTTGGGTAGTTGTATCTCTCGGTCACTGCCGTGCGGAGCCAGTGAGCACTGCTATTGGCGCTTTCTTGCCATGTCCAGATTTCGTGTATATGATACTACTATATAATATCACCTTTACAATATTTAGTATCATATAGTAGTATCATAGTTACAACATATTTAATATTTTGTAGAATCGCAAGGTAAATATATGTACATGATGTATTTGCTACTTTTTAGTTTTGCGTGTCATAATATGGTATCATATTATGATACTACATTCTCACCTCTCTTCATTAATTGTCGTGCCACATTAGATTTTTGCCAATGTGACATGCATGATACTAGCTATGATACTTTTATTATAACTAGTCTAAGATGAGCTTCCCGTCAGTTGCGGTGGGCTATACGGGAGAAAGATGAAGCGCTGTTGAAACGGGACGGGAAGCTTCGCCAAAGAGATGTTGCCAGTCTCGGCATCCACATCAAGGTTGTAGACGCATGATGGCATTTCGGCTAAAAGTTATGCGCTGCTGCCTTAGACGGTCTAGACAGCAGCGAGGCGCGCTCCAGCTCCGTTGATTAGATGAGAACATGTAAAGATCGTAGTGATGATCGTCGTCTTGGCTAGCGACTATGGTTAGCATTTTGAATAAGGCGGAGAAACCCAGCAATATAATCGCCGCCGCTGTGGTTCACTACGGGAATAACATACTACGCCGACGGTCCCGAGCTATGCCGACGGCTTTTTGTCGGGGCCGTCGGCGTATCTCGCTGGACAGGAATCCTAGGAAAAAGACCGTCGGCGTAGAAAAGCCGTCGGCCTAGTTATCTAAGCCGACGGCAAAGCCGTCGGCATAACAAAGCCATCGGCCTAGTTATCTACGCTGACGGCAAAGCCGTCGGCATTTCAAAGCCGTCAGCATTTCAAAGCTGTCGGCCTAAAGTGGGCCCATAAACTGCAAGCCTGACGGCCGTTACGGAGGACCGTTGGTCCAACCTATGCCGACGGCTATGCCGTCGGCTTAGATTTTTTTGAATTTTTTTTTATCGCATTTAGTTCCATGATAATTTATGCACCACTAAAATATATCATAAAATAACAAAATATAGATATTTTGATGTTTCAAGATTTTAGAAAATGATGTATGGGATCGCATGAAATGACACGATAGGAAGTTAGCACCACGCAAAGCCTGAGAGTAGTAGGAATCCCCCAAAGCTATCAGTTTCCTCCTAATATATGTAGCTACGTGTGTTAGGGTGCTTAGAGAGGCAACATCTATCTTCGAGGTGTCACCCTCTTCAGACACATGCAATAACACTCTCAAAAATCTCGGGCGTAGGGCGGGAACTCCCACGACGGGTCTACTGGGGGGCTCTTGGACTCCACGGTGTTGTTACGTGCTCCTATAGCCTAACCAAACAAAATAAAGTAAAAATTTCCACCGGTCAACCGTCGTTGGAGGGAGGTCAAAGGGGTAGACCGCGCGGGCCCACCTGGCTAGAGTTTCGATGTACGCAGTGCCTGAGAATAGTAGAAATCCCCCAAAGCTATCACTTTCCCCCTAATATATGTAGCTACGTGTGTTAGGGTGCTTAGAGAGGCAACATCTATCTCCGAGGTGTCACCCTCTTCACAAACATATGATAACATGCACTCTCGAAAATCTCGGGCGTAGGGCGGGAAACTCCCACGACGGGTCTACTTGGGGGGCTCTTGGACTCGGCGGTGTTGTTCCGTGCTCCTATAGCCTAACCAAACAAAATAAAGTAAAAAGGTCCACCGGTCAACCGTCGTTGGAGGGAAGTCAAAGGGGTAGACCGCGCGGGTCCACCTGGCTAGAGTTTCGATGTACGCAAAGCCTGAGAGTAGTAGGTATCCCCCAAAGCTATCACTTTCCCCCTAATATATGTAGCTACGTGTGTTAGGGTGCTTAGAGAGGCAACATCTATCTCCGAGGTGTCACCCTCTTCAGACACATGCGATAACACTCTCGAAAATCTTGGGCGTAGGGCGGGAACTCCCACGACGGGTCTACTGGGGGGCTCTTGGACTCCACGGTGTTGTTATATGCTACTATAGCCTAACCAAACAAAATAAAGTAAAAAGGTCCACTAGTCAACCATCGTTGGAGGAAAGTCAAAGGGGTAGACCGCGCGGCCCCACCTGGCTAGAGTTTCGATGTACGCAGAGCCTGAGAGTAGTAGGAATCCCCCAAAGCTATCACTTCCCCCCTAATATATGTAGCTACGTGTGTTAGGGTGCTTAGAGAGGCAACTTCTATCTCTGAGGTGTCACCCTCTTCAGATACATGCGATAACACTCACGAAAATCTTGGGCGTAGGGCGGGAAACTCCCATGGTAATTTATGCAGCACTAAAATATATCATAAAATAACAAAATATAGATATTTTGATGTTTCAAGATTTTGGAAAATGGCGTATGGGATTGCATGAAATGACACGATAGGAAGTTCGCACCACGGGTCTATGATGCTCTTGGACTCAACGGCGTTGTTCCATGTTGAAATCCCCCAAAGCTATCACTTTCCCCCTAATATATGTAGCTACTTGTGTTAGGGTGCTTAGAGAGGCAACATCTATCTCTGAGGTGTCACCCTCTTCACAAACATGCGATAACATCCACTCTCGAAAATCTCGGGAGTAGGGTGGGAAACTCCCACAACGGGTCTACTTCGGGGGCTCTTGGACTCGACGGTGTTGTTCCATGCTCCTATATCCTAACCAAACAAAATAAAGTAAAAAGGTCCACCGGTCAAGCATCGTTGGAGGGAAGTCAAAGGGGTAGACCGTGCGGGCCCACCTGGCTAGAGCTTCGGTGTACGCGGAGCCTGAGAGGAGTATGAATCTCCCAAAGCTATCACTTTCCCCTAATATATGTAGCTACGTGTGTTAGGGTGCTTAGAGAGGCAACATCTATCTCCGAGGTGTCACCCTCTTTAGACACATGCGATAACACTCTCGAAAATCTCGGGCGTAGGGCGGGAAACTCCCACGACGGGTCTACTAGCGGGGCTCTTGGACTCGACGGTTTTGTTCCATGCTCCTATAGCCTAACCAAACAAAATAAAGTAAAAAGGTCCATCGGTCAACCATCGTTGGAGTGAAGTCAAAGGGGTAGACCGCACGGGCCCACCTGGCTTCAAAGCCTGCAAAGAACCAAATGATAGCCCTTATTTTACAGAGTGCATAGATATTAGTAGTAATTGAGATCTGCTTGTAGCTAAAGTAACATGATAGTTACTTTGGCCAAATAGGAGGTTATAGAAAAGACAGAAAATCTTCTTTTGCAGGGCATAATACATTTGGATTGTATTGCAGCAACCGATTCAACTTATCTGATTTTTATTCATACAGGGAATGATCTGAATCTTGTTTACAAAATGAACCATCTAGACTGACTCAAGTAATCCTTACATGCACAATTCTTGCATCAGTATAATCGTATCAAATGATCACAATATTTGGCAGATCAAATTCTTATCACAAGTTGCCAAGTAAGAAACATGAAAAAATAACTTACCTGAAGCAACACGAGTTGCCCATAGCGCCTGCTCCTGCTCTCTCCTAGAATTTTGTTCTACAAAATCAATCACCGCATTGGGGAGACTGCACGCTGAACCCGACTGTTGCTTTACTTGTCTTTCCATTGAAGTTCTCACCGCATTGAATTAGTCAAATTATAATTACAATAGTAACTCAATGGTGTATTCCACGCATTGAATTTGTATGTCTATTGTTATATTAGATTTGTATCTTCTACCAATATACAATAGCATAATGTAGTGACTATTCTCCTGGAATTTCTAGCAGCGGAAGGGCACCTTGCTAAATGGTTCTTCTTTATTATGTAGTGATGATGTCCTTGGCGGCGATGCTTGTGTTGTGCCGGTGCTTGAAGTCCGTTGTCGACCGGTTTGTATGGAACATGGTGTTTTGTGATCGTTTGGACTATATGTAATGAATTTATCGTGCTCGTGATAACATCATGTGAACTTGTCGCGGTGCCATGATCATATGGAGATCGTTTGAACTATGTGTTGATCGTTTGAATTATGTGTAATGAATTTGTGACTTGGTTATGAATGTTTTATATGGAGATTTGTTGAGATGTTTATAGATGCAGTGATTTTCTGAAATTATTAGTTTACATGTGATGAAATATTGTATCTGGAATTTTATTTGCAGGAATGGTACAGAAAACAAATTGGAAACAAAATTCTGTGAAGCTAAGCCGACGGCAAATTTTATTTGCAGGAATGGTACAGAAAACAAATTGGAAACAAAATTCTGTGAAGCTAAGCCGACGGCTTTGCCGTCGGCCTAGCTCGCTACCAGGCGGCCGAAGTAATACCAGAACTCGACAAGTGTTCACTACGCCGACGGCAAAGCCGTCGGCCTAGCTTGGGCCAGAATTCACGGCGTGTATGTATACCGACGGCCATGGCCGTCGGCCTACCTCATCTCCCGGTCAACCTACGTATGCCGACGGCTGTGACCGTCGGAGTAGCTTCACTCAGCAAGGGTAGGACAGTTGACATGTGGCTCTATGCCAACGGTATTGCCGTCGGCGTAGCTCAGACGTCCGTTTCTGTGTCCGCCGTTACTCCTGTTGTGCCGACGGCCGAGGCACGCCGACGGCCGCACGAAGCCATCGCCTTACGGATGTACGCCGACGGCCATATCTACGCCGACGGCTATACGGGAGGAGCCGACGAGATCTATTCCAACGGAGCTAAGCCGACGGCAACCGTCGGCGTATAGGTACGCCGACGACATTCCTAGCTAGGCCGACGGCCTAAAGCCGTCGGCATATCTCTTCACTGCCGTAGTTGGTCGTAGTCAAAGGAGGAGGAAAAGAAGTTGGCCCATGTTAGGATGGCGAAGCTGTTGAAACGGGACGGGAAGCTTCGCCAAAGAGATGTGGCCGGTGACAGATTTGGCTGGAGGTAGAAGAAGAGTACACAGGAGATTGGCACCGCACAACTTATGCCTTTTCTGTCTCACTTTCTCTTAACAAATCAAGCAGATTACATGGGCTTAAATAGCTGTATCACCGCAGCTAACGCGCACCCACTAACCACTACCCTAGCATGCACACACACACGGTCTAAGCCACTAACGGCTGGATCCACTAATGCCTCCACTAACAGCACACACACACGTACAGACTTGAGTCACTTGCAAGTTTCTTCAGCTGAACTCACTCGACGCATGCCGCAATACGTCAACTTCTTCAGCTCCTTCCACTCCGCAACTCGCCAGCTTGAACTCCTCTGAACCTGTCGCATGCAGCTAACTAATACAACATACTTTGCTTTGCATTTGTGCATGAGAACTGATACGTCAAATTTGCATCACTATTTTGTATCATAATTTACTGTTATTCATTGATATATTTCATATTTAGATATGATACTTATGTTATTTCCTTTGCTTTCACATGTTTGATGATCATCAGAGGAGTTGCTGCCGGAGTCAGGATTCTGCTGGAAAAAGGACCATCAAGAGACCATATTTTGAAGATCAGGAAAATTCTAGAAAAATACCCAAAAATTATATTCTCCCAGAAGACTCAGGAAGCCAGAAGGGGGAGTCGAGAGGAGCCAGGGGGGCCCCACACGCCAGGGTGGCGCGGCCAGCCCCCTAGCCGCGCCAGCCCTGCGTGAGGCCACCCTGGCCCACGTCTGGTCTCGCCCCTCCGCGTACATCATCGTCCCCGAAAACTTAAGTCAAGGGGGCTCAGAGTTAGACACCGCCGTCTCTGCGGGGCGGAAAACACCAGAGAGAGAAAAGCTCTCCGGCAGGCAGAAATCTGCCGGGGAAATTCCTTCCCGGAGAGGGGAGATCGTCACCATCGTCATCACCATCGCACCGGACTTCATCGGGATCATCATCATCATCATCTCCATCACCAGCACCTTCATCTCCACCATCACCACGCCATCCCGCTGTAACATCTTGAGTTGGATCTTGTTATATTCATAGGGGAAACTTTCCCGGTGTTGATTACTCTTGTAGTTGATGCTATTGAGTGGAACCGTTGAATTAAGGTTTATGTTCAGATTGTTATTTACCATTATTTCACCTCTGATCATGATCCATATGATGTCTTGTGAGTAGTTCGTTTAGTTCTTGAGGACATGGGAGAAGTCAAGATGTTAGTAGTGAATTATTGTTGAGAAATATTTAATGGTTTGATATTGTTGTGGTGCTATTTCACTAGTGGTGTCATGTGAACGTCGACTACATGATACTTCACCATTTATGGGCCTAGTGAGATGCATTGTGTATTTGGCTACCGATTGTGGGGTTGCTGGAGTGACAGAAACCTAAACCTCCGTTGGGAAACCATTGCACCAGGGAGCGTAGGATCTTAGAGTTTAAGGCTGTGGTTAGATTTATCTTAATTACTTTCTTGTATTTGCCGATGCTTGCAAGGGGTATAATCACAAGTGTGTATTTATCCTAGTAAGGGTAGTGCGCTAGCACAGGTTCACCCCCATAACACGTATCAAATCAATAAATACTATTGGCTCTATGAAGCGAAAGCTCTTGACAGAAACTCCCGTGTGTCCTCGAGAACGTTTGGTTATTATAAGTACACAACCGGCTTGTCCTTTGCTGAAGAAAGGATTGGGCCACTTGCTGCAATTGTTACTACTGTCTTTTATTTACTCGCACTTTATTTACTCGTATTACCAAATACCCCTGAAAACCTGTTTGCTAGTATTTACAGTGATTCCTTGATCAAAACCGCTCATCAACACCTTCTGCTCCTCGTTGGGTTCGACACTCTTATTTATCGAAAGTACTACGATACACCCCCTATACTTGTGGGTCATCAAGACTATTTTCTGGCGCCGTTGCCGGGGAGCTTAGCGCTATTGAAGAGTGGAATTGGTACAGGTAATCGTCGCTGTGAGTATTGTTTTTATTTTGTCTTTTATTTTTGTTTTACTCTGCTATGGAGAACTCTCCATTTGGTTTCCTATTTGGAAACACATCTACTACTACTACTACTCCTACACATGCGGAGGAACCACCACCGCCACCGCCTGCTGAAATTGATCCTTTTAAAATACCGATGAAAATTGTTGGGCGTATTATGGATAACTGCTATTCAGGAGATGGAACTGTCCATCCGGGTGATCACTTGTTATTTATACATGAATTATGCGAGTTGTTCAGATGTGCAGGTATTTCACCAAGCCAGGTTAAGAAGAAACTATTCTCATTATCATTGAAAGGCAAAGCTGAAGAGTGGTATCGACTACTCCAAGATGGTCCATCTATGGCATGGGAGGATATTGTGCCTCTCTTTTATTCCAAGTTTTATCCTCCAAGTGAAATTCATAAAGATCGTAACCGGATATATAATTTTTGGCCTCATGATGGAGAGAGTATTGCCCAAGCGTGGGGGAGATTGAAGTTACTAATGCTCAAATGCCCCATTCATGAGCTCCCTAATAATATTGTTATTAATAATTTTTATGCACGGCTTACTCTTCCTGATAAGGATTATTTGGATGCTTCTTGCTTTGGATCATTTACTCATATGAAAGAAGATGCTAAGTGGAAACTTCTTGACCGTATACAAGAAAATGCTGAAGGATGGGAAAACGACAAAGGTAGGAAGTCAGGTATAAACTATGATTATGAATGCATTAAATCTTTTATGGAGACCGATGACTTTCATAGTGTTAGCGCTGCTTATGGTCTTGATTCACAAATACTTGCTAATTGTCTTAAGGCCTTTGCCTCTTATATTAATGTTCCAAAGAAAGATTGGAACAAATATCATGCACCTTATAAAGATTCTATTAGTCATATTCCTGCTGCAGCTACTGAAGTTTGTACTATTGATAGCATTGTGCCTGAACCTTATTTTGAGAAGACACCTTTCCCTGCTAAGGTAAAAAAGTATTCTACTTTGGTAAGTGTGTCTAATAAAAGTACTAAGAAAGCTGCAGAACCTGATGAGCAAATTACTATTAAGTCTCCTGCAGCTATATTGAAGGATCTTGTTACTAAAGATGTAGGGGATGAATATATTCTTTTTTGTGAAGATGCTTCTAACATTCTCTCACATCCTAAAAAGCATAGGAAAGCAAGTGTTCCTGTTATTTCTGTCAGGATTGGAGATCATTGCTATTATGGTTTATGTGATATTGGTGCTAGTGCAAGTGCTATTCCTTTAGAGCTTTACAAAGAAATCATGCACGAGATTGGCGCTTGTGAACTTGAAGATATTGATGTGGTTGTTCAGCTTGCTAATAGAGAGACTGTGTGGCCTCTTGGTATTGTTCGAGATGTGGAAGTTCTTTGCGGTAAGACTAAATACCCTACTGATTTTCTAGTACTTGGTAAGGAGGCTAGTAAAACTTGTCCTATTATTTTTGGTAGACCATTTTTGAACACCTGTGGCGCCGTGATAGATTGTAAGAAGGAGATTTTTTTTACTAAGTTTAATGGAGAGTCTTATGAGTTTAATTTTTCCAAGTTTGCTAAGACTTCTTATGAAAATGACACGCCTAATGAAAATTTTCGAGTTGAACAGCTTGCTTCTATTGCTCTTGCTCCTAATAATGCCTTGTAGCAATTCATGGAAGATCACGAAAGTGATGTTTTTAGCAAGGAAAGAGAAGAGATTGACGACATTCTTCTTCGTCAACCACCGTTACTCAAACATAATCTACCTGTGGAGGATCTTGGTACCACTTTACCGCCTAAAGAAGATCCTGTGTTTGAATGAAAGCCTTTGCCTGATAATCTTAAATATGCTTATATTGATGATAAGAAAATATATCCTGTTATTATTAGTTCTAAACTTTCAGGGAAGGAAGAAGAAAGATTATTGGAGATATTGAGGAAACACCGAGGAGCTATGGGATATACTCTGGATGATTTAAAAGGGATTTCTCCCACTTTATGTCAGCATGCCATTAATATGGAGAAAGACGCGAAGCCAGTCGTGGAGCATCAACGCCGCCTAATTCCCAAGATGAAGGATGTGGTAAGAAATGAGGTATTAAAACTCCTTGATGCTGGTATCATTTATCCTATTGCTGATAGTAGATGGGTTAGTCCTGTTCATTGTGTTCCTAAGAAAGGAGGTATGACTGTTGTGCCTAATGAGAATAACGAGCTTATTCCTCAAAGGGTAGTAGTTGGTTATAGAATGTGCATTGATTATAGGAAGGTAAACAAAGTTACTAAGAAAGATCATTACCCTCTTCCGTTTATAGATCAAATGCTAGAAAGGTTGTCTAAGAAGACTCATTTTTGTTTCCTTAATGGTTATTCTGGTTTTTCTCAAATTGCTGTTAAGAAAGATGATCAAGAGAAAACCACTTTTACTTGTCCTTATGGAACTTATGCTTATAGACGTATGCCGTTTGGTTTATGCAATGCTCCTGCTACTTTTCAAAGATGCATGTCTGCTATTTTTCATGGTTTTTGTGAAGAAATTGTGGAGGTCTTCATGGACGATTTCTCCGTCTATGGAACTTCTTTTGATAATTGTTTGCACAACCTTGATAAAGTTTTGCAGAGGTGCGAAGAAACTAACCTTGTTCTTAATTGGGAGAAATGCCACTTTATGGTAAATGAAGGAATTGTCCTTGGACATAAAATTTCTGAAAGAGGTATTGAAGTTGACAGAGCGAAAGTGGAGGCAATTCAGAAAATGCCCTGTCCCAGAGATGTTAAAGGTATTCATAGTGTTCTTGGTCATGCTGGTTTCTATAGGAGGTTTATTAAAGATTTCTCTAAGATTTCAAAGCCTCTTACCAATCTTCTTCAAAAAGATGTACCATTTGTCTTTGATGATGATTGTAAGGAAGCTTTTGAAACTCTTAAGAAGGCTTTAACTACTGCTCCTATTGTTCAACCACCTGATTGGAATTTACCTTTTGAAATTATGTGTGATGCTAGTGATTTTGCTGTTGGTGCTATTCTTGGACAGCGCGTTGATAATAAGTTGAATGTTATTCATTATGCTAGTAAGACTCTTGATGCTGCTCAAAAGAATTATGCTACTACTGAGAAAGAGTTTCTTGCTGTTGTTTTTGCATGTGATAAGTTTAGATCTTACATTATTGATTCTAAAGTTACTATTCATACTGATCACGCTGCTATTAGATATCTTATGACTAAGAAGGATGCTAAGCCTAGGCTTATTAGATGGGTGTTGCTTTTACAAGAGTTTGATTTGCATATCATAGATAGGAAAGGTGCTGAAAACCCTGTGGCTGACAACTTGTCTAGATTGGAAAACATTTCTTTTGATCCTATTCCTGTTAATGATAGTTTTCCAAATGAACAGTTGGCTGCAATTAATGTAACTTCGCGAGACCTTCCTTGGTATGCTGATTATGCTAACTTTATTGTTTCCAAGTATTTGCCTCCAACCTTTACAGCTCAGCAAAGAAGAAAATTCTTTTATGATTTGAGGCATTATTTTTGGGATGACCCACATTTATATAAAGAAGGAGTTGATGGTATTATGAGAAGATGCGTTCCGGAATATGAGCAACAAGAGATATTAAGAAAATGCCATAGTAGTGCCTATGGAGGGCATCATGCTGGAGACAGAACCGCGCAGAAGGTTCTACAATCAGGTTTTTATTGGCCAACCCTCTTTAAAGATGCCAGAAGGTATGTTTTATCTTGCGATGAATGTCAAAGAGTTGGTAATATTTCTAGATGCAATGAGATGCCTATGAATTACACTCTTGTTATTGAACCGTTTGATTGTTGGGGATTTGACTTTATGGGTCCTTTTCCTCCTTCAAAAGGCTATACCCATATACTTGTTGCTGTTGATTATGTTACTAAATGGGTAGAAGCCATACCTACAAAGAGTGCCGATGGTGAGACTTCGCTAAAAATGCTTAAGGATGTTATTTTTCCTAGGTTCGGAGTGCCTAGATATCTTATGACTGACGGAGGTTCTCATTTTATTCATGGTGGTTTTAGAAAAACTCTTGCTAAATATGATGTCAATCATAGAATCGCTTCTGCTTATCATCCCCAAACTAGTGGGCAGGTAGAGCTTTCAAATAGGGAGATCAAGTCTATCTTGCAGAAGACTGTCAATAGATCTAGGAAAAACTGGGCTAGTAAGTTAAACGATGCTTTATGGGCTTATAGAACTGCTTATAAGAACCCCATGGGTATGTCTCCTTATAAGATGGTTTACGGAAAAGCATGTCACTTGCCCTTAGAATTAGAACACAAAGCTTTTTGGGCAGTGAGAGAGCTTAATAGAGATTTTAAACTAGCCGGTAAGAAAAGGTTGTTAGATTTGAGTTCTCTAGATGAGTGGAGAAACGAAGCGTATGAGAATGCCAGACTTTTTAAAGAGAAAGTCAAACAATGGCATGATAAGAGAATTCTTAAGAGAGAGTTTCATGTTGGTGAAAAAGTTCTTTTGTATAGGTCTCGTCTCAGATTTTTTGCAGGAAAATTACTCTCTAAATGGGAAGGACCTTATGTTATTGTGGAAGTGTACCGCTCAGGTGCTATTAAGATTGCTTCATTGAAAGATGATTCTACACAAGTGGTGAATGGACAAAGACTCAAGCATTATATTTCTGGAGATTCTTATAATGAAGATGTTGATGTTATTGAAACAGTTTCTCCGGAAGAATTCATCCAAGACAAATTGCAGGTACCTGCAGAGTTCGCTTTCGAATAGGAAACAGTTCTAGTTAGAAAAGTTTCGCGAAAAGTTCTTCCTTTAATATTTTTGCTGTTTTTACTAAATATGAAAAATCACGAGACGAAAACGGGGAGGAAAAAGAGTCCGTGTGTGTCTCACACACAGGTGGCGCGGGCCCACCCCTGGCCGCGCCACCCATGTGTGAGAACACCCCGGAACTCGTTTGCATCCCGGTTTCCTCCTGTGACTTCGTTTCGATGTATAATTTTCGCCTATTTAACCCCCCGGAGTCCCCGAGGTCTGTATATCGTTTTCTCGTCGTGTTTTGTTTCAAGCTGTTTCTGTCAGGAGTTGATCTTAAGCTTGAGGGAGTCATGGCCTCTTCAAGCGGTGACAAGGAGAAGACACCTCCAGAAGATGACACCAAAGATTTCCGGCTGATAGAAGAGGTTGAAAGCGAAGACGAGGAGGAAGATCAAAGTCCGAGGCCAAATACCATGATTGCCAGCATAGGGGTGGTGACAGATCATGACAAGTTCAAGAAGAGTGCACGCATAAGGACCGGAGGAGGTGTGCCGCATCACACCTTGGCTCCATGGACATCTCCGTCAGGCAACAATCCTTTCCATACTCTAATACATGAACATCAGTTTCAAAGGGTGCCCAGGTCGCGTCTACCCTCGGGGTGGGATATAGATCGTTCTAACAATGCAGGAAAAGGAAGTGCCAAGAGTGAAGAAGGATGGGGAAATAATTCCAAGAGCTGGGATTCTCTTGCCGACAGGTTCATGAATCGTGTTGAGCACAATTCTGAGATGATTCGCAACCTTGAGTACAAGATTGATGAGCTAAAGGATTTGATTGAGAAGCTTATTAAAGATTATCCACCGCCACCGCCAAAGGAGTAGTTCGTCATCGGTATAGGCATCCCCTTGGCTTGTTCCAAGCTTGGGGGAGTGCCGCGGTATCACATCATTACCTTTTGCTCATTTACTTTTCAAAGTAGAGTCATATCATGAATAAAGAAGTTATCATATAGAATAGTTTGCAGCTTGGAAGTATCCTCCTTAGTTAGTTATCTATGTATCCCTTGGTGTGAGTTGCGGTAATAAAATATTAATGAGAAGTTTTATCGTTTACTTTTCGCACACTTTATGTTAGTTTGCAATCTCTCTTATATGACTAGTCTTGTTGATTGGTATTGGTATCATATTGGGAGCATGAGTAGATTTAGTTGGTTTTGGCAAACCTAGCTTGGTCAGTAGCAACTTTACCTTGAGGTTTGAGTAGAAAAGAATAAAGAAGTGCTTGCAGTTACATCACTTCAGTTTTCCCTTATGTTTGGCTTATAAGCATTTTTATTCTTAAAGTTAAAATCGTTGTACTTTCAAGGGAGTTTGCATGATTGTTCTTATTATATGTATGTTTGTTTGTTTCATGCAACTCTTATGCTTGCTACCCAGCCTTGCTAGCCAAAAACCTATACTGAGAGGAAATACTTCTCGTGCATCCAATTCCCAAAAGCCAAGTCACTTCCAAAGAGTCCACTATAAATTCCTATGCATGGTATTTCAAGCCATTCCAAGTAAATTTTCATGTGCTACCTTTCAAAAACCTTCAAACACTTCTCATTTTGTGCCACTGTTTTTAGCTCATGAGGACGTAGTGGATGAGTTTGTTATCTTCCATACTAAATTAAGTACCCCTCGACTAGGCAGCTTCATCTGCTCGTCATTAATTTTGCAAGGGAGCTGGTCAGACCATTATAATCTCAAAAAGAAAAGAAAGAAAAAGGCACTCCTCCAATGGAATGTGAAAGTTGATCGGCACCCGATGGAATCGGTTAGCCATGGTTTGAGAAAGGAAAAAGGTGGGGAGGAGTGCAAAGCTATAAAAGAGCACCAAAGTGCCAATTAATCAAACATCTCGGAACCGCTCTCACTTGTTTAGTATGGAAGATATCAAGAACTCCGTTGCTAGTCGTTGACAAAAGCAACCACCTCTCAAAATAACTTTTCACCTCTGTTTTACAAATGAAAAGCTCTAGCACATGTTTAATCCCTTCTTCCCTCTGTGAAGGGCCTTTCTTTTACTTTTATGTTGAGTCAACCTATTTCCCTCTGTCTCAAGCAAGCATTTGAGTTGTTATGTTTCACTCATCCATATGTTGATCCGTTTAATCATGTTTATTATCTTCCTTGTTTTGTATAATGTTTTTGTCTGAAGGAATATATCTTTGAAAGCTTTCTATGAATGCAAAAGTTTAATTTATTGAGCATATAGTCTTTGCTATATTGGCTCTGGTTTTAAAAGACTCCGTTTAAAAGAGAGAATAGTTTGTTCTCCATCCTTTGACCAAGAACTAAGGTTTGCCATTGCCAATTATAGTTTACCTTGTGCATCTTTACATGTGATTCCCTTTTACCTATTGCAAGTCTATATCTTATAAAGGGAAGTTGCTATCTATTATAATTTGTGCTTTGGTGAATGTGATGCTTCTTGTCCGTATTTTGATTATCGACACTTCACTCCATAAACATGTGGTCATGTTTACCGAGTTTAGTTTTCGCTTGGGGACAAGCGAGGTCTAAGCTTGGGGGGGTTGATACGTCCAATTTGCATCACTATTTTGTATCATAATTTACTGTTATTCATTGATATATTTCATATTTAGATATGATACTTATGTTATTTCCTTTGCTTTCACATGTTTGATGATCATCGGAGGAGTTGCTGCCGGAGTCAGGATTCTGCTGGAAAAAGGACCATCAAGCGACCATATTTTGAAGATCAGGAAAATTCCAGAAAAATACCCAGAAATTATATTCTCCCAGAAGACTCAGGAAGCCAGAAGTGGGAGTCGAGAGGAGCCAGGGGGGCCCCACACGCCAGGGTGGCGCGGCCAGCCCCCTGGCCGCGCCAACCCTGCGTCAGGCCACCCTGGCCCACGTCTGGTCTCGCCCCTCTGCGTACATCATCGTCCCCGAAAACCTAAGTCAAGGGGGGGCTCAGAGTTAGACACCGCCACCTCTGCGGGGCGGAAAACACCAGAGAGAGAAAAGCTCTCCGGCAGGCAGAAATCTGCCGGGGAAATTCCTTCCCGGAGAGGGGAGATCGTCGCCATCGTCATCACCATCGCACCGGACTTCATCGGGATCATCATCATCATCATCTCCATCACCAGCACCTTCATCTCCTGAAAGATCATATCGAGCCCCATGTGTGGTTTTGGTAATTAATGACAATCCCTATGGACTAATGGTTGCATTGAGTTATATGTGTAGGACTCGTCCATAGACAATGCTTGAACCATTTGTTGGAGTCAAGGTTGTAAGAAGAAGATTATGTGTTGACCAAGGTGTTATTCAAGGAGTGATCCAAAGATTGGTCTTAAGGGAGTTGAGCTTATGTTAAGTGTGTCTTGAAGAATAAGATTGAGTGAGCTCTCATGTGTATCCTCAAGACACCATCATTATGGAGAAAGATGATTTGATTCGAGGATTGATCAAGTCAAAGCGCAAGTTCAAGATGAGCAACTAGAAGAGAACATATGCTTGAAGCTTGCCATCTATATTGTGATCATGGATATGTGAAGATATGCTTAAAGAGAGTCTCTTCCATAGTAGAGTATGGGGGAGCAATCCGCAAGACTTCACCAAGCAAGCTCAATCAAGAAAGGTGGTCCAACTTGAGAAGATCAAGATCGTCTTTATCCACCTCAAGTGGAATGCTCAAGGCAAAGGTATGATAGTGTTAGGGTTTCTTTCTTACCGGTCTCATGGTGTTTATTGTGAGACCGGGTTATAGGATCGGTAGCCGTACTATCAAGAGGGGCTCTCGAGTGAGTAACCTAATTGTATCGTTCGGAGAGAGCTCAAACCTTTGCATACTTGGCATCATCTTTCTTGGTTCTTATTTGGGTTTTATCCATGTGAGGTTCTAGAGCTTGTGGTTATTTCCATGACAAGCTCTAGCTCATCAAAAACGGATTTCGCATGAAGCTCTTATTGCGTTTTTGATGTTTGGAGGTTTTACTGGTTTGCCTTCAAAGAGAGGTCAAACCTTTCATCATTTGGTTTTATACTCCCTTGTTGGACTATGATGTTTCTATGGATGAAGTTGTAGAGCTCGTTGTGGTGATTCCAACGAGCCCAAGATCATCGAAAACGGAGTCCGGATGAAAAAGTTATCACCGTTTTCGTATTGCAGTTTCTGCTCGGCGTCACCCAGTAAGGGGGGCGGATATTCCGGCCCAGGGGGGGGGCGGATAATCCGGCCTGGGGGCGAAAATTTCATTCCGAAATTTCTGCTAAGGACCAGAGTCGGCGTCACCCAGTATGGGGGGCGGATAATCCGGCCTGGGGGCCGGATAATCCGGCCAGACGGATATTCCGGCCATATTTTGGCCGGATAATCCGCCCCTAAAGTCCTGCAACGGCCATATTTCGTGGGGGGGGTATAAATACCCCTTCTTCCACCTTGGGCTGCACACGTTTTTGGGCTCTCTCTCCTCCATTGTTGACTTTGCAAGCTTGCCCTTCCTCCTCCATTCCTCCCATGATTCTTGGATATTTTTGAGGGAAAAGAGAGAGGAGATCTAGATCTATATTTCCACCAATCACTTTCTCCTCTTTGTGAGGGGAACCCATTGAATCTAGATCTTGGAGTTCTTTGTGGATTTCCTTTGTTCTTCCTCTCATATCTCTCCATAGCATTAGTTGCTTTGGTAGGATTTGAGTGAGAAGGATTTGAGCACCTTGTGTGCTCTTGCCATTGCATAAGTTGCATCGGTTTGAGTTCTCCCCGGAGATTCGAGTAAGTGAAAGTTTGTGAGCTTATTACTCTTGGGTTCTTGGAACCCTAGACGGCTTTGTGGCTTTGTGGTGCCTTTGTGGCTATTCTTGGGAGCCTCCAATTAAGTTGTGGATGCGTGCCCCAAGCTTTGTGTAAAGGCCCGGTTCCGCCTTGAGGAACCCCTTAGTGGAAGAGTGAGCTAGGCCTTTGTGGCGCAAGCTCACACCGGAGAATATGGTGAGGCCTTTGTGGCGTTGGTTAGGCCTTTGTGGCGATACCACACCCCTCCAACGAGACGTACTCCCTTTTAAGGGAGGAACTCGGGAATACATCATCGTCTCCGCGTGCCTCGGTTATTTCTATACCCGAGCTCTTTACTTATGCACTTTACATTGTGATAGCCTTCGTGCTTGAAGTCATATATCTTGCTATCACCTTGTTACTTGTATTGCTTAGCATAAGTTGTTGGTGCACATAGGTGAGCCTAGTTTATTTAGGTTTTATGTGCTTGACAAAATAAACGCTAGTTTAATTCCGCTTTTGTTCAAGCCATTCGTAAAATTTGATATCGCCTATTCACCCCCCCCTCTAGGCGACATCTGTGTCCTTTCAATTGGTATCAGAGCCCGGTCTCTCATTTTAGGCTTCACCGCCTTGAGAGCAAAGATGTCGGCTAGGGGATTAGTGCACAATAACACTTCTATTTTTGATGGCACAAATTATGATACTTGGAAAATTCACATGCTTAATTATTTTCGGGTCATGGACCCATCTATGGAGCGAATTGTAGATGCGGGTTTTTCTCCTCCAAAGGATACTCAAAATCTATCTTTAGAGGATGAGAAAAACTTGTATCTCAATGCTCAAGCTACTCATGTGATTGTTAATGCTTTGAGCGATGTAGTTACCTTCTCCATCACACCTTTTCGGAGCGCTCATGAGATATGGACAAAGCTTCAAGAAAAATATGGTGTGTCCAAGATTATTGAGGATGATTGTATTCCTTCCACGTCCGGCCGCAATGAACTTTCATCCACTTCACCAAAGTGTGGCAAGACACAAGGTAATGATATGGTGAGTGGTGATGAAACTTGCAATGGTGATAGTATGCTTACTTTTGATGATCCTTCATCTCTATCTCATTGCAATGCTTCATCTTTGGACTTAAACACTTGTAGCCCCATAAATGTTTTACATGCTTGTGTTGATAGTCCTTGCATATCATGTGTAAATTTCTTGAATAAATCTCATGATGATATGCTTGCTTTGTCTTGTTGCCATGATACAAATGCTTCTATTTCCTCTAGTATTTGTGATGCTAACCATATAGAGGAAACCGAAGAGTCTTTGGGCCAAGACAAGGTCTTGAATGGAGCTTCATGTATTTCTTCATCTTCCTCTTCTCACGGTTCCCACATATGCCTTATGGCTAGGTCTTCAAATCATAATGATGTTGAGGACAATGGTGAGGATGAGGAAAATGAAGAAGACTATATTGAGTATTTAAACAAGAAGGGTAAGGTGGTCTTTGATGCTTTGCATAACCATAAAAATGTTTTGCCCAACTTCTTTGAAATCATGAGTTGTGCTATTGAGAGCACAAAACTCATTGAGATGAAGGAAGAACAAATTGATAAAATGTTTTCTCTTGAGCGTGAGTATGCCAATGATATCCATGATTTAAAATATGCTCTAGAGGAAGAGCAAGAGCTTCGGGTTTCTCTTGAGGAGAAGCTTGAATCCATTGAGGAGTCATGTAATGAAATTATTTCTAAACTCACTAAAGAACGTGACCTCGCTCTTGCCAAGTTGTCTTCTCCTATTCATAATGATAATGATGCATGTGCTACTAACTCTACTTCTTGTGAAGCATCTATTTTGAAGGAGAATGTTGAGCTAAGGGCTCAACTTGAATTGCTAACTAGCAAGTATGGGAAATTGGAAGAAATTCATGAAAAGCTATCTAGCTCTAATGAGGATCTTCTAGTGTCCCATGCTCGCCTAAAGTTAGCTCATGAGGCTATATCTACAAAGGTAACATCTTGTGAGCCTCATGTGGGCACTAGCACTATTTCCCAAAATGCAATATTGCCATGTGCTAGTACTAGTAATTCATCCACTCATACTATTTCTACATCTAGTGATGAATTACCCTCCTTGCCTTGTTGCTCTAACAATGTAGCCTCTACTTCCACTAGTACTTGTGTTGTCACTAACCATGTAGAGGAAATCAAAGAGCTCAAGGCCCAAGTTACTTCATTGAAGAAAGACTTGGAAAAACGTCATGAAGGGAAGTCCACACTCAACAAGATCTTGAGTGTGCAACAATCCCCCAATGACAAGAGTGGACTTGGATTTATCTCTAACAACAAGAAGAAGTCCAAAATATACAAGAAGAAGAAGGGCCAAGAACAAGTCAAGAATTTGGCCAAGATTGTTTGCTTCAAGTGCAAAATTGAAGGGCACCATGTTAGATCTTGCCCTTTGAAGAAAAAGGCACTTAGTGAGAAGCAACAAGGGAAGCGGCCTCAAGTTCAAGCCCTTGCTCAACCTCAAGTTGAAGAAAGGTCACTTCCCAAGAAAAATCAAGCTAATGCTCCCCTTGTGGAGAAATCAAGTGAGAAGAAGGTGAAGAAAAGAACTTGCTACATATGCCATGAGAAGGGTCACCTATCTTCTTCATGCACTAGTGGTAACTCATCCAACCCTATCATAATTGAAGATGTTTATTCACTTTGCAAGGATAAGGTTGGCAATGTGTTTGCCAAATTTGTTGGCGCTCAAAGTGGTGTCAAGAAAAGAACCATTTGGGTTGCCAAACCTATTGTTTCTAACTTCTTAGGACCCAACTTGGTTGGGGACCAACAAGCCATTACTTGAACAATAGGTGTTGTTGGAGGGCATTGGAGACTTGGCTATATCATGAAGAATTAAGGGATCTTCATCAATTATATTTTCTCAAGTCAAGTCATTTGGATTATCTTATTTCTATCATATATCCAATGTTCCTCCTTGCGGTAACATGTATTCAACTTATCTACCTTGAAAGTTACTCGCCCCTTTGCATGTGTTGGGTTTTGTATCTTGCATGTGTTTGTATATGTTGTGCTTCCTACTTGCTTCATTTTGAGTAATCAAGTATGTGCATGTTGGTTTGCACACCATGTATGGTTGTTCTTGTTGAGCCTTTTGCATCTCGTTTTATCTTACTTGGCTCTTGTGAGAGATTATTGGACCATCCCATTTTGGGGAGTGATATGCTTTGCACCTCACAATCCTAAAAATGTGTGTACATGAGGAATACCACTTAGTGTTGATATTTAAAGATTATCTAGTTTCTATGTGGTATGTCATTCTCATGAGAAATTCAAATTCTATAATGTCCATTAATCATCTTGTTGGATTTATTTGCCTCTTGTGAAAAATAAATGTTTTATCACATTATGGGGGAGTAATATGCTTTGTGCATACTACAAACCAATATAATGTGTATATTTGAGGTTGTGTCACATAGTGTTGATATTGTAAATTATCTTGCTTCTATGTGGCATGTTTTCTCAAACAAATTCCAATTTGCCAAATTGTTTTATTGCTCTTGTTTTGGATCTTGTTTGTGAGATACTTTCTTGATAGGGTTTTCCTAAAATGTGGAATGCTACATCAAAGTTGGAAAACCATTTGCTTCAAGTTATCTTAATCATTGCTTTGCATGATTGTTTAACTATTTGAGTCTATCAAGAATATCTTCTTTAGCATGGTGATTAATTCTTATCCTTCTCCGTATGCTTTCTTTGTTGTGAAGATGATCTTGGATTTATATGTAAACTACCACCGGGAAATAAATCCAAATACCTCTTGTTCTTGGACAATTGGTACTATATCATGTGGCACATGTATATTGATCATCTTTACATTGGCTATTTCTTTTAATTGCCTTATCTCTAGCCAAAAAATGTATTTGTTTTAGCTCCCATTGTCTTCCGTGACTTTTGTTATTCCATTTGATTTCGTTGGACTTGTCTTGTGTTATTTCTATGTAGGTAGATGTGATGATCCCACTTGTGTGCATTTTGTATTCAAATGCAAAATCATAAATAATGCACTAATCTTGGGGGAGCTCTCCTATATTTGTTATAACACACTCTTTGTGCTTATTTCAATTGGTATTGGTTTTTTGTTGGAAGACAAATCTTTTCTTTTTGGTACTTAGTGTGCCATCATAAAAAGTGTGGAGAGTTTGGTTTGTTTGTTTGAACCTTGCTCTCTTTGGGAGTTGGTGATCTCATTCCTTATTATTTATTTCTTACTCTTAAAATGAGATATGTCTTTGAGCATGTGTGTTTTAGTTATGCTTTATGCTCATTGGCTTTTGCTTGGTTCACTAGTTGAACTTTGGAGTCAATCTTGTGTTGATTTGATTCTTTGATATAATTTGGACAACCTTTTGTAGCTTCACAATTTTGTGTGCTCGCTTGTCCTTCTTGGTGTTTTGTCCAAATTGTATCTCCTTTGGCTCTTGAAAGTCTTGTGCATGCATATTTACTAAATGTATATTGTATGGCATGCTTTTGCTTTCTTTGATCAAATATATAGGAGAAGCTCCATCAAATCCTAAATCGGCTAAGATGTGCATGAAATTCAATTTCATATATATATGCACATATTTATGTGGAGTTTGTCCTATATGTTGTAGTTTCTAACTACTTTGGACCCAATGAGTTTGGGGACCATCTTGTACTTGAACTTTGTTTTAGGTACATGGAGATATATTGGTGCTTGTCTCAATAATAAGGATGAAGTGGTGACTAAATGATAATTTGAGGCAAGCTAGGATTATTGAAGAACTCCTATCTACTACATCCTACCTTTAATATCTCGGTAACAAGTATCTTTTTATGCATACTTCTCTAGTATCCAACCTTGTGTAGGTTGTTTTATGGCATTGAAAATCTTTATTTGCAAATGTTGTGCTTTTTGCAAGGATTCTAATGAAACCTCTTTATTGCAAATGTGAGCAAGTTGAGATGAGGACATATTATTGGGAACATATAAAAATCATGCTCATGATTCTCCTATCCCATATATGTCAACTTAGCAATCTTTTTGCATATCAATTCCTCAATAAGCTCACATGTGCAAAATTGATGAAATTGCAAATTTATTTCTTCCGTTTGGTATCCTTCATTTTGATACTTGTTGTTTTTATCAAAGCATCCCAACTATCTTCTTTCCCTTGTTGATATTTGTGATGTCTTTGACATGTTGGTGGTTGAAGTTTGTCAATATACAATAAGATAAATTGAGCCTTTGGCCATGCTTTAAAAGCAAAAATCTCATTGGTATATTGCATGCCTTCATTTTGGATATCATGTTCTATTCTTAGTATCTATTTTGTGTGTACATGGTTCTTTGTGATAATTATCTTTGTGATATTGTCTACTTAGAATCTTATACACATGAGAGATGATATCTCATTATTTGATATCTTATTTGAACCTTATGTGTTGGGATGGAATGCTAAGCAACATCATTCATTGAAGACTATGTGGATGCTCTATGCTAATCCTTGTATTAGTCTTATAATATGTTGTGTCATTTCTCTCACACATTCCTTGGTTGAGCCTTTTATATGTTATCCCTTACTTTTTGCTCAACCATTTCTTTGATGCAAGTGTTAAGCTTAATTTCTTCTCTATGATCTCTTGCAAATGGTTGCGCTTTAAATGTTATTGAGGGAGTGAGGATTCCATGTTGTGCAAATTGTATTCAAATACAAACATTCCAATTTTTGCACGTACCTTGGGGAGCTTCCTCATTTCATTTAAAGCACCATTTTGCGGTTAGCATAGTATTTAATTTCACTTGGTATCATTTTGTGTTGAATAATATTGAGGGAGTGATGATTCCATGTGTGTGCACCTTATCTTCAACTCAATAGAATATTTTGTGCACACACCTTGGGGAGCTTCCTCATATTATTTAGAGCACCTTTTCGATCTTATCATAAAATCTTTATTCAGTTTGTTCTTTGGATTGTTTGATTGCTCTCTTCATTTGTTGAAGTTTATCCATCGTGTTATCTTATTTTTTTTGCAATCTTTGATCCTCAATATAGTTTAGTTTCCTTCATAAATTTGTCTTTGTATATGTGCATGTGTTTTCACTTATTTCTTTTGGATATGCACACCGTTTTGGAGGAACTCACACTATATTGGCCTTCTAAGTTTTTTCGCCCATTTTGGCAATGGATGCCAATGGGGGAGAAGTTTCGAGGGTTTAACGGGAATTGGCTTTTATGCTTTGGTTTGTTCTTAAGCATTTGCCTTGCATGCTTTGCATGGTTGAGTATATAGTGGAAACTCCACCAACAACCTTGGTTGGCAATATATGCAATGAAATCAAGATCATTCACACGTGCATAGATTGTGGGGGAGTTTGCTCTATATATGGTGGTTTTACTAACATCACATACTTTTGTAGTATTTGATGTTAGTACAACCATTTTGGTTCTTTGAATTCATTATATAAACCCTCTCAAAGAGATTGTCATCAATTACCAAAATGGGGGAGATTGAAAGATCATATCGAGCCCCATGTGTGGTTTTGGTAATTAATGACAATCCCTATGGACTAATGGTTGCATTGAGTTATATGTGTAGGACTTGTCCATAGACAATGCTTGAACCATTTGTTGGAGTCAAGGTTGTAAGAAGAAGATTATGTGTTGACCAAGGTGTTATTCAAGGAGTGATCCAAAGATTGGTCTTAAGGGAGTTGAGCTTATGTTAAGTGTGTCTTGAAGAATAAGATTGAGTGAGCTCTCATGTGTATCCTCAAGACACCATCATTATGGAGAAAGAAGATTTGATTCGAGGATTGATCAAGTCAAAGCGCAAGTTCAAGATGAGCAACTAGAAGAGAACATATGCTTGAAGCTTGCCATCTATATTGTGATCATGGATATGTGAAGATATGCTTAAAGAGAGTCTCTTCCATAGTAGAGTATGGGGGAGCAATCCGCAAGACTTCACCAAGCAAGCTCAATCAAGAAAGGTGGTCCAACTTGAGAAGATCAAGATCGTCTTTATCCACCTCAAGTGGAATGCTCAAGGCAAAGGTATGATAGTGTTAGGGTTTCTTTCTTACCGGTCTCATGGTGTTTGTTGTGAGACCGGGTTATAGGATCGGTAGCCGTACTATCAAGAGGGGCTCTCGAGTGAGTAACTTAATTGTATCGTTCGGAGAGAGCTCAAACCTTTGCATACTTGGCATCATCTTTCTTGGTTCTTATTTGGGTTTTATCCATGTGAGGTTCTAGAGCTTGTGGTTATTTCCATGACAAGCTCTAGCTCATCAAAAACGGATTTCGCATGAAGCTCTTATTGCGTTTTTGATGTTTGGAGGTTTTACTGGTTTGCCTTCAAAGAGAGGTCAAACCTTTCATCATTTGGTTTTATACTCCCTTGTTGGACTATGATGTTTCTATGGATGAAGTTGTAGAGCTCGTTGTGGTGATTCCAACGAGCCCAAGATCATCGAAAACGGAGTCCGGATGAAAAAGTTATCACCGTTTTCGTATTGCAGTTTCTGCTCGGCGTCACCCAGTAAGGGGGGCGGATATTCCGGCCAGGGGGGGGCGGATTATCCGGCCTGGGGCGAAAATTTCGTTTCGGAATTTCTGCTAAGGACTTGAGTCGGCGTCACCCAGTATAGGGGGGCGGATAATCCGGCCTGGGGGCCGGATAATCCGGCCAGACGGATATTCCGGCCATATTTTGGCCGGATAATCCGCCCCTAAAGTCCTGCAACGGCCATATTTCGTGGGGGGGGGGGTATAAATACCCCTTCTTCCACCTTGGGCTGCACACGTTTTTGGGCTCTCTCTCCTCCATTGTTGACTTTGCAAGCTTGCCCTTCCTCCTCCATTCCTCCCATGATTCTTGGATATTTTTGAGGGAAAAGAGAGAGGAGATCTAGATCTATATTTCCACCAATCACTTTCTCCTCTTTGTGAGGGGAACCCATTGAATCTAGATCTTGGAGTTCTTTGTGGATTTCCTTTGTTCTTCCTCTCATATCTCTCCATAGCATTAGTTGCTTTGGTAGGATTTGAGTGAGAAGGATTTGAGCACCTTGTGTGCTCTTGCCATTGCATAAGTTGCATCGGTTTGAGTTCTCCCCGGAGATTCGAGTAAGTGAAAGTTTGTGAGCTTATTACTCTTGGGTTCTTGGAACCCTAGACGGCTTTGTGGCTTTGTGGTGCCTTTGTGGCTATTCTTGGAGCCTCCAATTAAGTTGTGGATGCGTGCCCCAAGCTTTGTGTAAAGGCCCGGTTCCGCCTTGAGGAACCCCTTAGTGGAAGAGTGAGCTAGGCCTTTGTGGCGCAAGCTCACACCGGAGAATAGGGTGAGGCCTTTGTGGCGTTGGTTAGGCCTTTGTGGCGATACCACACCCCTCCAACGAGACGTACTCCCTTTCAAGGGAGGAACTCGGGAATACATCATCGTCTCCGCGTGCCTCGGTTATTTCTATACCCGAGCTCTTTACTTATGCACTTTACATTGTGATAGCCTTCGTGCTTGAAGTCATATATCTTGCTATCACCTTGTTACTTGTATTGCTTAGCATAAGTTGTTGGTGCACATAGGTGAGCCTAGTTTATTTAGGTTTTATGTGCTTGACAAAATAAACGCTAGTTTAATTCCGCTTTTGTTCAAGCCATTCGTAAAATTTGATATCGCCTATTCACCCCCCCCTCTAGGCGACATCTGTGTCCTTTCAATTGGTATCAGAGCCCGGTCTCTCATTTTAGGCTTCACCGCCTTGAGAGCAAAGATGTCGGCTAGGGGATTAGTGCACAATAACACTTCTATTTTGATGGCACAAATTATGATACTTGGAAAATTCACATGCTTAATTATTTTCGGGTCATGGACCCATCTATGGAGCGAATTGTAGATGCGGGTTTTTCTCCTCCAAAGGATACTCAAAATCTATCTTTAGAGGATGAGAAAAACTTGTATCTCAATGCTCAAGCTACTCATGTGATTGTTAATGCTTTGAGCGATGTAGTTACCTTCTCCATCACACCTTTTCGGAGCGCTCATGAGATATGGACAAAGCTTCAAGAAAAATATGGTGTGTCCAAGATTATTGAGGATGATTGTATTCCTTCCACGTCCGGCCGCAATGAACTTTCATCCACTTCACCAAAGTGTGGCAAGACACAAGGTAATGATATGGTGAGTGGTGATGAAACTTGCAATGGTGATAGTATGCTTACTTTTGATGATCCTTCATCTCTATCTCATTGCAATGCTTCATCTTTGGACTTAAACACTTGTAGCCCCATAAATGTTTTACATGCTTGTGTTGATAGTCCTTGCATATCATGTGTAAATTTCTCGAATAAATCTCATGATGATATGCTTGCTTTGTCTTGTTGCCATGATACAAATGCTTCTATTTCTCTAGTATTTGTGATGCTAACCATATAGAGGAAACCGAAGAGTCTTTGGGCCAAGACAAGGTCTTGAATGGAGCTTCATGTATTTCTTCATCTTCCTCTTCTCACGGTTCCCACATATGCCTTATGGCTAGGTCTTCAAATCATAATGATGTTGAGGACAATGGTGAGGATGAGGAAAATGAAGAAGACTATATTGAGTATTTAAACAAGAAGGGTAAGGTGGTCTTTGATGCTTTGCATAACCATAAAAATGTTTTGCCCAACTTCTTTGAAATCATGAGTTGTGCTATTGAGAGCACAAAACTCATTGAGATGAAGGAAGAACAAATTGATAAAATGTTTTCTCTTGAGCGTGAGTATGCCAATGATATCCATGATTTAAAATATGCTCTAGAGGAAGAGCAAGAGCTTCGGGTTTCTCTTGAGGAGAAGCTTGAATCCTTGAGGAGTCATGTAATGAAATTATTTCTAAACTCACTAAAGAACGTGACCTCGCTCTTGCCAAGTTGTCTTCTCCTATTCATAATGATAATGATGCATGTGCTACTAACTCTACTTCTTGTGAAGCATCTATTTTGAAGGAGAATGTTGAGCTAAGGGCTCAACTTGAATTGCTAACTAGCAAGTATGGGAAATTGGAAGAAATTCATGAAAAGCTATCTAGCTCTAATGAGGATCTTCTAGTGTCCCATGCTCGCCTAAAGTTAGCTCATGAGGCTATATCTACAAAGGTAACATCTTGTGAGCCTCATGTGGGCACTAGCACTATTTCCCAAAATGCAATATTGCCATGTGCTAGTACTAGTAATTCATCCACTCATACTATTTCTACATCTAGTGATGAATTACCCTCCTTGCCTTGTTGCTCTAACAATGTAGCCTCTACTTCCACTAGTACTTGTGTTGTCACTAACCATGTAGAGGAAATCAAAGAGCTCAAGGCCCAAGTTACTTCATTGAAGAAAGACTTGGAAAAACGTCATGAAGGGAAGTCCACACTCAACAAGATCTTGAGTGTGCAACAATCCCCCAATGACAAGAGTGGACTTGGATTTATCTCTAACAACAAGAAGAAGTCCAAAATATACAAGAAGAAGAAGGGCCAAGAACAAGTCAAGAATTTGGCCAAGATTGTTTGCTTCAAGTGCAAAATTGAAGGGCACCATGTTAGATCTTGCCCTTTGAAGAAAAAGGCACTTAGTGAGAAGCAACAAGGGAAGCGGCCTCAAGTTCAAGCCCTTGCTCAACCTCAAGTTGAAGAAAGGTCACTTCCCAAGAAAATTCAAGCTAATGCTCCCCTTGTGGAGAAATCAAGTGAGAAGAAGGTGAAGAAAAGAACTTGCTACATATGCCATGAGAAGGGTCACCTATCTTCTTCATGCACTAGTGGTAACTCATCCAACCCTATCATAATTGAAGATGCTTATTCACTTTGCAAGGATAAGGTTGGCAATGTGTTTGCCAAATTTGTTGGTGCTCAAAGTGGTGTCAAGAAAAGAACCATTTGGGTTGCCAAACCTATTGTTTCTAACTTCTTAGGACCCAACTTGGTTGGGGACCAACAAGCCATTACTTGAACAATAGGTGTTGTTGGAGGGCATTGGAGACTCGGCTATATCATGAAGAATTAAGGGATCTTCATCAATTATATTTTCTCAAGTCAAGTCATTTGGATTATCTTATTTCTATCATATATCCAATGTTCCTCCTTGCGGTAACATGTATTTAACTTATCTACCTTGAAAGTTACTCGCCCCTTTACATGTGTTGGGTTTTGTATCTTGCATATGTTTGTATATGTTGTGCTTCCTACTTGCTTCATTTTGAGTAATCAAGTATGTGCATGTTGGTTTGCACACCATGTATGGGTGTTCTTGTTGAGCCTATTTCATCTTGTTTTATCTTACTTGGCTCTTGTGAGAGATTATTGGACCATCCCATTTTGGGAGAGTGATATGCTTTGCACCTCACAATCCTAAAAATGTGTGTACATGAGGAATACCACTTAGTGTTGATATTTAAAGATTATCTAGTTTCTATGTGGTATGTCATTCTCATGAGAAATTCAAATTCTATAATGTCCATTAATCATCTTGTTGGATTTTATTTGCCTCTTGTGAAAAATAAATGTTTTATCACATTATGGGGGAGTAATATGCTTTGTGCATACTACAAACCAATATAATGTGTATATTTGAGGTTGTGTCACATAGTGTTGATATTGTAAATTATCTTGCTTCTATGTGGCATGTTTTCTCAAACAAATTCCAATTTGCCAAATTGTTTTATTGCTCTTGTTTTGGATCTTGTTTGAGAGATACTTTCTTGGTAGGGTTTTCCTAAAATGTGGAATTCTACATCAAAGTTGGAAAACCATTCGCTTCAAGTTATCCTAATCATTGCCTTGCATGATTGTTTAACTATTTGAGTCTATCAAGAATATCTTCTTTAGCATGGTTTTTAATTCTTATCCTTCTCCGTATGTTTCTTTGTTGTGAAGATGATCTTGGATTTATATGTAATCTACCATCGGGAAATAAATCCAAATACCTCTTGTTCTTGGACAATTGGTACTATATCATGTGGCACATGTATATTGATCATCTTTACATTGGCTATTTCTTTTAATTGCCTTATCTCTACCCAAAAAAAATGTATTTGTTTTAGCTCCCATTGTCTTCCATGACTTTTGTTATTCCATTTGATTTTGTTGAACTTATTTTGTGTTATTTATATGTAGGTAGATGTGATGATCCCACTTGTGTGCATTTTGTATTCAAATGCAAAATCATAAATAATGCACTAATCTTGGGGGAGCTCTCCTATATTTGTTATAACACACTCTTTGTGCTTATTTCAATTGGTATTGGTTTTTTGTTGGAAGACAAATCTTTTCTTTTTGGTACTTAGTGTGCCATCATAAAAAGTGTGGAGAGTTTGGTTTGTTTGTTTGAACCTTGCTCTCTTTGGGAGTTGGTGATCGCATTCCTTATTATTTATTTCTTACTCTTAAAATGAGATATGACTTTGAGCATGTGTGTTTTAGTTATGCTTTATGCTCATTGGCTTTTGCTTGGTTCACTAGTTGAACTTTGGAGTCAATCTTGTGTTGATTTGATTCTTTGATATAATTTGGACAACCTTTTGTAGCTTCACAATTTTGTGTGCTCGCTTGTCCTTCTTGGTGTTTTGTCCAAATCGTATCTCCTTTGGCTCTTGAAAGTCATGTGCATGCATATTTACTAAATGTATACTTTATGGCATGCTTTGCTTTCTTTGATAAAATATATAGGAGAAGCTCCATCAAATCCTAAATCGGCTAAGATGTGCATGAAATTCTATTTCATATATATATACACATATTTATGTGGAGTTTGTCCTATATGTTGTAGTTTCTAACTACTTTGGACCCAATGAGTTTGGGGACCATCTTGTACTTAAACTTTGTTTTAGGTACATGGAGATATATTGGTGCTTGTCTCAATAATAAGGATGAAGTGGTGACTAAATGATAATTTGAGGCAAGCTAGGATTATTGAAGAACTCCTATCTACTACATCCTACCTTTAATATCTCGGTAACAAGTATCTTTTTATGCATACTTTTCTAGCGTCCAACCTTGTGTAGGTTGTTTCTTGGCATGGATATCTTTATTTGAAAATCATGTGGTTCTTGCAAGGATTCTAATGAAACCTCTTTATTGCAAATGTGAGCAAGTTGAGATGAGGACATATTATTGGGAACATATAAAAATCATGCTCATGATTCTCCTATCCCATATATGTCAACTTAGCAATCTTTTTGCATATCAATTCCTCAATAAGCTCACATGTGCAAAATTGATGAAATTGCAAATTTATTTCTTCCGTTTGGTATACTTCATTTTGATACTTGTTGCTTTTATCAAAGCATCACAACTATCTTCTTTCCCTTGTTGATATTTGCGATGTCTTTGACATGTTTGTGGTTGAAGTTCATCAATATACAATAAGATAAATTGAGCCTTTGGCCATGCTCTAAAAGCAAAAATCTCATTGGTATATGGCATGCCTTCATTTTGGATATCATGTTCTATTCTTAGTATCTATTTTGTGTGTACATGGTTCTTTATGATAATTATCTTTGTGATATTGTCTACTTAGAATCTTATACACATGAGAGATGATATCTCATTATTTGATATCTTATTTGAACCTTATGTGTTGGGATGGAATGCTAAGCAACATCATTCATTGAAGACTATGTGGATGCTCTATGCTAATCCTTGTATTAGTCTTATAATATGTTGTGTCATTTCTCTCACACATTCCTTGGTTGAGCCTTTTATATGTTATCTCTTACTTTTTGCTCAACCATTTCTTTGATGCAAGTGTTAAGCTTAATTTCTTCTCTATGATCTCTTGCAAATGGTTGCGCTTTAAATGTTATTGAGGGAGTGAGGATTCCATGTTGTGCAAATTGTATTCAAATACAAACATTCCAATTTTTGCACGTACCTTGGGGAGCTTCCTCATTTCATTTAAAGCACCATTTTGCGGTTAGCATAGTATTTAATTTCACTTGGTATCATTTTATGTTGAATAATATTGAGGGAGTGATGATTCCATGTGTGTGCACCTTATCTTCAACTCAATAGAATATTTTGTGCACACACCTTGGGGAGCTTCCTCATATTATTTAGAGCACCTTTTCGATCTTATCATAAAATCTTTATTCAGTTTGTTCTTTGGATTGTTTGATTGCTCTCTTCATTTGTTGAAGTTTATCCATCGTGTTATCTTATTTTTTGTTGCAATCTTTGATCCTCAATATAGTTTGGTTTCCTTCATATATTTGTCTTTGTATATGTGCATGTGTCTTCACTTATTTCTTTTGGATATGCACACCGTTTTGGAGGAACTCACACTATATTGGCCTTCTAATTTTTTCGCCCATTTTGGCAATGGATGCCAATGGGGGAGAAGTTTTGAGGGTTTAACGGGAATTGGCTTTTATGCTTTGGTTTGTTCTTAAGCATTTGCCTTGCATGCTTTGCATGGTTGAGTATATAGTGGAAACTCCACCAACAACCTTGGTTGGCAATATATGCAATGAAATCAAGATCATTCACACGTGCATAGATTGTGGGGGAGTTTGCTCTATATATGGTGGTTTTACTAACATCACATACTTTTGTAGTATTTGATGTTAGTACAACCATTTTGGTTCTTTGAATTCATTATATAAACCCTCTCAAAGAGATTGTCATCAATTACCAAAATGGGGGAGATTGAAAGATCATATCGAGCCCCATGTGTGGTTTTGGTAATTAATGACAATCCCTATGGACTAATGGTTGCATTGAGTTATATGTGTAGGACTCGTCCATAGACAATGCTTGAACCATTTGTTGGAGTCAAGGTTGTAAGAAGAAGATTATGTGTTGACCAAGGTGTTATTCAAGGAGTGATCCAAAGATTGGTCTTAAGGGAGTTGAGCTTATGTTAAGTGTGTCTTGAAGAATAAGATTGAGTGAGCTCTCATGTGTATCCTCAAGACACCATCATTATGGAGAAAGATGATTTGATTCGAGGATTGATCAAGTCAAAGCGCAAGTTCAAGATGAGCAACTAGAAGAGAACATATGCTTGAAGCTTGCCATCTATATTGTGATCATGGATATGTGAAGATATGCTTAAAGAGAGCCTCTTCCATAGTAGAGTATGGGGGAGCAATCCGCAAGACTTCACCAAGCAAGCTCAATCAAGAAAGGTGGTCCAACTTGAGAAGATCAAGATCGTCTTTATCCACCTCAAGTGGAATGCTCAAGGCAAAGGTATGATAGTGTTAGGGTTTCTTTCTTACCGGTCTCGTGGTGTTTGTTGTGAGACCGGGTTATAGGATCGGTAGCCGTACTATCAAGAGGGGCTCTCGAGTGAGTAACCTAATTGTATCGTTCGGAGAGAGCTCAAACCTTTGCATACTTGGCATCATCTTTCTTGGTTCTTATTTGGGTTTTATCCATGTGAGGTTCTAGAGCTTGTGGTTATTTCCATGACAAGCTCTAGCTCATCAAAAACGGATTTCGCATGAAGCTCTTATTGCGTTTTTGATGTTTGGAGGTTTTACTGGTTTGCCTTCAAAGAGAGGTCAAACCTTTTATCATTTGGTTTTATACTCCCTTGTTGGACTATGATGTTTCTATGGATGAAGTTGTAGAGCTCGTTGTGGTGATTCCAACGAGCCCAAGATCATCGAAAACGGAGTCCGGATGAAAAAGTTATCACCGTTTTCGTATTGCAGTTTCTGCTCGGCGTCACCCAGTAAGGGGGGCGGATATTCCGGCCCAGGGGGGGCGGATAATCCGGCCTGGGGGCGAAAATTTCGTTCCGAAATTTCTGCTAAGGACCAGAGTCGGCGTCACCCAGTATGGGGGGCGGATAATCCGGCCTGGGGGCCGGATAATCCGGCCAGACGGATATTCCGGCCATATTTTGGCCGGATAATCCGCCCCTAAAGTCCTGCAACGGCCATATTTCGTGGGGGGGGGGGTATAAATACCCCTTCTTCCACCTTGGGCTGCACACGTTTTTGGGCTCTCTCTCCTCCATTGTTGACTTTGCAAGCTTGCCCTTCCTCCTCCATTCCTCCCATGATTCTTGGATATTTTTGAGGGAAAAGAGAGAGGAGATCTAGATCTATATTTCCACCAATCACTTTCTCCTCTTTGTGAGGGGAACCCATTGAATCTAGATCTTGGAGTTCTTTGTGGATTTCCTTTGTTCTTCCTCTCATATCTCTCCATAGCATTAGTTGCTTTGGTAGGATTTGAGTGAGAAGGATTTGAGCACCTTGTGTGCTCTTGCCATTGCATAAGTTGCATCGGTTTGAGTTCTCCCCGAAGATTCGAGTAAGTGAAAGTTTGTGAGCTTATTACTCTTGGGTTCTTGGAACCCTAGACGGCTTTGTGGCTTTGTGGTGCCTTTGTGGCTATTCTTGGGAGCCTCCAATTAAGTTGTGGATGCGTGCCCCAAGCTTTGTGTAAAGGCCCGGTTCCGCCTTGAGGAACCCCTTAGTGGAAGAGTGAGCTAGGCCTTTGTGGCGCAAGCTCACACCGGAGAATAGGGTGAGGCCTTTGTGGCGTTGGTTAGGCCTTTGTGGTTATACCACACCCCTCCAACGAGACGTACTCCCTTTTAAGGGAGGAACTCGGGAATACATCATCGTCTCCGCGTGCCTCGGTTATTTCTATACCCGAGCTCTTTACTTATGCACTTTACATTGTGATAGCCTTCGTGCTTGAAGTCATATATCTTGCTATCACCTTGTTACTTGTATTGCTTAGCATAAGTTGTTGGTGCACATAGGTGAGCCTAGTTTATTTAGGTTTTATGTGCTTGACAAAATAAACGCTAGTTTAATTCCGCTTTTGTTCAAGCCATTCGTAAAATTTGATATCGCCTATTCACCCCCCCCTCTAGGCGACATCTGTGTCCTTTCATCTCCACCATCACCACGCCATCCCGCTGTAACATCTTGAGTTGGATCTTGTTATATTCATAGGGGAAACTTTCCCGGTGTTGATTACTCTTGTAGTTGATGTTATTGAGTGGAACCGTTGAATTAAGGTTTATGTTCAGATTGTTATTTACCATTATTTCACCTCTGATCATGATCCATATGATGTCTTGTGAGTAGTTCGTTTAGTTCTTGAGGACATGGGAGAAGTCAAGATGTTAGTAGTGAATTATTGTTGAGAAATATTTAATGGTTTGATATTGTTGTGGTGCTATTTCACTAGTGGTGTCATGTGAACGTCGACTACATGATACTTCACCATTTATGGGCCTAGTGAGATGCATTGTGTATTTGGCTACCGATTGTGGGGTTGCTGGAGTGACAGAAACCTAAACCTCCGTTGGGAAACCATTGCACCAGGGAGCGTAGGATCTTAGAGTTTAAGGCTGTGGTTAGATTTATCTTAATTACTTTCTTGTATTTGCCGATGCTTGCAAGGGGTATAATCACAAGTGTGTATTTATCCTAGTAAGGGTAGTGCGCTAGCACAGGTTCACCCCCATAACACCTATCAAATCAATAAATACTATTGGCTCTATGAAGCGAAAGCTCTTGACAGAAACTCCCGTGTGTCCTCGAGAACGTTTGGTTATTATAAGTACACAACCGGCTTGTCCTTTGCTGAAGAAAGGATTGGGCCACTTGCTGCAATTGTTACTACTGTCTTTTATTTACTCGCACTTTATTTACTCGTATTACCAAATACCCCTGAAAACCTGTTTGCTAGTATTTACAGTGATTCCTTGATCAAAACCGCTCATCAACACCTTCTGCTCCTCGTTGGGTTCGACACTCTTATTTATCGAAAGTACTACGATACACCCCCTATACTTGTGGGTCATCAAGAACACAACTCGACATACACACACTGCCACAGCTTCGACTACATACATGAACCCAAAATAAACATGACTAAATGATCAGGATACACTAGTGGAAAAAAGCCTATTGGTGGCGCACCATTTTGGCATATGCGTGGTGCATATAGGATGCGCTACCAATGCCACGCCACTAATAACAGATTATTGGTGGCGCATCTCAATATGCGCCACACATATGTTGAATATTAGTGGCGCATATAGCATATGCGCCATTAGTGTCTTCTGCGTGGCGCATATAGCTATATGTGCCACCAATACATAATGCGCCACTAAACACCTACAATATGCGCCACTGATATTTCGTACAAGTCCAAAAAAAACTGATATTTTCTGGTATTTATACACAGCAATGCACAAGAATATATATATAGGTATACAATATAACTGCAGAATACACAGCATGCAGTACAAAACAAATATATCATCATCACAAACAATTAGATCCATAATAGTGACAAAGTTCCCGAATATTAGAAGTGTTAGAGCATATATATATAGCCCAAGTCCATGCATTACACACATTACACATTACACATTACACACACTACACATCTCACCAAAAGACCGAGTAGACTACACCCGCAATGGTGAGCAAGACCGGGAGCCATCGGTGCGATCGGCTGCTCGGTGTTGGCATCGGCGGGAGGTGGTGTCACCAGAGCGACCTCCGGGTGCGCGTTCGTGTTGGCGGCGGCGGGAGGGGGCACCGGAGCGGCCGCCGGCTGCGCCTCCTCGATGTTGGCTGCGCCTCCTTGGCTGCGCCGCCGGTTCATGTCTCCTCCACTTGGAGACCGCGAGCTCTCTTGTCTTGTACCCTTTGTAGCAGTTTCCGCTGAAGTTGGTCACCGGCCTGTGCCTGGCAGTCCTCCCACTACTCGTAGACTCCTGGAACCCAACCACTGTACACCACGTACCACTTCGCCATCTCTCTATAGACATGTAGTATATATGTTATGCAACGAAAGGAATGACAAAGTGCAAAAACATGCTTGCATGATCACAAATACTATGGCGAGGATTCATAAGCCTAGAATAAAACATAGCATGGATGACGATCGATCATATATAAGCAAGTCCAACATCGAAAAAAAAGTTCGAATAGATCACACCGGCGACGACGATGAGCAAGATCGAGACCATGATCAAGAACTTCATCCGATTCTTCTTCCACACGTGTCTCCTCCACTTGGAGACCGCGAGCTCTCTTGTCTTGTACCCTTTGTAGCAGTTGCCGCTGAAGTTGGTCACCTGTGCCTGGCAGTCCTCCCACACTTCTTGTAGACTCCTGGAACCCGACCACTGTACACCACGTACCACTTCGCCATCTCTCTATAGACATGTAGAATATATGTTATGCAACGAAAGGAATGACAAAGTTCAAAAACATGCTTGCATGATCACAAATACTATGGCAAGGATTCATAAGCCTAGAATGAAACATAGCATGGATGACGATCGATCATATATAAGCAGTTCATAATACGAAAAAAAAGTTCTAGCGCCTGGAGGGGCCCGCCTCATCGTCGTTGGCCCCCTTCTTCGTCGCCGCTAGGCCCGATCGAGCATCTCGTGCGGCGGCGGGGGCGGGGAGGAAGTCATCCTCCACAATCTTGTGGAGGCGACCGAAGTCCTCCGCGAGCAGCGCCAAGAGGCGCCGCCGCTCCAACTCCATGAAGCCGCGCCCTCCCTCCTCCGTCGCGTGGCGGTCGCGTGACTCCTTGAGCCCCGACTCAAGAAGTAGGCCGTCCCACTCGTCGTCGCGCGCCGCCTCCTTGTTCTCCATCCGCAGAGAACGCCACGAGGCGTGAATGGCCGCCTGTTCTTCATTCTCGGGGTCCGAGATGGCCCACTCCATGTCGTCGATCTCTGCCTGGACTTCCGCCTCCATGCGGTCATTCTCTTCTTCGTCCTCCGGGTAGTCCACCTTGGGGACTTCTTCCTCCTCGCCGTCGGACGCTGGAGGTGGCGGCGTTGGAGGCAGCGTCGGAGGGGGAGGGGGTGGTGGTGGGCGTCGGCTCATCATGGCGTAGGTGGTGATCTTGCGGCGCACCATGGCGGCGGAGGCATACCTAAAAGCAGAGAGAAAAATGTTTAGTACAACAAATAATCGATCGGAAAATTCGACATGACCTTTGCTGTTTTTTTGACCTAGGAGTGCCCATTTCTCAACCGAAACGGAAGTAAATCGACATTTCGGGAGAAATGGGCAACTCATTTAGAAATAACATGCAGCAAATTCATATTCCAGCAGCAGCAGCAGCAAAATTCATATTCCAGCAGCAGCAGCAAATTCATATTCAAATTCATATTCCAGCAGCAGCAGCAAATTCATATTCCAGCAGCAGCAGCAGTTTCTGTTAAATTCATATTCCACTAGTAAATTCATATTCCACTAGTAAATTCATATTGATTAATGTGCTCCACTAGTTTCTGTTAAGATGCATACAAGTTTAGAGAAATACACTCAACAGTACAGCATTCAACAGTACAGCATTTCAAGTTCAGAGAAAAACACTCAAGTTCAGAGAAATACACTCAAGTACAGCATTCAGAGAAATACACTCAAGTTCAGAGAAAAACCACTAGTACAATCACTCAGAATAAAGTAGTCATGTTTTCAACATTTCATATCTATCCATTTAAATGGAAAACTTATTTTGTAAAACAGTAAAAGCACATACTGTACAATACTTTAGAACTTATGTCAAATTAATTATCCATGCTAGGAGCAAACTAGATTTTACTGAAATAAAGATCATCACATTCCAAGTGAAAACCGAACAATCTAATCATGCACATGCTCGAAGAAAATCCCATAAATCATCTAAATAGAGATAAATAACTCAAGAACAATGAAAAACATTCTAATTCGAGCAACATGATCCTATAATTATGATATAAATGCATGTTTTTCATATGCCCTCGGATGGACCAACTGCTAAGGTACATTGCCATTGTTCAAACTTTTTTCACTTGGTTTCAATGTTCATTCGACAGTAGTGATTTTCATTGCATATGAAAGAGTGTAATTGTTCTGTCAATTAGATAGTAGGGCCATTTAACACTTATTTGTAGCATCTGTCTATTGAATAGCTAATGACCACTAGCTAAACCCAAAAATGCCAGCTTCCTCATACTTTTCAACTCAGAACAGAACAGTTTGCAGTGCTGTGAGTTCTTCAGCCAGAACAGTTTGCAACAGATATGCAAAAGGGTGCCGCTAAGCAGAATTTGGATAGAGGGGGGGATCGAGGTGCGGCACCATACCTTGGAGGATGTAGGCGACCTTGGCGGAGTCGAAGCGCAGGGGAAGGAGCGCAGGGGATGGCCGAGACGGAGCGCAGGGGAAGGAGACGGAGGAGACTGCCGCCGTCTTCGAGCGGGCGAGGAAGGGGCTTCGAGCGGGCGAGGATGGGGCTTCGACCGGGTGAGGAAGGGGCTTCGACGGCATCGATGCAGATCTCCAGGCGGGCGGCGGCGGAGCAGAGCGAGAGTGGGCACCAGCGCGCGGAGCAGAGCATCGTCGATGCAGATCTCCAGGCGGGCGGCGGCGGAGCAGAGCGAGAGTGGGCACCAGCGCGCGGAGCAGAGCGGCATCGATGCACATCGTCGCGAGATCGGGCTAGGGCAGAGAGCTCGGGGGTGGGGGGGGAGGGGAAGAGGAAAGAAGTCTCGGCCGGCGAAGCGATATTTCGCTAAGTGTCAACTATGCGTGGCGCATTTTGTGCTATATGCGCCACGCATATTTGATGCTTAGTCAAATAGCACGACCTCATACCATATGACAGATTCGGTCACTAGCTCAAGTGGTATAGCGTCCGATCCAGCCCAGAGGGGGATCCAGGGTTCGAACCCTGCAGGTTGCACACCTTTTTTTTAAATTGTTTTTTCACAATTTCTAACAAATAGAATAAGTTACTTCAAAATAATAGTTTGTAATAGTAAAAAAACACAAACATCGTCATGTCACATCTTTTTCTCACTTTATTTGCGAGTATCATAATAGTGCGTGCTACTCTGCTTGGTGTCAACTATGTGTACGTATCTCTGCTTGGTGCACAACCATGGAAGGAGGTTGTACGGCCATACAAACACGGGCCAGGTACTGTGCGTGCTACTCTGGTTGCCAAACGGATTGAGTCCATCGGTGCTCATACCAAGCCTGATGTTCCTTGGATCGGCCCCGAACTCATGGAAGTCGATGTCAAGTGCGTTCCACTGGCTAGCGTCTGAAGGGTGTGTCAGAATCTTGCCCTTATGCGGATCATCTTCGGTCTTCTTCCTATCCGCGTGCCATCGCATGAGCTTTGCTTTCTTAGGGTCTACGAAATACCGCTGCAGACGGGGAGTGATAGGGAAGTACCATACCACTTTCCGAGGTACTTTCTTGTTCCCTATCTTGTATCGTCCTTGGCCGCACACCGGACATGTGGTTCTCTCCGCGTACTCATCCCGATAAAGTGCGCAATCATTGATGCAGGCGTGGTACTTAACGTACGGCAGGTTCAGAGGGCACACGATTTTCTTGGCCTCCTCGATATTAGTTGGACACGTGTTTCCCTTAGGAAGACGTTTTTGCTAGAATCTCATGTTTTTATTGAAGCTTACGTCGGTCCATTTGCTTTCCGCCTTCATCTCCAGAGCCTTGAGCGTGACGCTCAAGCGTGTATCCTCGGGTCGGCACCCAGGAAACAACAGAGTTTTCCCGTCAATCTCCATCTGCTCCAGCTTGGCTTTCTCTCTGGTAGCAGCTTTCGCATTGCTCGTCTCCTTGAGGAGCAGTTCCTGAACATGTGGGTCCTGCAAGGCTGAGGTTAGTCGTGTCTGTGTGCCCGTCGACGCCGCGTCTTCTCCATCATCATCATGTCCGTCGCCGCCATCTCCTTCGTGATGATCATCATCATGTCCGCCGCCGCCATCTCCTTCGTGATGATCGTCATCATGTCCGCCGCCATCTCCTTCGTGATGATCATCATGTACGCCCTCGTCTTCAGAAACACCATTGTTGACGTCCTCGTCATCTTCAGAATCATAGCCGGGCATGAAACCACGCGTGAGCAGGTGACTCTCCAGGTCTGCGGAATCAGGGTCGAGTAAGCTTCCGAGTTTGCATGTTCGACACGGACATCTTATGTGGGTCCTCTTGTTCATCCTCATGTCGGCCACCGCGCGTTCCTTGTATCTAGCCACTTGACCTTCGCTCATTTGTCTGACCATGGTTGCCTGCGCGGTATATATAGAGAAAAGAGAGTACCTTAGAATCACACATCATCATGCACTCACTCACACACACACACACACACACACACACACACACATGCATGCATGGTCGCCGGAAAAATTCGGCATGACCTCTCCTAAAAATAAGATGTATGGGTAGTGCAAAAATTTGCCGAAACGGAAGTTAATCAACATTTCGGCAAACATCCATGCACCACGCCATAGCAAGCAACATGCTCTTGCTTCTTCGTCACCTGTAAACATTCATGCACCACACACAAGCATGCATGCATGCGTGTACACCGCATGCGAGACGTCCACCGGCCACACAAAACATCCATATGCATGTCCTCCAACAACTCACCTAGTTGGTTTAGTAGATCTATAACTTAGAGAGGCTTTCCCTCTCAAAACTATGGAGCAAAGTAGGTTTAAAAACCAAGAATGGAGGCAAGAATGGAGAAATTGAGGTGGTGGGGAGGAGGAGGACGACCTAGATCTAATTTGGTGTTGGATGGAGAAGAATGAAATGGTGGTGGTGGGGCTGCCAACTTATAGATCTGGCCGACCTTATCAGTGGCGCATATTGAACAAAATGCGCCACTGATAAGTCTGCCACCTTTTCAGAGGTGTGGGCCCCACTAGTTATGCGTGGCGCATATAGCAATATGCACCATTGATATTTTATTTATCAGTGACGCATATTGCTATATGCGCCACGCATAACACTGGCAGGGGTCAGGCCAGTGGGGCCCAGGTGGGTCCCACAGACTTATCAGTGGCGCATTATGCATAATATGCGCCACTAAAGGGTAAAATATGCGTGGCGCATATTGCAAATGCGCCATTGATAAGCCAAGATATTTTGTCGACGACCCTTCTGGTGGGTCCCACAGACTTATTGGTGGCGCATTTCGAGCAGAATGCGCCACTAGTAAAAAAAATATCAGTGGAGCATATTTGATAATGCGCCACTAGTAAATACTAGTGGAGCATATTGATTAATGTGCTCCACTAGTAAAACATCTATCTATAAGCCTTTTCCCACTAGTGATAACAAGGTTAATACCAACAATCACCCCCTTAACCTTGTTATCCTTTTTTATTGGAAACTCCATGGCGATCTTCAAAGTAGAGCTGGCTCATCGTCAGCAGTCGCGGCAGTGAGAAGCGCCCGCTCCTTCCTTGGTTCGGTGCAGTTCTTGGAGTAATGCCCATACTCTTGGCAGTTGTAGCAGCGGACTTTGCGAATGTCAAACGTACTCTTCTTCTTGCCAGCGCCGCTGAGGTAGCGAGAGAGCCACTCCTCCTCCGTGAGGAGCAAGCGACCTCCACCACCATGTTCACCGCTGTCGATGTCGTCGTCCGCATCGCTCCGGTCCTCCGCCGTCTTGAGCCTTCCCACAAGCTCCTCCGTGGACATGGTTTTAAGATCAAGAAGCTGCTCAATGGCAATAGCTACCTGGGTGTACTTGGATGGCATGATGCGAAGAAGCTTCTTCACGACCTTCACCTCCTTGAAGTTCTTGCCGAGGGTGCGCATCTTGTTGGCGATCCCGTTCATCCGCATGGCGAGCTCGTTGATGGTCTCGCCGCTCCTCATGCGGACGGCATCAAACTCCTTAAGGAGAGTCTGCACCTTGGCCTCACGAACACGCGCATCGCCCACACGCATAGACTTGATGGCGTCCCATGCCTCCTTTGTCGTCGCCTTCACGGCAAGCGTGGAGTGCATCTCCGACGGCACGGCTCGCAGAATTGCTGCAAGCGCCGTCCTATCCTCGCTGAAGCTCCCGGCTCCCTCGACGGCGTCCCAAACGCCTTGTGCCTCCATGTTCACCTTCATGATCAGCGCCCACTCGAAGTAGTTCGTCGCCGTCAACGGCGGGTAGACGACGGTGCTGCTGGCCTGGGCGACGACGCGCTGCTGCACCACCACCTCGCGGCCGCCACGCCGCGTCGGGCTCCTCCCACGGCGCACCGGCGAGGCTGAGCCACCACGGCGACCGGGCGAGCGCGACGGAGTGCGGGAACCATCGTCTGCCATGGCTCTGATACCAAATGACAGATTTGGCTGGAGGTAGAAGAAGAGTACACAGGAGATTGGCACCGCGCAACTTATGCCTTTTCTGTCTCACTTTCTCTTAACAAATCAAGCAGATTACATGGGCTTAAATAGCTGTATCACCGCAACTAACGCGCACCCACTAACCACTACCCTAGCATGCACACACACACGGTCTAACCCACTAACGGCTGGATCCACTAATGCCTCCACTAACAGCACACACACGTACAGACTTGAGTCACTTGCAAGTTTCTTCAGCTGAACTCACTCGACGCATGCCGCAATACGTCCACTTCTTCAGCTCCTTCCGCTCCGCAACTCGCCAGCTTGAACTCCTCTGAACCTGTCGCATGCAGCTAACTAATACAACATACTTTGCTTTGCATTTGTGCATGAGAACACAACTCGACATACACACACTGCCACAGCTTCGACTACATGCATGAACCCAAAATAAACATGACTAAATGATCAAGATAACAAGGTTAACACCAACAGCCGGTCTCGGCATCCACATTAAGGCTGTAGACGTCCGAATAGTCCTGGCAGAGCCAATGCACCGTGCCCCGTCGCATGATGGCGTTTCTCTAAATCAGGCTAAAAGTTATGCGCTGCTACCTCAGACGGTCTAGGCAGCAGCGAGACGCGCTCCAGCTCCGTTGATCAGATGAGAACATGTAAAGATCGTAGTGATCGACGTCCTGGCTAGCGACTATGGCTAGCATTTTGAATAAGGCGGAGAAACCCGGCAATAGCTGCCGCGCTGTGGTTGGCTGTCGGAGGAGGAGGAAAAGAAGTTGGCCCCTATTAGGATGGCGAAGCCGTCCAGATGGGCGTTGCCATCACGTTACTTGTAGAGCAACGGGGGAGCACCTCGCGGGTGCCAGCGAATAGGTTACACATGGCGTTTCACCCACGGGCGTAGCGTCTTGGAGGCCATACAAGGCCGTGGCCTAGTCTTAAAAAAAATAAAGAACACTAACTTCAGGTTAATTAGCACATGTATTTATCACTATTTGCTCCAGTTTGCTTAATCTGGCTCGGTCTATAAAAATGTTAAGAATTTTGGCCCATGCTTTCTTTGATGTCACGTTCCGCCACTGGTTCCACCACCAACAGAGATGATTAGGTTCTATACACAGTCGCAGTACATTGTCACTGAATGTGATGCAAGACGGAAACAAAGATGATCAGTAGAGATGACTATCTTCTATTCACAGTCCCAAACTCCCAAGCGACACGAATTTTCTCCTGCACATAGGGCCTCCACATAGACATGTGATGGGGCCAAGGGGTACGATCCACAGGAGCTGCATGGGTGGACGGCTTAAAACAGTTGTTGTCCAGCATCCCTGGCCTTTTGAACTGCATGCGCTTGGAGAGCATCGAGCTGTTGGCCATGGATTGCCACCAACGAATTTTTTAAAAAAAAATAGAGGCAAAAGAATTGTCTCATCCATTAATTAAGAAGAAGAAAATGTCTAATTAATTAACGGAAAACCGGACTAAAACGGTTACAATACCAAACCACAACAAAACCGAGCTAGCAAAACAACAACCACACCCTCACGACAACAACTTCGAACCATCAACATGACACAACCACGATGAAAGGCCAAGAAATTGAGTCATCCATCAAGCAACCACGGACAACTTTCATGTAGCATCACTCTTACTGCTTCTACATTTGTTTGATTTCTCCTTCATGGCGCCCCCTCTCTTTCTCTTATCCCTGTTGCCTCTTTTCTTCAAGAGACACCTAATTGTCTTATGGAATCCTGGGTTAGCAGCAGCCAAAGTTGCCACGAAATCACAAATCTCTTTAGCGACGAGGTGCTAACGGGCCTTGTCCCCTGTGGATATGGCCGGTTTTGGGCCGAAATGCACACACCTTAGATATAAGAGTACTAGTACTTTCTCCGACCCATATTACTCTTCGCTAATACACGCTAGATACATTCATATTAGTGAAAAATAATATGAATCGAAGAGAGTACTAAGTTTGTATGCTTGAAAAAGGCCGACGACAACAGAGCTTTTATAGTTGCATCATTTGCTGAGTCCGAAATAAATGCAGATTAACTAGACTTAACATATAATTCCACATAAGGATGTGGCTTGAAGGCGTCGTGTATTTTTGCATCATTTAGTGCAACCTCGTTCGAGTGCTTCAGTATCACTCTTTTGAGCATCGGCGCACATCTCAATACGAGCTCCAAGAAATTAAACTCGTGATCGTGTCCTTGGAAGCCGTCAATTTCCACTTCTTCTAGCTTAGTCAAGGTGACTGCTTTGCTTGTCCAGTCGGTGGGTTCGCAACAACACTCTTCATCACATCCCATTAGATCCTCTTAAAGAAAACAAATTAACACAAATGTAACCTTACTAGTGGGCGGATGTTGGGGGCACAACACAACACTCCGTAAATAATGCAAATAAAGAGTTTGTACTTCAGCAAAACATCCCTTCATTACCCAAGGCATCTTTATTAAATCTATTTGGTAGTATCTCCGTTTCGATGAATAAAGCGCATGCGTATTCCAAGACAAACTATGATTAAAAAAATTGAGCAACAAAATCTTAATCATTTTTCACGTTATCAGTATCGTTGGATTATTGATGAAAAATACTTTCTAATAATGCCAATTTTATACCAACAATCTTTATATACTTATTAGAGTAATCCTTGGTCAAAGAAAAAACATGAAAACCAAAGGAACGCCTTATTCATTGGAATGGAGAAAATATGATTTATATTAGGCAAGCTGAGAACATATCAAAATTACTTATTGGTACATCAATACCCTCCGGTCCAGTTTCTAGGTCATCGCTGAACGTTAATTTACCAATGTAACATAAATTGTATTATATAGAAACTATACCATTAAAAAATATAACATCTGATGTTCTGAATGACAATTCTTTGTAATATATACCTCGTATTACGTTGCGCAAATTGAAATTTTTTGGGACGTGCGCGAAAACAAGAGATCGGAATGGAGGGAGTAACAAATTTTCATGAATATATATGCTGGATTTTACTACATGCACAAATGAAGAAATAAAAAAAGCAGAAGCATAGAAGAGCAGATGAGAAGGAATTAAATTGCGTACCATGTGTCCAAGCTGAGGTATGAGCAGGACGACCTTGAGGCTACGTGCAGCAGGGAAAATACGACGCATCCCCAGGAGATACGACGCTATTGCTCCATAGACATGGAACCCAGTTGTTGTGAGCTGTAGCTCCAAATCCAAGACAGAGAAGTCAGCAGCGACCTGCAGCTGCAGATGCTTCTCTACTTCTTGCTCCAGGTAATCATCCGGGAACTCCTCAAAATAGTCAGGGTCGAAATAAGACTGTGCCTGCAGAAACAAGAAATTCCATTCATTTGCTGATAGTGATAGGGCAAATTTGTTTGATGATGATTAAGTTAACAAAACAGATCTTGATGGATGGATCGAAAAGCTAACTGGAACAGCATCTATGCGCAGCAGCGAAGGTGTCTGTGGCGACGACGAAGTCGTCAAGGTCACCGCCTCAAGGACCCAATTCCCAAATGCCGTATCCCAGCCGGAACCAAGGCACTCAGTGTAGCCGTACCGGCATTGCCAAAAGACCTACTCCGCCATGGGTGCCACGACCGACAAGGTGAGGTCATTACCGGCGAAGAAGGACATAGAGAGTTGCTCAACCATGGGGGCGGCAACGTCGACGCGATGTACCCTTTCACGCTCCTCCACGGAGAGCTTGCGCAGCGTCGCTGAGTGGACCGTGATGGCGTAGGTGTGGCCGCATGACCAGACGCAGCGGACGGCGTAGCTTAGGACGAGCAGGCGGGGGCACTGGGCGACCAGGGTGGCCAGGCCGTCGGCGTCACAGTAGCCACAGATGAAGAGCGTGGTGAGAGCTGGGAAAAGGCACTCGCCGCTGCCGGCGGGTTGAGCCGGCTGCACACGGAGATTTACCCGATTATTTCCCATGGAGAGGGAGATAGAGGGGCGCGCTCGAGGAACGGCAGCTCAACGGGATGGTAGATGTTCCCGACGCCCAACGGGATGGCGAGGGCGAGCTCCTCCGGCAAAAACCACGCGGCGGCGGCAAGTACCGAGCTGACTCCGCGGGCGGTGAGGGGTTCGTCGGCGACGGTGATGTCGAAAGAGGATACGATGGCGTCGTCCCGAGCAAGGGCGTTGAGTGCCTTCTTGAGTGTGCGGAAGGCAACGTCGCGGAAGGCGAGCGCCGGGAGGCTGGTCCAGAGGCCGCGCCACCGGCGAGAGAGGACGCGTGTGCGGGCGGCGGCGGCGGCACAATCGAGGCGGCCGAGGACGAGGAGGAGCAGAGCATCGGGCAGGGCGCTGATGCGGTCCGCTTCGGATGGACTAAACCCTAGCTCGACGCAGTTGCGCGATACGGGAAATCCTATACCCCCCTCAATGCGGGGGTTCTTGCTCGTGCCGCACACCCACTTTAGGTACGCGTGTCAGACGGGCCAGGCCCATTAGCAAGCGCCGGCGAGGGAATCAAGCGCAGCGGCGAGGGGAGCAGGCGAACGCCGGCGAGGGAAGCAAGCGCGGCGGTGCCACGAAGCCGCCGACACCGCGGCTGGCCGCGGTGGAGGCGGCGGAGCAAGCTATGGAACTTAGGGTTTGGGGGTGGGGGTCTTAGGGTTGGGGGTGGGAGCTCGCCGGCACCGGAGATGGAGGCGGCCGAAGAAGAAGGTTAGAGGAAGGGGTTGGGCGGCGGAGGACCGGCGGAGGGAGGGCGGTGGTCGGCGGCGGTAGAAACTTCATTGGGGAAGAAGATTAGGTAGAAGAGAAGTGTGCGGCGTTAGGGATAACGCCGCTTTAAGCGGCATACATGACCTCCCGCGCGATATGCCAGATCGAAGGAGCCGCCACCCTGACGACTCCATGTCGATTGATGGTTTACTGATCTGCCCGCTTAGGCCTCGTTCGTTTAATCCACAGGGGGCAGGGATCGGTCTGGATTCGGCCCAGTTTGGGTTTTCCAGCCCGGCGAGGTAAATTATCCAGCCCAACCGAATTTTAGCCTTTGGTTAGAGCACGCTGTATAATTTTGCGCGCGAGAAATTGTTTTCGGCGCTGTAAAACTCGTTTAGCGCACGCGCTCGCTGTTGGCCAATCTCAGGCGCCGTAAAAATCGGTTTTAGCGCGCAGGGGCAGAAAACAGGTTTCACAGGCGCTCTAAATTTGCAGCGCGCGCCAGGCGCCATGTAGCCCAAATTTGACAAGATGATCACAAACACACTACATATAGATGATTCGCATATGAAATTCAACAAGTTCATCAAAAGCTTGCGCAATACAAATAAGTTCATCATTCCCTACACAAAAGATGACCCATTGGTCGCACTACAAACACATCAAACATCAATGTTTGATCCATCCTTCTCCTCATCATCACCATCATTCTCACCTTCCTCTTCTTCTTCCTCCTCATCATCTCCATCTTTGGCTTTATCGTTTGGAACTTGAACGGTGGTATGCACATGAGTTGCATTGACCGTTGCATCTCCGTAGACATCTCCCAAGCCACCCATGTTCATCATAGTAGCCATGAATCCACCCAGTTGCACATTCATGCCACCCATGCCTCCATACCCACTAGATGTTGCACCCATGCCCATAGGCACTTGGACCTTGTGCACCCATGGCAACATAGGTATTTGGAGGTGCTCCCATGGCACTCATGCCTCCGAAGCCACTTGTTGGTGCTCTCATGCCTCCCATGCCACCATAGGCACTCATGCCTCCATAGCCACCTCCCGTAGCTCCATAGCCACCATAGGAAGGTGCTCCCATGCCTCCCATGCCACCATAGCCACTTCCCATAGTTGCTCCCATGCCTCCCGCCAACATCCTCTTTTTAGCCAAGATCTCATCACGACGATGGTTGATCCACTCCTTTTGCCTCTCATCCAAATTGCTTGTGTCCATCAAGAACAATTGTTTCTCTTCCTCCATGAGTTTTTGATTTTCTTCCATAGCCAACTTCTTCTCCTCCAAAGCGAGCTTCCTCTCCTCAACCGTCGCCTTGCGTGCCTCGGCCGCCTCATCCTTCTCTCTATCCATCTTGTGCGCTACGGCGGCTTCCTTTCTTGCATCCGCAATGGCCACCACCGCCTTCGTCAACTCATCTTCTCCACCCTTCTTCTTGGCTTCCTTTGCTAGCTTTCTTCCCATGGGCCTTTTGCTCTTCGTAACCGAATTAGGAGTAGGGCTTCTCTTGCCATCTTCACTTGTTGCATCATCATTATCATCAATGATTTGTGCATCGATGGTCTTCAAACCACTAGTGGGCACCGCAAGAATAACACGGGTCTTCCACTTCTCTTCATTCTCTAGCTCCTTGTAACAATGGCACATTTGGAAGGACTTCCCCACGGTCACATGGCCTTTCTTGTTCTTCTTCCCCTTGCCTCTATACATGTTTTGAGCCATGTTGTACTACAAGCAAAAAAGATGTCATGAGCACAAATTCATACACAAGTAGGGACAATGAACCTTGTTTGTAGCCACTCACCTTGTCCCTATCATTTGTGCCACTTGGATTGGCCTTCTCTATGCCCGCCAAGATTCCCGCCCACTTTTGACAATCGGTGGAGATGGTTGACCAACGGGAACGAAGAGAACGATCGGTCTGCTCAATGCCACTCTTGTTGTACTTGTCAAAGTACTCCTTCATGCGATCCCAATATGTATCTCTACTTTGATCCGTGCCAACGGTGGCATCCATGCTCACATTGCACCATGTCTTGCAAAGCAAAATGTCTTCCGCCGGGGTGTAGTTGGATGATCTCCCCCTTGGTGCCTCAATCAAACCTTCTCCTTCCTCATCCACATCAAAATCCTCCTCTTGGGATGCATGCGGCGCATAGTTGGAACCAACATTCATAGTGGACATGAATGTATCATCGTCAACACTACAAGCTAAGCGAGCACAGATCAAACACTAACTTCTAGATCATGTTCCTCTCAAATTTGACACAAAGTTGCAATTTTTTACCTTGTAGTCATTTCCTCGAACACCTCCGGCGTGAAGTTCGTCGACGGTGATGTCGGTTGGTTTGGTTGCGGCGGAGGCGGCGCTTCGGGCTGGAAGTGGAACTCCGCGGCTGCCACGGTGTGCAGCGATTGCGGCATGACTTGGGCGGCGGCGGCCTTCGCCTTCTTGGCCGCGGCGGCGCCACCCTTTGTCTTCTTTCGCGCGGCGGCGGCGATAGATGTTGGGCGCTTGGCAATGGCCTTCTTCGGCTTCAGTGCAGGCACGGTGGCGGCGGGCGCGGTGTTTGCTCGGGGCGCGACGAACAGCCCACGCGCGAGCCCCCCACTAGGGTTTCCGGCGGCGGTGGCGGGATTTGGAGGAAGAGGTGGCCGCATCGCGGCAGCGCCGGCGGCGGCGGGCGCGCAGGTGTAGGGAGGAGTGGGAGGGGTGGAGTTGCGCGCTTCCATCGCCGGCGGCAGCGCAGCGCGGGAAGGTTCAACGAGGCGGTTGGAGCTTCGCGCGCGGCCGTTTTGTTTCCAGCGTGCGGTAGCGAAAGCGGTAGAATTAGCGCACGAGATAGCGCAGGATGCCGCGCGCCAATTTTTTTTACCGCGCGTGCTATTTTGCAGCGCCTGCTGGAGCGCGTTTTTAGTCACTCCGCGCGCTATATTGGCAGTTTTTTGTGCGCGCCCAACTTATACAGCGCCTGTTGGAGATGCTCTTATGTCCGTCCGGGATTTCGGCCCACAATATCCCGGCTATTTTGCACTACACGGATCTGGAAAAAAAGCATCGCCATCGAAGGTGTGGAAATTTTTCCACGACACAAAATCGCGCTGGTTATTGATTTGGTGACGGAACGGGATCAACCTGATCCTTGCCTGGAATAGATCCACGTCTCGATCTAATCCCCCAAAAACGAATGTGGCCTTACTATAGACTAAAACCTAGATAGATCCCCTTCTCGTGGCCGGACGAAGGGTTTACAGTCCATATGTCTTATTCTTACCTCTATATGTAGGGTGTGTTTGGTAGACCGACTCAACTCAGAATCTTCAATCTCAATCGAGATTTTGTTGTTTGGTAGCCCGGTTTGCTCATTTGGGCACTGTCCAACTCATACGAATATTGCCTCTCAGCCCTGCCTGGATGCGAAGCCCGAATCGAGCTTCACAACGGAGCTCGGCCGGACTGCCCCAAAAACTTACGCCGCGTCCCGCGCCAGGCGCCGAAACCGCAGGGGTCATCGCCCCTCCCCCCACTCTCATTTTCCCTCGCAGGCCCTTCTCTCTCCCTTCCCATCTGCATCTCTGGCTGCACCTTGGGCTGCCACCTCGCGCCGGGGAGGCCGGTGGCCGAGCTCATCACGCCTCCGCACCTTGCGCTCGAGCTACTCCACCTCGCCCATGGAAGATCGGTGCCCGAGCTCATCTGAATCTTGCGCCTGACCCCCTCCCCGACCCTGCTGTGGCGGCGGCTCCCACTGCTCGCCGCGCATGGATAGGATGGTGGCCGTGCTCCTCCGCCCCCAGCGGCGCATCGACGAGCACAGCGATCATCGCCTCGACGAGCACAAACATCCTCGAGCTCGTCTGCTCATGCCGCCACTATCCTGGATGACGCGCCTCCCCGCGCCGCCACCAGTCCTGCCCGATGACCAGCGCCGCCTCCTAGAGCCGCCATCAGCGCGACCGACCAGCTAGCACATCGACAACGACCCTCCCTGAGCATGTCCACGAGATCTGCGCGAGCGCATCGATAGGGATGAACATGACCTGATTGCTTTCTAACTTTCTTCCAGGGGCCTGATTGCATTTAACTTTGGTGTAGGGACCTGATTGTTTTTAAATTTTGGTGTAGGGTCCTGATTGCTTTCAAATTATCTCTTTAGGGACCTAGTTGCACTTATTTATGTACTCAACTTACACATGCTACCAAACAACATCTCACCTCAGAATATCCCAACAGACCCGACCTACCAAACATACTGTAAAATCTCAACCCAGCTTGACTAAAGTCAGCTTGTATGAGGGCAAATAGCTATTCTCAGATGACCCATGCTACCAAACACACCCGTAGACAATTATATGGAAAGTAACGCAAAACTTGTTTGGTCAATCCTAGCATAACTAGTATCAGATCAAATGCGGAATGGAACCGGACTGGCTTCAGAAACCGTGGTGGCATTATGTCGATCACCATTGCTGCAGCCGCGAGGTCGAGTATCCCAGATGGCTTCAGCTCGAGCATGATGACCATCGCCTTATGAAGGAGTGCCATTGCATCAAGAAGCATCGCGCGGGCTTGCTCAGAGCTTTCGGCCGCCAATTTGAGCTCGCTGCAAACAGCTGTATCGCGAATCGCCTTCTCTTGCCGAGGTAGCTTGCGCTTCTGTCCGTCGATGATCACCGCTGCCACATTCACCGATTCTATCACCTGCCACATGTAGTCATCCCGCTTCATGGCCCTCTTGAGCAGAACCCTTTCGGCGGCAACGGATGCTTTCGTCACCGCTGTGAGCATCTTGGCGGCCGCTTCACCACCTCCTTGGCATCAGCACGCAGCTCGCAGAGGACGCAGCCGAGATCTCCCTCAGGGTGTGCCATCTCCGCTTGGCCATAGGACTTCACCACGAGGTCCAGATGATGAAGGCATTTCTCGAGCGGCCCATGTAATATCCCAGGATTAGAGGTTATAAAATAGAGGTAACAGATGTGTGTATTACATTTCATGCATAAGAAAATCTGGGTAATTTTCACACATTTAGGAAAACATATCAAAGTGATTAAAGTTTCACTTGAGTTGATGGAATTGAAGTAGCTCATCAACTAGAGCGCGATAAACTTCAATATGACCTTTGTTAGAATCCTTGTTTTGGGTAGTGATAGTCACAATAACTAAAAGAGAGTTAAGCGAGGTAAAATTAAAATGCTTGACACACCATTTTAGGACCAAATATTTATTCACACCAAGATTATCATGGTGTTCTTTAAAACCCTACTTCTTTCATGCTAAAGAAGTCAACACAAGTCTTATTCTTAAAACATGATCTATTCTATATTCTTATGTCCTAATCTAGTGAGTCCAAATAAGGGAAGTGGAGAGGTTAGCTCAATGCCAGTTTGATTATAGCCTTAACTCTAGGTGAGATAACTTAAGAATATTAGAGCTATTCCTATAAAGGCCAACTAGGAGACTTTAGACATTACTCAAATTCTAATTAGGACAAGTCATTTGATATAGGGGAAGATCACATCATAAACCTAATTCTGGTCTAGACTAGAACCATCTATAGGAAGTATAACCAATACCTAGACTTATGGAGTTATGAAGTGGAGTAGATCCTATATGAATCACACAAAAGGGAGATTATACCCTTAATCTCAGAAGGTTGGTACAACCATGAATAAATCCTTGATAGAGGAAGTTGATGAAGGAAATAGTAGGATCATGTCAAGAACATGATTATGCTTGCTGATGAAGATAATTAGGTTAGTTATGAAACCTAGTCTGATAAGCAGATATCATCCTAAAACTAAATGTGGAGTAGGAGTCCAACTTGAACACATCTCACTTAGGAGATACCCATCTTGTTAAAGTTATATGAGAAACCTTGATCTGCGTACAAGCTTCCATTGAGTGAATCATCTGATATAGGTTGAGAAGATCCTAAGCCTTGACCTAGAAACATATTTAGTCTGTAGAGCCTTTGTTGCATTGATCACATTTTAGAGGGAACACTATTTCCTTGATGAGTGTAATAGCATTCTATCCAATTCCATAACCTCTTATTCATTTACGTGGGGATCCATTCCCAAGTATCATTTCAACTTATGCATCACTATGTGATCATAAGATATATCCATTCCCATGTCCTAACCTTAAAATTTAAGAATTGTGTTCCAACCACAATTCCTATAAGATAAGCAACCAAGTCTTTTAACCTAGAGATCAAATCCATACAAAGGTGTACTTTGATCATGGTCTCAAGACATTAAAGTCTTTACTATGAGATTTCATGATTTATCCTCAAATAATAAAAGTAAATAATCTAGAAACCAATAAAGTCTTGGCATGGCCATGGGGCAATTTCATGCTATTAAGAAAGTTGGGGAAACATGAAATCATGTTCATATGCTTAAGACAGGAAATCCAATGGTAGGAGTAACCATCTATAGTAAATCTATTTTCATCCAAATACAAATTACAGTTGTTATATAATCACCTAGTAAATTATTTAAGTATTAGTAAAATACTTCAAATACAAAAAGTATGACATTTAAAAAGTACTTCTATTTAAATTCCTATTCACACCCTAATATTACTTAAAGTATTTTACGTGCTTATGCACATAAAAGTTATATTACTGCAATACATGATGTTACTGAACATCTAAACCTATTTCATAAGTAGCCCAAATTCAAAATCCTACAAATAACTTTGAATTCAAATTAGAAAGCAAAACAGTTAATAGAAAAATATGTAGCAGAAAAAAGGGGAAACTTACCTGTCTGCTCAGCCAGCCGTCACAGCCCACCAACCGGCCCACAAACAACTGGCCCAACTTACCTGTTCGGTCATCGTCTTCCTCGAGCAGGGAAGCAGCTCGGTGGAGGGCTGCCTGACACCCGATCCACCGCCACTCCTCTGACGCCCCAGATGAAGGTCGCCTATAAGAAGCTTCGCGTCGCCGCGGAAACCCTAGCGCCGTACTCCTTTTTCTCTCTCTCAAATTCCCCTCACAGACCCAAAACCCTAGCTCCTGTTGAGATTTCTTGCCGGCGTTTGAGGCCACCCGACGACTTGCCGTGCAGCCTCAAAGCTCCGCCTCGACGAGTTCTACATCCCTGCTAAAGGAATCGGGCTAATTCCCCCTCAATCAACGTCGGGGAGCCGTTCCTTTTCGCCTCTGGCCGTAGTTCATCGTTGGATTTTTGTCGATTTCGACCTCCCTCGACCTCACCGAGCACTCCATCGAGTCCCTGGTGAGATTCTAAAGCTCCTAAGACCCTATGTTTACTCCCTAGCGCTTCGGATAGGTAGGCCGCAGTAGACCGCCGCCGTCCACCGTTCGAGCACGTCGCCAGACCATCTCCGGTGACCTTTGCTTCCCCGGTGTCTTCTAGTTTGATTCCATGTGAGAGTGCTTCCAGGAAGGGTCTGAAACGCCGACTCCGGCGATCGCCGGCGTTGAGTCAAGCTCAGTCAACTAATTGACTCGGTCATGCCCTCGTGGCAGAACACGTCGCATCGGCCCACCTGTCTATGAGTCTAGCTAGGGTATGCCTTGGTACAAAAAGTTTTTCTGTTAAATTAGAAAATTCCTGAAAAGAGTAAATACTTAGGAAATTCATATCTAATTCATTTTAAAATAGAAAAATATAAATCATATATTGAAATGATCACAAAAACATAAGCTATTTATTTAAATTATAATCTTGCATGCTTGTGTGATTTTATTTTGAACCAAATTTAAAAACTTGTTTAAGTACTATTTGAATTATGAATTCAAACCCAACCATAACGATTCAAACCCAGTTTTCAAATACCAAATAAAAATCTGACAACTTAAATAATGTTATCCCAATTAATATTTTGTTATTATTAAACATTAATCCTAAAACTTTACTATTAGGATTTTAATTCCTTAAATGATTTTCCTAAAACAAATTTTAATTTAGTAAAAATGGGGAAAAATCATAAACTTGTATTAGACTTATTTCTTAACTCTAATATTGTTATTTCAACTATTTTTTCATTAAAATTTAAATTTAAAACTTAGAGGTCAATTCTAAATCATTTAAATTTTTACTTAAATCCTAAAACTATTTTCTTAAATGATAAGAAATTAGGATAACTTTTAAATAAGCATCAACTTGAGTTTAGACTTTATTTTCAACTAGAATCTACTAATTGAACATTGTTTACTTAAGACCCATATTCCATCATGAGAAGTGCATGAATCCAAGTGTTGATCATAAGTAATTGACAAGGGTATAGCTAATAGAGCCCGCTAGTTGAGTACCCCTGAGGCCCGTTAAGCTAGGCCTAATTATAATAATAGTCGAGATACGAGTTCTTACCGTATGTCGATATTGTAATCTGTATCGGACCCTACCCGATCCTCGAGACCTGGCCACCTATATATAGGGGACAGGAGGGGACGGTGTAGGCCAGATTGAAAGCAAACCAGGTTCAACACCCAAGTTTACTTTTGATATACACCTATTTTGACTAACTTTACCTTCAAGTTCATCCAACTCCCTATCTCCCCGATCCTAAGTCCTTCATCTAGGACATTTGTCGAGTTAACCATCGTCAGCAATTGAATTTCAAACTTTAGCAACTAACACTAAATGGAATTGTGCTTGCTTAGTTACCCTAATGATCCTAAAAGGAGAGGGATCACTACATTAAGTTTTGTGCTAAATGTCCATTAAGGATTGTGTTTTTCAAAAGTAATTCTTTTTAAGAACATATCAAATAAGCAGCACACCAATTCCTATGCCTAAATTAAGCAATAACCTATGCATGTTAAGATTAATAACAACCCTGGAATCAACCATGAATTGTTTACTTCAACACCACTTGTTCTTGACTAACTAGTTGAGTGCTAATCACAACATGCTTCACTAAAACTCTTCCAATATTGAATAAACTTTAGTTTGTTTCTTTGATGTGTTCCATCTAATAACTGCTCTCTGATTATGATAGAATCATGATAAACCCTAGAACACTAAACATTGTTTGTAGTACTTTTATTCACTAAGAAATATGTTCTTCAAATGTTATTCTTTTAAAAAACATTGAAAGTAAGTAACAAACCATTCCATTAAGCTTGAACTTGAATAACTCTATTTTGTGTTAAGATTGTTGTCAACCCTAAAACCAACTAAATATTCTTATCAAATCAGAATTACCTCAACTTTGCATGTCCAGAATCAACTAATTGATTGCTAATAAAAACTTACCACTTAAAGGTGTTACTTTCAAGTCTTAACCTATTGTTGTACTGGTCCTTTGCAATAACTCTTGTTTGAAGCTTTATTCTATTGTTTATGTAGAATTGTCAACTAACCTAAAATCCTTAACAACCTTGTGTGGAGTGAATCTAAAAGGGCAACAGATCTTAAAGAAATCATCACCACCCTTAATTACGAAACCATCAGGATTAGGTTACGCTTAGAGCGATGCATAGCATATATGATGCATATCATGCTGCAGTTCTTTTAGCATCATCTTTACCAGATGATGGTACTATTTCAGTATTTGGATTTCTTACGTATCGGAGACCTTGACTTGCATAATCTTGCAGTCAAAAAGGCAAGTTCACTCTTGCTCATATCTATTGATTATTTTTATTAAATTACTTGCAAATATATACCTGTGGTATTACTACTGCATCTAAAAGAAAAAGGTTCTCTTTTCATAATTAATATGACTAGTGGTTATCGACCCGAGTGGTGATAACCTAGGATGGCTGGCAGGTGGAACCATGGTAAGATTGTTGTGGTGGAGGTTCCACTTGCACGGGAAAGTAAACCCCAGGAGTAATAACCAATGCCAAAGTTATTCTGCGCCGTAAAAACCGTGTCATCCAGGAGACTTGGAATGGGACGGAAAAGTCATCTGTATCTTCTCTTGTTCACATGTCAACGGACACTTCAGCTACCGTTTGCTGTATGCTTGCGAGAATACGTGCACATGGGTGGGACCCCTCAGTGCCCACGCCCACTGGTGTCTATGATGGTCCGCAAAGGGCTCCTAGGTACTTCATCGTTGGGGTGAATATCAGGGGCTAAACCTACTTGCGCGAATTGGGTGGGCATGCGTTGTGCGGAGAAGTATGGTGAATGGCTTGGATCAATGACTGGGCCCCACACCAAGGAAGTGTGGACGGGAAAGATCGCCCAGTTGTGCAGCAAGGCTTTGATCTCTTTTGGAAGGACACACCTCTGCAGAGTGTAAAAGGATGTGACATGTTACCCCTTGTTCCGGGAAGGAGCTGCGAATGCTGCATGAAAGGTGCTCTCAAGGCACTAATACCCTGTGTTGGTTGTCGGGCATAGTTTTCAGAATAAAATCAACCTCCTGAAGAAATATTTACGAAAACTTGCATTGCCAAATGACTCTTGGGTCTAAGGCTGTAGTTAGTGCATCAAACACCTTATACACTATATGAACTTGCTGGGTAACGCTCGTTACTCACCCCACTCCCTCGTAACCCTTGCTTAGATTGAAGGCAACTCAAGGATGCAACCTCAAGACATTAAAGATGAAGCATTCTACCAATGTCATGATTATCAGCAGAGTATACAATTGTGCGAAGCTTGGTGGAAAACTAGAATAGGGTTAGAAAGAACCAGTTTCCTAATCCTAGAACCTTAGTAGTTAGAGTAACTCTATATTTGAGTAGTAAGTGTTGGGGATATACCAAATGGGTATACCAGCGACGTAGTCCTAAATCAGCAAGCCAGGGTGGCCCATCAGGGGTGGTATGGTGGATTGCCTGCCGGGCGGCCCAGTTGCTGGAGACATCATGACGGTACTGGACGCAGGCGCTTATGGCAGATCCGGAGACAAGCCCATGGCGGATTGCCTTGTAGTACACGCATAGGACTTAGTCTAGGACTCCAAGTTGTATCCGCTCCGGTACCGACGTGTAGCCCACGCCAGGCGCCTTTATAAGCCTGGCGTGGAGCAGCCCTTGAGGCAAGAGACAACTTAATAGCTAGGTTACGGCCAATCGCATAGCGAAACAGCCAACCTCCTCATTGTAACCGAGCACTTGTTGCCATATAGTGAATTATAGCAGCACGTAGGGTCTCGCCACCGTCGCGGGATCTGAAGCTGGGTAAACTCGTGCTACCACCGTCCCGGATCGCTCCGCTGTGTTCACCCCCTTCCACAAACCGCCATACCCCTACCTCTATGGCAGATCTGTTGACGAAACCACGACAGTTGGCGCCCACCGTGGGGCATAGCGCGTCTGGAGCACGGATCCAGGCGGGATCTGCCTTCGCAGGCATCGGCGACACCGTCGCCATCGGGCACGTCCTCTACGATTCCAGCTTCCCCATCGTCCCAGCGGATAACCTCTGGGTGCCGGCTAGAGAAGACCCCGCTCGATTCACTGTCGTTCCGATCGGAGATATCCATATCTTCATTGGAGAGACAAACCCTACCCCCGCTACGGAAACCAATTTCCGGCGGATTGGTATGGTTGAAACCCCCAAACGGACCGCTTTCGAGCTGGATACAGAGGAGGACTCATCTGATCTGGGACTTCCTAAGTTACCTAGATCGGATCTAAAAAACAACCCCACCCAGCCCGCCCTAGAGGTAGAGGAAGTGGTGGAAGACCACCGTGAATCCGCCATGAGCAATCTGGCGTTAGAGACACCACGGTACTGCCTTGTTGCATTTGTAGGTATTACTTCGGGATCTACCTCCAATGGAGAAGATAGCCAGGTGAATCCATCCTAGAGGCACTTAACGAAAGTGGTGAATCGGATGACTGGGACAGCAAAGGCTATGATTCTGATCATTATGACGCCGCCATGAGAAGGATCGAGGCGGAATTAGCTCAGCAGGCACTTGAAGAGCATAACGCGGCCGCCAAGCAGGTGTTCGTCACCAACAAAGGAGATGATGCTGGGCAGACAACCGGAGATCCGCCATCTCAGGCAGTCCATGACGGAGATGCCGGCAAAGAGCAGGGTAACCCGCCACCAGCCGCTGATCCCGCCACGGAACAACTTCCTGGGATCCACGGCGGACCCAGGCCTCCGCAACCCGCCATCCCCGAAGACCAGCACCCAGAAGACTTCACGACCCCGCTGGATAAGGTCGTCTACGGAACTCTAGGAGATCCAATCACCCCTGACTATGTCAGGGATGTGAACGATCTCGAGAAGAAAAGGCGAGCACTCCTCAAGGAAGCAAAGCGAGTCGGGAAGATGGGCCAACAGCTTGATGGCGACATTGCTAAAGCTTAAGACACGCTGAAGCACGCAAGGAATATGGAGGAGAAGTACGTTACTCTCATCCAGAACCAGATGAATGAGGGAGGCGATCCGCAGCTGGTACGAAACCTTGAGTTCACCGTACCAACCGCGGAAACTCTGGCCAATATGTATATCAAGAATCCGCCATATGTGGACAAGAACCGCGATGAAGTCAGGGCTATGCCCATTGAAAACATCATGACTGCAAAGGAGCTATTGGAGCATAACAAGAGCCCAGCAGCCCTAGAGACGGCGGTGAAACTAATGACCAAAGCATTGGTGCAGCAGGAGAAAGCTACGTCGTCACGATGGCTCGAATCTGATCCTGCGCTATGCAGGTCTAGCACTGCCTCTAAAGCTCGGGGGGCTGGCAATTATGGTACGCACCCTGACAATGAATCTCATACCGGATCCTCAGAAATCCGAAGAAGAGAAGCTCGCAACAAGGCAGATGCCATCCCAATATCCTCTGATGACAAACCAAATGGCAAAGGCCCGCAGAGAAATCCATCACCACCTCACAAGAACTACCCCGCCTATGGATACCAGCAAGACAATGCTGCTCCCCGCCATAAGACCAACATGCCGCCACCAAAGTATAAGACGTTCAAAGTCCCAAAGGGAGGAATAGTCATACGCGACAATGATGGCAAGAGAGGACGAAGTCGTGACGCTGGACGCAGAGACGATCCGCCACGACGGGAAACCAGCAGAGACGGCGGATCCAAGCGAAGGGAACGATCTTGCCATGACGACGGTGCGCATCGCGGTGGCGATAAAGATAAGCATCGCTCCTCTCGCCACCATGATGACAAAGGGCAGTGCTCCCGCCGCCATGACGATGGTCCATCTCCACGAAGAGAAGAGGGAAGCCGTCGTAGCTGCAGAGATCAATCACAGGACGGCGAGAGTAAAAGACAATGTGATCCTTCGCCATCCCCACCAGGCAGCCCCCATGGCGGCGGTGGTGGCGGTGGCGGACCAGCAAAATCACGCAACTCTCGCAAAGATCCACAGGACCAGAAGCCCTACGATGCGCGAACCCACCTAAATGAGATTGCCAAGTCTCAAACAGCCTTTTTCCTCGGCCCAAAGTGCTTTGGACAACGGATTCGTGATGAGCCCATCCCACATAGGTTCAAAATCGAGAAGAATATCCGCCAGTACAATGGAGTCGACAGGCCTTTAACTTGGCTACAAGACTACTTCAATGCAGTACAGTTCGCCGGGGGATCACCCAACGTTGTTGTCCGCTATTTGCCCCTGATGCTATCTGGCACTGCGAGGCAGTGGATCAATGACTTGGTAGAAAATTCCATCCAAACTTGGTTCGATATGCAAACTGCGTTCACTGAAAACTTCGAGGGGACTTACAAGAGACCCCATAACATTGGTGACCTCCAACGGTGCCGACGGGCCGACGACGAGACCTCCCAAACTTTCCTCGCGCGATGGCTTGATATGAAGAACTCCTGTGAGGGGGTTACCGACGAATCAGCCATCCTCACGTTTATCGACAGTTTGGAGAGAGGCCAACTGCTCCGCCATCGTCTGTTGCGGGAAAGGAACGAAGGGAAACTAACCCTAAATTCCATGATCACCATCGCAAGCAACTACGCGGCCGCCGATGACGACGCCCGCGAATCTCTAAAGGCTTCTGCCATCCAGAACACTGGAAAGCGGAATAGCAGCAACAAATGGAAGAATCCGCCAGAAGAGCAGCAAGCTCCGGATATGGTGGCCACAACCTTCGCTGATAAAGGCCAAAGCAGCCAGCGCGGCAGGGGACGCGGTACTAGCAGTGGCCAGCCGCGGAGTTCTACAACTCCCGCTTCGGCGCCATCTGCCCCCGTGTCCTACGACGAATACCGCGATATGCCATGTTTCGCCCATCGCGATGCTTCAGGAAAGTGCAATCACACCAACCGGAACTACAAATTTGTCAACGATCTCAAGGCGGATCAAGAAGCTGGCTTCAAGCGCAGCCGGCGACAACGGCCTCGTGGCAGAGGAAAAGCGGACAAAGACAAGGAGTCCAAGGATGGCAGTGATATGGATGAAGACCCTGCGCCCAAACCCGCTGAAAAGGCAGAGGGTGATGCTGGCAAGGGTAACCCAATCAAGAACAAAAAAGGAGCCTTTCACACGTTCCTTGGACCCCCCACGGCTAAGGCACAGAGAGCCGCTATGCGCTCCCTCAACGCCACCGTGCCAAAAATCCGCCAGTACGTCCGATGGTCCGAAGTACCGGTGCACTGGAGCCGCGATGATCATCCAGAGCACATCCCAGATGGATATTACGCCATGGTGGTATGCCCTGTAATCCACGGCTACGAGTTCTCCAAATGCTTAATGGATGGCGGCAGCAGCCTGAATATCATGTACGTGGAAACTCTGACAAAGCTTGGTCTTACCAAAACCCAACTCCGCCATAGTGTTGTCACCTTTTATGGAGTGGTTCCTGGTCGCCAGGCTAAGTCCCTCGGGTCCATCACCCTCAAGGTTGCCTTCGGCAGTGAAGAAAACTACCGAGAAGAGCCTATAAACTTCGAGGTGGTCCCGTTCAAAAGTACATACCACGTGATGTTTGGCCGCCCCGCCTTCCACAGCTTCCATGCGAGGCCATGCTACATCTACAATCAGCTGAAGATGCCAGGACCGGATGGCATAATCACCGTGTATGGCAGCTTCAGAAAGGCAATGGCGTGCGAGGAAGGAGAAGCCGCTTTCACGGAAGCAGTGTTCTTCGGCGAGGAGTTCAAAGAAATCCATGCCGCTACAGACCCCGTGGAGATGCCGGCATCCAAGCAAGAGGTTTCTGCCTCCCCGCCCACCTTCAAGCCTACAGTTGATACAAAACAGGTGGAACTTGTCACTGGCGATGCCGCCAAGACCACCTCCATTGGGACAAATCTGTCCCCCAAATAGGAAAGCGCGCTCGTCGAGTTCCTCCATGAGAACCGGGACATCTTTGCATGGCAGCCATCTGACATGACAGGTGTACCTAGGGAACTTGCCGAGCACGCCCTACAGATAATCCCTGGCTCCAAGCCAGTAAGACAAGCCATGAGACACTTCGGAGATGAAAAGCGCCGCGCCATAGCAAAGGAAATTTCCAAGCTACTGAAAGCAGGCTTTATCAAAGAGGTAATCCACTCGAAGCGGGTGGCAAATCCTGTGCTAGTTCCTAAGAAAAACACAAAGGTTCTGCGCATGTGTGTAGATTACACTGGCATGTACAAAGCGTGTCCAAAAGATCCTTTTCCCTTGCCTCGCATTGACCAAGTCATTGACTCGATGGCGGGATCGGAGCTACTGTGCTTCTTAGATGCCTACTCAAGATACCACCAGATCAAGGTCAAAAAGTCCGATCAGCTCGCTATGTCATTCGTAACACCTTATGGCACATATTGCTATGTTACAATGCCATTTGGTCTGAAAAACGCAGGAGCAATATATCAGCGCACCATGCAAAAGTGCCTAGCGGATCAAATCGGACGAAACATCCACGCATATGTGGACGACATCGCCGTTATGTCTAAGAAGCAAGATGGCCTTATAGCGGATTTGCAAGAGACATTCAATAATCTGAGGAAGTACAACATGATGCTCAACCCCACGAAGTGCGTCTTCGGGGTGTCAGCCGGACAACTTCTGGGATTCATCGTCTCCCACCGCAGAATTGAGGTCAACCCCGAGAAGATCAAGGCAATCCTTGACATCTCCCGGCCCATAGATCTAAAAGATGTACAGTGACTCACAGGCTGCGTGGCAGCAGTGAGCAGATTCATCAGTCGTCTTGGCGAGAAGGCTTTGCCACTCTACAAGCTGATGAAGAATTCAGACGAATTCGTCTGGACCGACGAGGCAGACACTGCGCTTAAGGATCTGAAGAGAGTGTTATCCACTGCACCAGTCCTAGCGGCTCCCGAAGACCAGGAACCCATGTTACTATACATGGCGGCAACCAACAGGGTGGTCAGCATCGTCATCGTGGTAGAACGTAAGGAAGAAGCGCAGGAGTACGACGTACAGCGACCAGCCTACTATGTCAGCGAGGTCCTGATGGAATCCAAGCAGCGCTACCCTCACTACCAAAAATTGGCATACAGAGTTTTCCTAGCTTCTCGTAAGTTGAGGCATTACTTCTATGACCATAAGATCACAGTGGTGAGCAAGGCCCCACTGAAGGACATCATCAACAACAGCGATGCAACAGGACGAGTTGCAAAGTGGGGCATTGAATTGGCCTCTTTCGACGTCGACTACAAGCCTCGCAGCGCCATCAAGTCTCAGGCTTTGGCGGAATTAATGGCGGATTGGAAGGATGCACAGGAGACTACGCCCGTCCCAGAACCAGAGCATTGGGTGATGCACTTTGATGGTTCAAAGCTGCTACACGGCTCGGGGGCTGGAGTGACACTCAAATCTCCTAAGGGAGATGAGCTCAGCTACGTTCTCCAAATCCACTTCCCCACCACCAATAACATCGCGGACTATGAAGCGCTACTATATGGGCTACGTGTCGCAAAGGAGATCGGCGTGCAGCACATCATGTGTTGTGGAGATTCTGACCTTGTTGCTCAGCAGGTGGCTGGCACATACAAAGCTCGGAACGAAGTTATGGCGGCATACAGGGACGAAGTAGAAGAGATGGCCAAAAGTTTCCTTGGGTACGATATCAAACACGTACGACGAGAAGATAACATGGCGGCCAATACCTTGTCCAAACTAGGATCTAGCCGTAAGGCAGTTCCGCCAGGCGTATTCCTCGAGCATCTGCGCGTACCATCGGTAAAGATGGTGGATCCAGAAAATCCGGAACTAGCAAGCTCCCCCGTCATGGCGATTTTGCCCAGCAATCCGCCATGGGCAGAGCCCTACCTGGAATATCTGACGAACAAGAAGCTACCCAAAGACGAAGTCCAAAAAAGACAAATCGAGCGTAGAGCCAAAGCGTACACCATCATAGATGGCCAGCTCTACAAACGAAGTACCTCGGGAGTTTTCATGAAATGCATATCCCAAGTGGACGGAATCGAAATACTAAGGGAGATCCACGAGGGCGAATGTGGGCATCACGCCGCCGCCAGATCCCTAGTAGCCAAAGCATTCCGCCATGGATTCTACTGGCCAACAGCCAAGGCAGATGCAGACCGTATCGTGGAGCTCTGCCACGGTTGCCAGATGTACTCCAAGCAAACCCATATGCCTGCCACAGCACTGCACACGATCCCTATAACCTGGCCTTTTGCAGTCTGGGGGCTGGACATGGTGGGTCTGCTAAAAACAGCACCTTCGGGATTTATGCACCTCCTGGTAGCGGTAGACAAATTCACGAAGTGGGTGGAAGCTAAGCCCATCAGGAAACTTGATGGCAAAACCGCCCTAAAGTTTGTCAAGGACATTGTGGTCCAATTCGGCATCCCACATAGCATCATCACCGACAATGGCACAAACTTGTCTCAGGGAGAAGTTGCAGAGTACTGCCATCACAATGGAATCCGCCTCGACCTAGCATCTGTGGCACATCCACAGTCTAATGGCCAAGTTGAGCGGACCAACGGACTAATCATGTCAGGGATCAAGCCACGCCTAGAAGCACCGCTACACAGAGCAGCTGGAGCCTAGGTAGAAGAGTTGCCATCTGTGTTGTGGAGTCTACGGACCACGCCAAACAGATCAACTGGCCTTACCCCTTTCTTCTTAGTCTACGGAGCAGAGGCAATTTTGCCAAGTGATGTCCAGTACGATTCTCCAAGAGTCGAGGCCTATGAGGAGAAGGATGCAGAAGCGTCCAGACAACTATCAGTGGACCTGCTGGAAGAAGAACGAGACCTAGCAGCCCAGAGAAACGCCATCTACCAGCAGAATCTCCGCCGCTATCACAGCCGGTGATTTCGCCAACGCTCGTTCAAAGAGGGTGGCCTGGTGCTACGCCTCAAACAGCAGAAGTCCCATAAGCTATCCCCGCCTTGGGAAGGACCCTTTGTCATCAGCAAAGCTCTACTGAATGGTTCCTACTACCTCGTTGATATTCGCGAGCTAGATAAGCAACCCAGTAAGAAGCGCAAGCGAAGAGACCCTGACGATATCTACGACGAGACAGATCGTCCATGGAACATCGCACAGCTACGTCCTTTCTACACTTAGCACTTTCTTAACTTTGTAATAGGCACATCTATATGATCAATGAAATAAAGCATTTGGTTCACTCTTAATTTTTTCTGAGTCTTTTACCTCCTTTATTGTTCATTTAGATCGTATGGAACCTTTGCGCAATTGTGCTTTGCACTTGCGTCTTCTTAAAATCCGCCATAGCGGTCCGCGTAGCTTTTTTATGTTTTGATCGCCATCTGATGTTCTCTGTGTGGATTCCCGAGTAGTGACTTTTTGACGATCTAAGCCGCCATCCGCTAAGGGTTCTGGACGGTTGCTATTAAGTATCGTCGCCCTAGCGGATTGTTCGTGCGAAGATTTCGCCATCTCACGAAAAGTCAAGCACAGAGAGCCGGATGGCGGATCGCATAATCCTACGCGTAAAAAAATTTCAAAGTGTTGTTTTCTGAGCATGTCAAAAACTGCAAGTTGCGTAAAACTAGGCCTGGCAGTTTCTTCGCACAATTAAACCACTTAATAAAAACTGAGCTGCAAAGTTCAAAAGCATTTCACTGATCTGCCACAAGCAGACCAGTCACAGTGCAGGGCATTCACACACAGTTTAAAGTTTAAATTACAGACCCACTCAGGGGCCGAATTGATGCAAGTGTTTTTTCCTGCCACATCGCAGGGTACGGTCTAAGAGGACGGTGGAACTCCAGAGGACACCTCTTCACCGCCATCAGCACCAGTGGTGGCCGTAGAGACTGACGTCGAGGCTTGGCTTGGGGACCCCGGTAGATCGTATGCTTCATAGTATACGTTCAGCTGAGTGCCCAGGGCACACACCTGATCGTATCCAAGCACACTTTGCCGGATGGCGGCCTCGTCCATCGGTGCTCCGTCCTCGCCACCCTCCAGGATGCCGGAGGTGATCAGGTCCAGGTCTAGCTCAGGGTAGTGGGCCTTGGCCAAGGTTAATGCAGTCCTGGCACCACCCCGAGCGGAGGACTGTTTCCAGTCCGCCACTAGCCCCGGCACGAGGAGCAGCTTCTGAGTCAGCGCAATGGCGGAAAGGCCAGCTGAACCCGCTATCTGCAGGCTCCCGCACGCCTGACGACCAGCGTTGAGAAGGCCATCTAGTTCCTTCTTCGCTGCGTCGGTGGCTATGCGCAAGCCAGTGGCGGTGTCCACCTCGCCTTTCTCCAGAGTTGCTGCATAGCGGAAAAAGAAGATGCGTCATATTCGGCATAACAAAAATTGCAAACTTCACAGTATGGAAAGCCACTGATACCTAGCAGGGTCTCCTGGAAGTGATGGGGGAGCTCGTTAAAGCCTTCACGCCGCTTTTCAAATTCAGCGGCAGCTTTGCGGAGATCCTCTATCTCCTTGTCCTTTTTCAGGGCCCGGCGCTCCTGGTCCTTCAGTTGCTCCTCGAGGACGGTGTTTGCGGCCAGTGATTTCTGAAGTTGCTGCTGCAGCCCCTCCATCGCAATGGCATGGCCCCTCTCCACCCCCTCGAGTGTGGACTTGAGCTTGGCAGCATCTGCATGCGGAAATATCAGCGCAGTGTTGATCGAATAAGCACAAAGGAATTCAAACTTGTTAAAGTAAATTACCGCTATTCTCAAGCTGCTGCTGCAAGTCCGCCACAAGAGCAGTTTTCTTTGCCAGCTCCTTCTCTTGTGAGCTGACAACCTGGACCAGGTCCTCTACGACTTTCTTGTAATTCTGGCCAAATGAGATGAAGTGTTAGTCACTCTTAGAGCTTTATGCCGGATAATTATCCGCCATAACGCTTGGGGGCTACTCACGATGATTTTTTAGTCACTCTTAGAGCATTATGCCGGATTGGTATCCGCCATAACGCTCGGGGGCTACTTATACTGATTTTTTGTCTTCCTAAGAGCTTTATGCCGGATAGTTATCCGCCATAACGCTCGGGGGCTACTCAGTGAAAATTTAAGTCCTCTACAGAGCACTGCGTAATACGACAGCGCTCAGGGGCTATGTTATGCAAAAGTTTACATAAGTTTCTCTTAGAACTCCATAGCGGATCATATATGCGAATCCTCCATGGCGCTCGGGGGCTACTGGGAGTACATACCTTCTTCATGGTGGTTGTTTTCTCAACAAAAGTGGCGATGCCGCTGGACAGCTGGTTGCTGGCATCTTCCTGGCTGGAAATAAGATTAACGACTTCAAGTTGCTTTTGTCTCCAAAACAAACTGCCCCCCCCCCCCCCCCCCCCCGCCGGAGCATCCGCCACCTGACCCTAAAATGATCCAGAAGCCGTTTCGCTTTGGACGACATCATTAGCCGCAGCTTCAGTCGTTGGGTTGGCTTCTGGCATCGGGTCAAACTGACCACCAGCATCCTCCATATCGATATCGATACGAATGGGGGAAGGAATTGGTACATTAGGGGTGTGCGGGATAGCGGCAGGGGAGGGCTTGGCTCGCTTGGATGACGGTTCTTTGACAGTAGGCTTCTTCCTTCTGAGTAAAGGAGGGTTAGAAGTGAAAAGCAGCAACAATGAAGAAGGATATCGAAAGGTTACCTTGACTTGGGCAGGTTAATAGTAGCGGTATTTTCGGATGGCGTTTCCAGCTCCGCCCGGCGCTCAGCTTCGAAATGATGGGAATCCGTAGATTTCCTGCCACCACCACGAGTTTTTCCGCTACTAGCCCACTTCTTGGGGATCACCTTCTCTTGGGTCATGCACGCCGTGTCATCTACATCTCCCACCATCTCCTCCTTGTTTCCGCTGGAGTGGACAACTTCCTCCTGAGCGGTAGACTTTGTGTTGGAGCGACGAAGGGGATGGGCAAAGTGCGCAGGTCCAAGCGATTTGAGCTGATAAGAGAGACATCAGTTCTTATGAAATGCAAAAGGTATCATGCGATACTGTGGCGGAAGGGTAACTTACCAAAGGACAGCTGCCATTCTCAAACATCGCCATGCCGAACTTCAAAGGCTTCTTCCTAGGAGATTTCATCAGAGAGCAGATGTGCTTCTCAACCACCTTAGGGTCCAGCTCCTGGTCTGAATAACGCATGCCATCATTTGCACCAGTGTACTCGTGCATCAGGCTATCGCGGTGTTGAAGCGGCTGAATCCGCTGGGATATCCGGCAATTGATGGTGTCAATCCCTTTCAAGCCATCTACAGATAGTTTGGCGATTCGTCGAGCCAAAAGCTTGACATAGGGAGTGGTGGATTCGTCGTTGACAGCTTTCCAGGAGTCGCGGGGTTGTGCTGCTATGTTCTTGAAGGAAGGGAGGCCGCGGGCTTGGGATGGCGCAGGCTTATCCGCCATATAGAACCAGGATCCTCTCCATCCTATGGCGGAATCCAGGGGCATGATGAAGGGGTATTCCTTCGACCTCCGTGGAAGGAAGCAAACCGTTCCGCAAGTCCGAAGGAATCCGTCATCTTCGTAATTGGCCCGCACAGAGAAGAAAAGTTGGAAGAGGTCTACCCTGGGGCGGATCCCGAGATATCCCTCGCACAAAGCTACATAGCCCACCACTCACACCAAGCTGTTTGGTGATATGTGGTGGAGCTGCAACCCGTAGAATTTCAGAAGATTGAAGAAAAGAGATGGAGGCATACTGAGACCCCTCTCCACGTGAAATTTGAGCATC